>CM065305.1:24239267-24810291 GCA_033032175.1 Saturnia japonica | reverse complement strand
TTATTATAAATAGTACATTATATTTAAACTGCATATAAATATTGTTATTCACAAATCATTTCATTGGTAGATTTTAATAATCGATAACTAAAAACACTTGAATTACATAACTATTCTAATTTATAATAAAATAGTTAATCGTACCTATTCTTTATAGTATAATTGTAGTGCTGACTTTATTGTATTCAGTATGCTGTATGAAACACTCGTTCTGCTTAAATCGATAAAATAGAACGCGCACAAAAACCATTCTTGTACTAATCTTTCCTTTCCCTGTAACAAATCTAGCGATCCGGCTCCGGGTCCTACCGGCGCGGGCTTGTCCAGTTGTCCGTCCGGGGTGCGAGGATGCGGGGTGCGGGTTGCGGGGCGCGGCTCGAAACCAGATATTAATTTAATAATCAGAACGACGTAATCCCATTTGAGTATCAGCCGTGATTAAATATGATGGCGCTTAACAACGGCCGGCAGCTGCGGCCTCGCATAACTCATCGGCTCAGAGCTCAGTGCTTCAGTGCCTCAGTGCCTCAGACGCAGTCCTCACTAATTGTACAGATTATACTATATATATATATATATACCTATTTCCATTGAATTTATGATAGCTTAAGATTTGAAATTTATGCGGCGTCTTATTATTTTGGCAGCTCATTGTGGGGTTGTTGATGGACGATTCGGGGTGCGCTCTACTCGGCAGACGTGGGGTGCGGGGATTGCGGAGGAGGAGAGGGTGGGGCGGTGAACCTATGTTTGCTATTAGAGCTAATTAATGACAATAATTAAGAAGGGTTTTGTGAGTTGTAACGCGCGAGCGCAGATAATGAATGAATCTGCTCTTAAAATATATAAAGTATCAGTTCATTGTTATCTTGTATTAATGAGAAAGACCTAGATGGTTTTGTTACAATTAATTAATATTGTGATGGCCATTTTTCCATTTAATATTCAAAACTACATATAAAATATAATATGTATGTAATATAGTTTAGACAGAGAGTTGAACTCGGCCGCACGTACATCATCTAATATTGAAGCAGTAGGTAGAGGTACATCATAATATATTATATAAAGTTCACACATGTTCAGAAACTACGTTACATAAATTATTATATTATCATTCACAACACATTAGACAATAGTAATTTATGGTGACAACACGGACACAAATTTACTATTATTTATTTATTTGTTATGTTTTTTTTAATGATAAAATGGGGGCAAACGGGCAGGTGGCGCACCTGATGTAAAGTGATTACCACCACCCACAAATATCCACAACACCTGAGGGCTGGCAGATGCGTTGCCGGCCTTTTAGGGAAGAATAGTCTCTCTTCTTGAAGGTCACCAGGTCATAACGATTTGAAAAGATCTCAGGCGACAGCTGGTTTCACAGAGTGGTTGTGCGAGGTAGAAAATGCCTTAAGAAACGCACTGTTGTGGAACGCTGGAGACCGAGGTGGTGTGGATGGAATTTACGATTCTGACGCGATATCCGATGGTGAAATTCAGCAGCCGGGGTCAAAAGAAACAATTCCAAGGAACACTCCCCATAATAAATGTAAGCTCCATATTGTTAATATTTATTGACTTGTGTGCGTGTGTGTACAAATATATGTATCACACTGGTCAAAAATACAATGGTTAATTAATAAGATACATGTATTTTTAATATTTCTTAATTGATTATCGAGGAGGCGGCAAGTGGTGGGTCTGCGTAACCGATACAATGTCGTGTCTCTTTGGTTGCTTCATATGCTTACGTAATCAGCTGTATGTTAAAGAGATTCATATGAATTTTTCGAAATAACAACTATTACACGATCAACTACAATTGAACTATAACAATAAAGACACTTATTAATAAAACATCTATTAACAAAATATTAAATTATCACAACAGTAAATTAAAAAAAAAAATCAATCAACGGCAGTAGTAACCTACTACAGATATACAAGTGAAAGAGGAAGATAACTAATGTAGTCAGTGTGCTACAATCAATGCTTTCGAACAGCGATTCGTTCATGATCTTTACTCTAAAAGATTTGCCGAGATTTAAAGCAGAGCCGAGAGAGAGAGAATATCACGATACAAAATTTATCATAATATCTATATTAAAATATTTTGAGAATCATTATAGAACTTAACTGCCATCGGATCATTTTAATGTGCTTTTTCACTGTACACTTTAACTTTTTTATTTACAAGATGAAGCGATCTTACAACAAAAGCTTTAATTTTTTAATTATATTTAAAATATATGTAAATTTATAGTGGATTTTACAGAAAATGTGAAATTACATTAAAATTTTTATTAGTTCATAGCTACATTCAGAACTCCACTAGTTACTCTTTTAAAAAAATTGAACACAGTAGAGTAGATAAAAAAAAATGACATAATGATATGCATTAAGAACCATGTGATGAAAAATTTTTTTACGTGTGCAGCTCTCAGACATACTTATTAAATTAATAAGGGAGATAGGGCTAACAGCGCCCTTCGATCTCACAATCTGTTTATAGTGCTGTTGATATTTAAAGTAGTATCTTATTGAAATATTGCTGGTATCGATACATAATTTCGGAATTATAATTTAAGAAATTTAATAAAATATTTATATTGCCACGATCAATCAAATATTCTTCTTAGTTTCTGAAGAGTTATCTTTTAGGTCAATATTAGATTATTATAATAATATGTGGTATTGTTTTGAAAGGGTAACAAACCTCACCAGACCAGCAAATAGTAATACCAGAGTTTTGTATGATTAGAATCGCAACATAATAATTCCACAGTATTCCCACAGGATACAACTAAAATGATTCGTTTCGTTAAACAAAACACGGGTCACAATCAACAAAATATATTGTAACAATATTATTATGAGGAGATTCCCTCTGCTATAGTAACTAAACTGTTATCTAAGGCAATAACGGTGGCCGAGGTCCTACGGCCGCCCGACCCCACCGTGTCGTACCGTGTCGTACCGTGTCGTTCACGGCACGAAGTGACCCACGTCCGCTTTTGTTTTATTTATTATTATCTTCCAGCCTCTTCAGGTCACCAGGCGCTACAAGAAACTCTCTCCGAGGAACAATTTGTTAGAGAATATATTAGAATATTATATTTACAAATAAATAAAAAATCTTGTTTCGTATATTGTAACTGTTTCTCGTAACGTATTACATATTAGCTTTTAAACAATCAATGCTTATTAACAGGATTGTCGTTGATAAGTAGAGGTTATGTAAATTGACGTTTGGCCGAAGAAAGTGTTTTTAAAAGATTCTTAGTTATTTTTGCATTATCGACCTTGTAATAATATGGCCGGTAGAAAGTATCGATCCTCGCAGCCAAATATCTATCTAACCTAACAATGTCCAGGTACCTAAGGCTCTACCTATACGCTATAAGAGAAGTTTTAAACCGCTCAAGACAGAAAAACATGGAGAATAACTTTCAGGACCTTACAAAACGTACGCGACCTTCAGCAGTTGTGGATACACAAAAATACTTCTAATTTCCTTTACATAATTTGTTCAATTATGAATAGGTACTATTGTAGATGATGTAGATGTTACTTTTCCAAATTATTGTCATTATTAAACTTTAATAATTTATATAAGAATCCAGCTACATTGTAATGTAACTAGATGTGCCCCACAGGTTCGTCCGTGTCAGTTTTATCCGACAAACATCATAATTCACTACTCGTATATGTCTACAGCCTTGCAGATTGTTTCACATTGAAAGTTCATCTTCACTTCTTAGATTTTCAACATGAAGTTATATATCATATATCTCCTCAACAATAAGCTATAAGCATATACCCTTCCTCAATAAGTCTATATTAATATTATAAAGCTGAAGAGTTTTTTGTTTGGTTAAAAGCGCTAATCTCAGAAAATACTGGTTCGAAAGGAAAAAATGTTTTAGTTCTGGATAGCCCATTTATTAAAGAAAGATATAGGCAATATAACATCACGCTACGACCAATAGGAGCGGAGCATCATTGAAAAATGTTGTAAAAAACGGGAACATTTATTTCTTTTGAGAGCTTTCACTGTGTGCGCTGCGTGAAGTTACACAATCGTTGTAATTAAATCGATTCCCTCAAAAAGTTTGGAAAAAAGTTCGCGATAGCATATGGCTATCTTTTAAGATTTAGGTACTCATTAAAACTTTATTATGGTAATAAAATTTGTTCTAAAATAATGAATTATTTGCGAAGGTGTTTTATATATACATGGTATTAATTCTTATCGAAATAAATACGTTATTCATCACAAGTATTTAATTTTTAGCAAAATTTCCCTATAGCAGTAATTGGTTTAAATGAATATCTTAGGAGATATCACAGTTCCAAAATAATTCGGCAGCAAAATAATGATCAAGTATCGCGAGCGCATTTTTATTATGCAGAATAATATGGTAGGCGTCTCTCCCTCTCTCTCTCTCTCTCTCTCTCTCTCTTACATTATGTAGACGAAGTTGCGCGGATCAGCTAGTAGGTTATAAAAGACAAAAAAAAAAATCTCTTGGTCTCATTCGTGCCGCTAGTGCTAAATTATTTAAATTTTCCATTACTTACTAAGAACCATTACGTACTAAGTATGAACCCGTTTACCTGTTAGCCTATAGTAATGAAAGAGTTGATGAACTATATACCGTAGAGAGAAATTATAAAAGAAACACATTTTCCCAGCATAATTCAACGTTTGGCGACACAGCGGTGCTAACGGTGGGAAGGGCGAAGAGTGATGAAACCCTTGCGTCCTGAGCCGGCGTGTTGCGCGCGGTCTGCTCGACCTCGGGCGGGAGTGCTCGTAATTATTCATCATTACCGTGGTCGGTGGCCGGCGCGGCGGCGGCCGGTTGAAAAGGATCGACATAATGGGCTGATGTAAGTGTTTCGGAGAGCTCGGACACGCCAAGTGGCCGGCCCGCGCCACCGAGTAGTGCATATCATTACGAAGCGTGAACGAGTGCCACTCGGCACCTCAATTTAACCCACATTTATACTTATAACAAAACAGTAATGTAAGGTAAACTTTACATTAAACTTATTTTTACAAATATACTCTGATAATGAAACACTTTTCTATGGCATATAAAATTGTTTGACTGTCTGTAGGTTCTGTATAACGTTAATCACGCAGTAACTGCTAGATTGAATTTAATGAAATTTGGTATAATAATAATTTATAATCTGCAGTAACATATAGATTCGATTTTTACTCTTATATATTTCTTAGTGTCTGAGTATACGTAGATAAAAATGTAGGTATATTAGTACAAGTAGCTGGCTACTTCGACTCCTTTATCGGTTCGCACAATGAACATAGTTGCAAAATAATTCGTGCAAATGAAGAGAATATTAAACTATATCTGGTACTTCTGTCAAGAATTGAAAGTATAAAACTAATTGATGTTGTTCCAGCTAATATTCACCGAGATGCTTTAGAGCTTGTGTACACGCGCCGCGCCGCACCCGCACACCGCCGCCGCTTGATTTGCCATATCACTGTATATTTATAGTAATACATTGCTAGCCACGAACACCATACGTGTAGGCATACTATATGTAAAGAAATGGTTAAATAAAAGTAAGAAGTCAAATAGAAACCATAAGGGTTCATCCTATTTTGATGCAAAGAGAACAACATGGTGGATTCCAATGACATTGTATTTAAAGACGCGTCATACGCCAACATCAGTGCACTTAAAAACAGCGTAATTAAACTATCACTAATGCTTTCAGTTATATAATACATAAAAAAGGAAATAATATGAGAGACATCCTACATTATTTTTATTGTTAGAACGAAATCAATATATACTGATTGATACTTTGAGTTGTAATGACGTGCAACCGTGACACTGGATAATACGTGACTAAGAAAATGTCAGTCTTATTGCCTGACTTTTAAAGACGCGTCATACGCCAACATCAGTACACTAAAAACAGCGTAATTAAACTATCACTAATGCTTTCAGTTATATAATACATAAAAAAGGAAATAATATGAGAGACATCCTACATTATTTTTATTGTTAGAACGAAATCAATATATACTGATACTTTGAGTTGTAATGACGTGCAACCGTGACACTGGATAATACGTGACTAAGAAAATGTCAGTCTTATTGCCTGACTTTTAAAGACGCGTCATACGCCAACATCAGTACACTAAAAACAGCGTAATTAAACTATCACTAATGCTTTCAGTTATATAATACATAAAAAAGGAAATAATATGAGAGACATCCTACATTATTTTTATTGTTAGAACGAAATCAATATATACTGATACTTTGAGTTGTAATGACGTGCAACCGTGACACTGGATAATACGTGACTAAGAAAATGTCAGTCTTATTGCCTGACTTTTAAAGACGCGTCATACGCCAACATCAGTGCACTAAAAACAGCGTAATTAAACTATCACTAATGCTTTCAGTTATATAATACATAAAAAAGGAAATAATATGAGAGACATCCTACATTATTTTTATTGTTAGAACGAAATCAATATATACTGATACTTTGAGTTGTAATGACGTGCAACCGTGACACTGGATAATACGTGACTAAGAAAATGTCAGTCTTATTGCCTGACTTTTAAAGACGCGTCATACGCCAACATCAGTACACTAAAAACAGCGTAATTAAACTATCACTAATGCTTTCAGTTATATAATACATAAAAAAGGAAATAATATGAGAGACATCCTACATTATTTTTATTGTTAGAACGAAATCAATATATACTGATACTTTGAGTTGTAATGACGTGCAACCGTGACACTGGATAATACGTGACTAAGAAAATGTCAGTCTTATTGCCTGACTTTTAAAGACGCGTCATACGCCAACATCAGTGCACTAAAAAACAGCGTAATTAAACTATCACTAATGCTTTCAGTTATATAATACATAAAAAAGGAAATAATATGAGAGACATCCTACATTATTTTTATTGTTAGAACGAAATCAATATATACTGATACTTTGAGTTGTAATGACGTGCAACCGTGACACTGGATAATACGTGACTAAGAAAATGTTAGTCTTATTGCCTGACTTTTTTGTTACTAAAATAGAGCAAGTTTAACGCATCTGCACTTATAAAAACATATACATACCATACACTAAGTATAAAAATCTACGAAAAGATTAGATGATTATCTTCGGATGAATATCAAAACAAGCACAAATTATTATATATACCTATTATACGAAAACACTAACTGTTTATGTGTAATATTTGATTTCTTTAAAAGATGCTAGCTGCTGCTATACAATGAAACACGACCGTTCCGTGATTATATTTTTATTGCGACTAACTTGACAGCTTAACAATTGTGCCTAATGTCACTTCTTATCTATCGTAACTAACTTCATTGCTTGACAACCGTAACTAACTTCAACATCCCGCCCACCAAAGGACACTGTCCTTTACTAATGATACAAACTAAAACTAATTGTGGGCTTGTACAAAAAATTAAACATAAGTATGTTACTAGTTACTTAATAGCATACAAGACAATATTTAAAAGCTTAATTAATATGACAAAATAGGAATTTAAAAATGAAGTTTTGATTATTGTAATGTATAAAAGTAACTAACTATTATCTAAGCATACAAAAGATTCAGCTTATGAAATCTTATAAAACAATATCAATTTTTATCAATAGGCATAGCACAAATTTTAGATATTGATCTCTTTACAATTCCATTGCGACACTTAACACTATAAACTCTCGTTAGACTGTCTTCTCCCGGATGCTTGTCTATTATCCGACCTAGAGCCCATTTTCCTGGTGGTAATTGGTCTTCTCTTAAAAGCACTATGTCCCCAATCTCAAATTCTGTCTGTGTCTTAGTCCATTTTTGTCTTGATTGAAGGCGTGTCAAGTATTCGTTTTGCCAACGGTGCCAGAAGTTTGCCACTAATCGTTGACTAAGTTGCCATTTTGATAAATGATTATGGGTTGGTGGGTTGATAAATGGGTATGAAGTGCCATTGTGTACCATCTGCTGCGAGAATGTCTAGTAAATGTCCAGGTAAATTTAGGTTCGCTTCTTTCCATGCTAAATGCAATTCTTTATTAGCACCTACAAAATTTCTACCATGATCACTCCAGATCTGAGTGCATCTTCCTCGACGAGAAACAAACCGAAGGAATGCTCCAATGAATGCTTCAGTTGTGAGATCACCAACTAATTCTAGATGTAAGGCTTTCGTAGCCATACATATGAATATAGCGATGTAGGCTTTATGCGATTTAGCTCCTCTGCCCTTTGACATCAAGATATAAAAAGGACCGGCAAAGTCCACTCCACTATGAATAAATGGGCGTGCAGGTGTAACACTAATCTTAGGTAAGTCTCCCATCAGTTGAGTTCGTGATGTAGCCTTATGTCGAGCACATATTAAGCATTTGTGTATATACATTTTTATGAGGTTTTTTGCTCTTATTTTCCAATATTTGGACTTAATGTAAGCAAGCATTAGTTGAATACCTCCGTGTAACGTCTTTTTATGTGCTTCAGCGACAATAAGATACGAAAGTTGACTTTTGGTTCCTAAAATTATTGGATATTTTTGATCATTACTTAAGTCTGCATTTCTTAATCTCCCGCCCACCCTGAGTATATTATTTTCATCAAGGTAAGGGTTTAGAGTTTTTAGTTTGCTTTCTCTGGCCACATTTCTTTTCTTTAATAAACTTTCTATTTCTTTCATGAATTCTTCTTTTTGTGCTATAGTTATACATTTTATTAAAGCTTCTTCTAATTCCATGGTTGTAATTGTTTTCTCAATGTTTTCAGGTTTTTTTCTCATCCTCAAAAATTTTAAGATGTATACTATTGTTCTTAAAAGTTCTTGTAATGTACTGAATTCTTCAAATTTTATTTTGTTTTCTTTTTCTATTTTAGTGTTAACTATTATTTTTTTAATTTCAATATCTGTAGATGTAATTTTTGGGCTTTTAAAGATTATTTCCTGATTCTTAAGCCACTCTGGTCCTTCCCACCATAGCTTATTATTAATCAAGTTATTTAAATTAGTGCCTCTTGAACCCAAATCCGCAGGATTATCTTTTGATCTGACATGGAACCATTGTGCATTAGATATGTTGTCTAATATTTCAATCACACGATTGCTGACAAATGTTTTCCATTTGTTTGTATCTCCTGTAAGCCATGCTAAAACAACTGTTGAATCAGTCCATGCATAGATTTCATTTTCTGATAATCTCATAGCTTCTCTTACTTGTGTTAGCAATTTCGATAGAAGTAAAGCTCCACAGAGTTCTAGGCGAGGTAGAGTAATAGTTTTAACTGGTGCTACTTTGGTTTTCGATGCTATGATACCTGTTTTAATTTCTCCACTTTCAGTTTGTTCTCTATAATATACTGTTGCACAATATCCTTTATTTGAAGCATCACAAAATCCATGTAGTTGCGTTTTGTTGCTTTCTTTGTTAGTGTTTATCCATCTTTTTATGTGAACTTTATATAAATTTGTAAAACCCTCTCGGATTTCTATCCATTCTTTTTCATGTGATGTACTAATACTCTCATCCCAACCCAATTTTTCCTTCCATATATTCTGTATTAAGATTTTTGCGGGAATTATAGCAGGCGATATCCATCCTAGTTAATCAAATAAACGCTGTAAGTCCGCTAGGATAGTTCTTTTTGTATTGAACGGTCGATTAGGTGGTAACTTTATCTGATAATGAAATGTATCATTAATGATGTTCCATGACAATCCTAAAGCCTTAATAATACTTTCATCTGTAATTCCTTTCTCGACACTTCTACTTCTTAATGATTGTAGTATTTGATCTAAAAAGTCTTTATTATTTGATGACCATTTTTGTAGTATAAATCCTCCAGATTGTAATATCTTTCTTAACTGTTGGCTTGCTTCTATTGCTTCTTCTACTGTACTGTGCCCACTTATGCAATCATCTACATAGAAGTCTTCAGATAATATTTTTGCACCTATAGGATACTTATTTTCTTCATCTTTTGATAGTTGTTTAAGAGTTTTAATTGCTAAATAAGGTGCAGATGCTGTACCAAATGTAAGTCGTAACATACGGTAATCTTCAACTTCATGTTTCGAATCTTTTCTCCATAATACCCGTTGGTAATCTGTATCTTCCTTTGTAACAAGTATCATGCGGTACATTTTTTCAATGTCTGCCATAAAACAGATTTTCTTCATACGACATCTCATTATTAAGTTTCTTAAATCTTCTTGTATCTGAGGTCCGACTAACAACAATTCATTGAGTGAGATGTTGTTTAAGCTCTTGCATGATGCGTCAAAAACAATTCGGACTTTTGTTGTTTCACTCTCTCGAACTACAGCGTGATGTGGTAAATATATCGCATGTTTATTGACTTCTTTAGGTGCCTTTTCCATATGATTAAGCTGTATATATTCTTCCATGACTCTAGCATAGTCTTCTTTCAATTTTGGTTTGTTTTGTAACTTCTTCTCTAATTGTTCTAACCGTTTTAATGCTATATCTCTTGTTAATCCTATTTCGTGTGGCGATCTTTTAAATGGTAATTTTACTATATATTGGCCATCAGATGTTCGAGAATGTGTTGTGTCATACATTTCTTCACATATTCGTTCTTCTGAAGTGAGTTTGCGTTTTTGAGTATCATCAATGCTCCAAAGATTTTTTAAAAGATTATCCATGTTAATATCTACATTGTGATGCATGACTACTAATTCGTTATTCGTTTGTATGTCTTCGGAAATATTACCAAATAAAATCCAACCCAAGCTGGTTTCTTGAGCTGATGGTGAACCTGGTGGTCCTCTTACTAAATTATTTTTCACAATCTCAGTGTATACATCAATCCCAAGTAATAAATCAATCTTACTAGAAATGAAGAATTGTGGATCAGCCAATGTGAGACCGTCCAAATGTGACCAATTAGATTTTGTTTGTATTGTAGAACTTGGCAACTTAGACGTAATGTGTGATTTTAATACATATGCTCTTACAGGGAGATTGAATTGTTTGTCGTATCTTGATGAAATCTCCAACTGTACCACATATCGTACAAAAGTTGTTGTGGCTCCTACTCCTGTAACTGTACCTCGTACTGTCGTCTTCTTGAGTCGCAAAAGTTGAGTTGCATTTTCGCTAATAAAGGATGCCTGTGATCCTGAATCGATTAATGCTCTCAGTGTAGTCTCACAACCATTTTCACCTTTGACAGGTATTAATGCTGTTGCTAACAAAGCTTTCTTTTGATTTAATACAATGTTTGATACAATTGACTCATCCTGAAGAATGTGTTGTACGTTTTCATTGGCGTGCATTGAAGAAATTTCCTTATTTATCTTCTCTTTGTCTTGTGACTCTTCTTCTTTCTTTCTTTGATGAAGAAGTGAATGGTGACGCCTTCCACATATTTTACAACAACTCTTCCGTTTACAATATAACACTGAATGACCCGCTGACAAGCAATTGTAGCATAATCGATTGTTCTTAATGATCTCGTTTCTCTTTTCTGCGTCAAACTTGACAAATTCTTTACAGTGGCATAGAAGATGCTGGCCGTTACAAAGTTTACAAGTTACTTGTACGGTTGATGTGTGAAATGAACGTTCTTTATGTACTCTTTGATTGGTTGCTGAAGTTGAACTTGTTAATTCGAGTGTATGTATTATATTCTCCAAAAAAGTAATTAAATTCTGTAATGTGGATAAGTCTGTATTATTGTTCCGACTGACATAGGTTTCCCACTCTTTGTGTGTATCAGAGTCTAACCTTTGCACGGTTATATATATTATCATAGGATCCCAATTAGTTGTTGAAATATCCATAGCATTTAAACTATTCAAACACTCGTTTATATTGTCAATAAGAATTCTTAATTGTGAAGGTAATTGTGAATTAACTTTCTTAAGCGAAATTAATCTCTTGAGAATCGCGTTCACTATAAGCCGCTTATTGCTATATCTATTTTTTAATGTACTCCAAGCATGTTCATAATTCCGTTCAGTCACTTGTATGTGCTTAATAGTGTTTCTTGCTTCCCCTGCTAAACACGATTGCAAATAGTGAAGTTTTTGCACATCAGTTAACATCTTATTTTTTTGTATTAAAGCTGTAAATGTATCTTCGAACGATTGCCATTCTTCATATGCACCAGTAAATGTAGGTAGATTGATCATTGGTAGTTTGACTTCGGTTGTATTGGAACTTTGTATTTGCTGTGATGCATTCTGTTCTAAGTTTTCACTTTTTAATAACTGAAGCGTATCGGTCATCTCTACTTTTAAATCCAAATAAGTATCTTCACACTGACTATACTTTTCTTCTTTAAAATATGTCATACCTTTTCGTTGTTCTTTTTTTGTAGTTGTTACTAATTTTTGATATTCGTTTCGATATGACTGCCAATACTCATCTAAACACTGTAATCTTGTTTCTATATAACCTTTTGTTAATCTTGTTTTCGGTGATTTTTTATAGTTTGACTTCGATTTCAAAATAATATCTGATAAGTCTTCTAAAACTTCCAATATTTGTTCCGTAGACGTCATATTTATAACTTGTTATTTATTGTTCGTAAAACGTGACTTTAATATTCGTAATACGCTCGCTTAGTTATAACACTTGAATGCATCACACAACTATATATTGTATAACAGCGCTCGATCCTCTGTTGTACTTGTTTATATTTTTATAAACAAACTTCTCTGCGACAACTCGTTCTTTGTTTCTCTTATTCGGCTCGAAGGACCAATTTGTTTATGTGTAATATTTGATTTCTTTAAAAGATGCTAGCTGCCGCTATACAATGAAACACGACCGTTCCGTGATTATATTTTTATTGCGACTAACTTGATTGCTTAACAATTGTGCCTAATGTCACTTCTTATCTATCGTAACTAACTTCATTGCTTGACAACCGTAACTAACTTCAACACTAACTTTTTTATTTAAACTAAACATGTTCATTATTCCTACACGTATTATTTTCGTGGCTAGCATTGTATTACATAAAAAGGTACAGTGACATAGCAATTACGCGGTGGCGGCGCGGTCGCGGCGCGGTGACGGCGCGGTGGCGGCGCGGTGACGGCGCGGTGACGGCGCGGTCGCGCGTCCGTGGTGCCGTCTACACGAGCCCTAGGTTTTGTATTTTTGCATTGCGGTTAAGTTAAATGGTACTTGGTGAATCCGTCTCAGTGGTAGGCAACACGCTACAAATGGTGGTATTGTATATCAGCGTTTGTTACAGAGTGAACTGCAAGTTTGTAACGCGTAAGAAAACCTCGTGATAGATTCCGAGGTACGAACAAACCGACGCGCTTCTTTTGAAACTCCTGCTTTTTAGTTGCTGGCTCGTGGTATTTTTATTATCATCATTTCATAGATTACATTTCCGAATGTTTCGTTTGAATTTCAAAGCAATTTCATAGGTTACCAGCGGTGTGCCCGCGGCTCCTCACGCGCTTGTTCCTACGCAGTAGTTATTTACATACCGCAATTTATTTTTACTCACATTGTTGGCAATACGTGTGCCGTATCAATTGATGAGTGGCATGGCGCGTACTTCCCGTCTACAATTTTTATCAAAATCGGTTAAGAATTAATGGAATTTTGTATATCGTTTTTTTTTCAAGCCGTTTTTGAGTTATATCCAGACATACAAACAGACAGACAGACTATACATTTTTTTATGGCATATTCGTAATCAATATCGTTCACTTAGTGTGCATATTGGATTTTTTTTTTTTTCATTTTTAAAACTACAGACAGAACTACATACTTATTTCGTATTAAGATATTTCGTATCGTTAAAACGTGGGCAAAGCCATTTGTGAATTGTGAAAAGCATGTATAAAATAACCGCTCAGGGACTCGAGAATATAATCAGCGAACCGTGTTGTGCCTCTTGCCGCGTGCCGCTTGCCGCTTGTCGCTTGCCGCGTGCCGCGCGCTCAGCTCGGATAGAAACAAAAGACAGTGCGAGTGTCACGCTTCAACATCCTTCAGATAAAATATAACGTTACAAACAATCGTATTTGAAACTCTGACAACAATGAGAGAAAAAACACGAAAACAATAGGGAATAGAAGGAGAGGGGGGGGGGGAGGGAGCAACGCGTGTCGCGATCCCTGTAACGACGCATGTCTGATTACCCCTGAAAGGGTGGCTCGACAAAAAAAAACGTCCCGTCTGTCTGTACACTCCTGATTAAAACGATATATACAAAGCGATTATCGGACCGTACGATTGTCACCTATTAATCCTCTCCCGCTCCCTCTCCCGCTCCCGCTGCCGCGTCCGCGCCCGCGGTTTACGCATGTTAAACCGATTTATTCCATTGTCTATGAAAATGTATTCGAATGTTTATTCTTTTTGTATTTTACATAATAGCCCTGGATATTTATTTGAACGACAGTTCAACAATACACAACAAATGTAACGGTTTGTCACGGTTATCAATAACTCAATTCTATATTGTTCTAGTAATTTGTTCAAACACAATAATTTGTATAAACGATTTTTTAATAAATATAAAATAACATTATTAAAGAGAGGTAATTAAACGATAAATATATCGAACAATATATACAATTATATACTACATATTATTGAAGTAGGTAATTGTTTTTTTTTGTTTCTTTGTTTGATCACGCTAATCTTTTGAACTACTCGTATCAGTCAGTCAGTACTACTAGCTGTACCCGCGGATCTGATCGCGTGGACTACATAATTATTGCTTTGGTATTTTTTCCCTCATAAATAAAATATAATTATACTTTTTGTTATTAACGAGATAGAATATTAATAAACAAATATTTTTAGTTTAAACATAAAGTCAAATGGCTGATTCAAACTTATTTAATTTACCCAAAAAAAATTCTTTGGAGTTTTCTCATTACTTGAGGCAGCTCGACTGGTGGAATACCTCCACCGTACAGAAGATGACAGCCAAATAACCTATTGTTGTGTTCCTGCGGTGATATCCATGTTATGACGTGTGTCTTTAGGCTTCGGTACCTGCTTACCATCTGGCGGGCCGCATGCTTGTTTGCCACCTCTGTTGTAAAAAAATTGAAATCAAAATTCGTAACTGCTCGACACGAACCGACTAAATGCCGTCGGTCGAGTGCACTCACACTGTACGCGCGAATGTTAATTATTTTAAAGACAAAAATCCTTATCGTGGATCATCCTTAAAAGATAATCATATATTATTGTTGATTTTTTTATTTGTCTTATTAAGATCTAGAATTATGTAGTATATTGATTTAATATATCTCTTATGGTTTAGTGAGCGTAAGACATTTAAACATCCTAAAAGCATATTTTACGGCCTAGTTCACCTTCATCATCATCGTTCATTTCGTGCTATACTTTATGAAACAAAATAGATTCTACTAGCTATGCCTGTGACTTGTTGTGGATGTTCCTTAGAAGATAGACGTATACTCTCCCGTACTTTTTTGTAGGTTTTTTTAACTTGCTATATCTCTGACAGTTTACTCAGCGTAAACCATTTAAGCCCCCGAATTGATTCACCGTAACCAGATTTTTTATTTGTGCGGAACCCTAATTCTTTTTCTAAAATCAAAGTAGACTAAGTTACTCCCTATAAATTCAGATATCTACCAGTGAAAGTCCCGTCGAAATCGGCCCAACCGTTTCAGAGATTACGCGCAACAAACAGACCGAAAGACAGACAAAAAAAATTAAAAATGGTTGTTTTGTTATAGGTATCGTATATACTTTCATATGCATTTAGTAAAAAGCTGTTATTTTGGCATTATAAACAGATATTTTAATTTTATTAATTGTATGTATAGATAACCTGGTCAGATAAAAATCGCTAAGAATTAAAAAAAAACGACCTGTAAATCGGAAAATTGGTCCTTGTATTAAAAGAACAAAGGTTTTTACAATGATAATGAGCAAATGTCAAGCACGAATGTCAAGTAATTTAAAAAACTGTAGGCAAGTACTGGAAATGAAAACAAAAATAGAATACAGAGGTGCGTTTTAAATAGCGGTGGTGTGGTCGAGAGTGGCTTGAATACTTTTAAGACGGGTAAAACCGTGGAGCATAACCAGTTATTTCATTAAGCTATAATTTGTGGTAGTGTTGCCTGTTGCCTGTTGCTGGTCGCGACGCGACACTACTTGTCTAATTGTTATATTCCTCAAAGCATTATACATGCTATTTTAAAACGACGTAATTATTGGATCTAAGCTTGCATAATATGCTAAGTGATATCATAATATTACTTCTGTTTCTATGTTCGCCTTTCCTAAGCCGCTCTTAGCTTCCAAGTAAACACGAACTTCCGTGTAATAAGAGCTGTATCCGAACATCTTTTCAGAGAGTTCATAATGTCTAATTATATTTTATTTTAATTTATAAATAATACTATTTGATAACTAACCACAGTTGAAAAAAAGATGTTAATAAAAGTAATGTTGCTGTTGAAAGAGTCTAGACGAAAAAAAATAAATACATAGAAAATCTTTAGTTGTCACACTTATATTAAAAATATTATTGAATTTGTATGCAAGTCAAACGCGTCGTTCAATTATTTACGCTTGAAGTTCACCGAAATACATCGTTGGGAATATTCGTGAATTCGAGTCAATTCCTTTTTAGTGCATCACACACAATGGCTCTGCGCTGGGAAAAATAAATTTCACTAAAAACCGGAGCTCACTTTGCATATTAATAGGCATATCGACTCACGAATTGAAAGTTATCGGCCGATACTATTTTGTTGCAATATTCCTGAATATCATAAATATCTATGAATAATTCTCACTTCTTGATTCACCAAATAATGGCTACGATAATTGCTCTAGACAAAACCGAATTTAATAATTATAGTTGATCTAACTTTGTAAGTTATTTGTTTACATGATTTGATACGTTAAAAGTAAATAATTCTTTCACGAGCTATTCCGCGATAACATGTGGCTATTTTTTAAAGTTTAGTCAATATAACCTTTTTTATGGTAATAACATTTGTTCTAAAATAATAAAATATATGCGAAGGTGTTTTTTATATACATGGTATTAATCCTTATGGAAATAAATACGTTATTCATCACAAGTATTTAATTTTGCACAAAATTGCCCTTCACAGTAATTGATTTAAATGAATATCTAAGGAGATATCACAGTTTTAAAATAACTCGGCAGCACAATAATGATCAAGTATCGCGAGCGCATTTTTATTATGCAGATTAGTGTGGGAGACGGGTGGTACCCATAATAGGCCTCGTGGCGCAGTGGTAGTAAATGCTACTATTGAGCCGAGAGGTCGCGGGTTCGATCCCCGCCCATGACTGACTTTGTGTGATGAGCATAAATGTCAGTTGTGTGTCTGGGTGTTAAATATCTATATATGTATGTATACCAGCTGTTTAGTTACCATATTACAAGCTTTACTTAGTTTGGAATTAAATGGCCGTGTGTGAAATTCTGTCCTCATATTTATTTATTTCAAGAATACGGTATCTTCTACAACTCACTCTCTTTAACCCTTTCTCTATGTCTGTGTTATATGACGCAGACGAAGTAGCGCGGGTCAGCTAGTATATCATACTCGTATGGGATGTAATCCAACTCCAGTTCGGTTCACTGCAGACTCTTGAAGACGTTTTTCTCATTAAAATCATATGTGTTGTTATCAAAATAATCCACTATTAATTAATCAATTACAACAAAAATAATATGATTACATTATCTGTAGAACCCATAATATTCTTCATATTATTAAGTAGCAGAGTAGGTATAGCTTGAACAGCTTACTGTGAAACTTTCATTTATTGATATTACCTAGTTTTTGTGTTAATTACAAGTAATTTTTATTCATTAACGATAATTGACAAGTGATACCTTTCATCGGGTTTTTTGCATTTTCCAAAAATACTGTATGGTGAATCAAATATGATATAACAGTTTGTTTTCTTCATAATATATCGTGTAGGATTGTACTAAAGTGTCGATGTGAATGAAGAGCACGATATGATTTTAGTACTCACATCATGTAACCAGGAGAGTTTTCTGGCAGGAGGGTTGGCGCGGACATGGCATTCGAAGTAAACATCGTCGCCCTCCTTGATGTCTCCTGCCGCTAATGAACTGCCCAGCCGTAACCTTACCACTGGCGGGTCTGTGTCATCACGAAATTCTAATTATTATAACCTTTATTTACCATTCTTACATAAGATTTCGTTTGCATTGAAAATTATCTTCTCCTTGGAGAATTTTTTATCTACTTATTCTCAAAACTGCATGCGTTATCCATTCTTTTGACAGAGAGACTTTTAATAGTGTATGATATTTAAATCTCAAGAGATGAATGAAAGTAAACAGAAGAATGACAGAACAAGACAATTTTTAACGAAAAAGAAAACCACCTTTAATGATTTTTTTAGGATTTCCCCGGTGTATTTTCGAACTGAAAGGGCCAATGCCAATGCATTTAAAATGGGATCACCCTTGACCCTTTCCAGTAAAAAAAGAATCATCTAAATAGGTTCATAAACAAAGAAGCTATGCCTGAACATTCACAAATAAAATTACATTTGAAATGAGAAACTTCTCCTTTTCTAAAGTCGGTTTAAAAAAGGATTGAATGCTATTGAAAATATAAAATCAAATGGTTTAGGTTTGGGTTGCTCTGGATATCTCGGGCAGACACATACATTTTGGTATATATAAATTATATTATCAAACAAATTGGTAATTTGGGGTAAAAAATGAAACCCCATGAATCAATATAGTTTAGATGACAATGCCGATGAAGAGTAAATACTGACAAACGACACTAATAGTCCAGGAGGTATCCATGGTGAGTGTGGTCACGTTAGGGTTCTCGGCTCGACACGTGATCGGCTTCCCGTCGTCGTCCAACGTGGGGACGAAGCTCATCACGCTCACCGTCATGTTGTCTCTCAGCTCCTCCTGAAACAATATTATCACAGTTTTAATCAAGATATTGTTTATAATAAAATATAAAGTATACTTTACTTTCGTAGACTAACGTTTTATATATATTCCAATAAAATAAAAAAGCAGAATCTCTGTATAACATAGAATCGCTTCACGAAACACTAGGACATGAAAGCTTGCAAATATTCTCCTATAATATCACCTTTTGGAGAAACCACAAACTTGTGATACCATGTATCTTGTTTTAGAAAAGAATTATCAAACATAACGAAAACCTAATTCAATGGTTTAAAAGAGTTCCCTGGTGTATCTTCCAAGTTGAAGGTGCAATGTTAATAAAATTAAATTGCAACCACCTTTTAGGTATCCCCTATCCAATAGAAAGGAATCATCCAAATCGGTTCTTAAACGAAGAAGTTACAGCTGAACATCCATTAAAAAAAAACATTCGAATTGAGAAAAACCTTTGTCTTAAGTCTGTTAAAAATAACTTTATATAAATGCTGTGAAATGTTATTATTAGTTTAATTTAAAACGTATGTAGTTATATTAAATTGATGAGCTATTAGGATTGTGTAGCTACGTATAAGGAGCGTTCTTGTCCTTCCGCAATAACTCTACATGTGTGGAAACTTGCACAGTCGTGAAATATACGCATTGGTTTACCTGCAGAGTTATACCAGTTATAACAGATACCCGTTAAAGTGTATTTATATTTGCTTATAATTGAGGATTTATTATAAACCGCGGAAAGAGAGGTCACAAAGAAAATTCTTTACAGAGTTCTCTCTACCTAGGGCAGCTTGACTGGCGGAAAACCTCCATCCTACAGAAGACCGCAGCCAAATAACCCAGTGTAGCGTTCCTGCGATGAGCAGGGTTTCCAGAGCTCCTTGAGGAATGGGGGTTCATGGTTGGCAATACGCTAGTGATAACTATAGTATTAAAAGCGTCCATAGGTTACGGTAGCCATTTAGTTAGTTAGTTAGTTAGCTCTTTTAGTTTAAAATCAGAGGTCTGAGAGCAATAAATCTACATATAAAACCTTTATGTAGCGAGATGAATACGATGTTATGTCAAGTTTGTAATAGATTGAAGTGAATACAGAGGCAAGAACACCGAGTACGAAATGTTCTACGCAAGAGAATATAAATAATTCAACAAGGCAATGTTCATTAAGGAGTTGTAACAAGGTTAAACTGAATATATGAATTTGAAAACAAAACAACCGCGCGCCGCTCCACCTCCGCTGCTAATACAGCGTGCAACCGGTGTCGGAGGTACGCCTGTCCGTCCCGTAGCCTAAAGGCGTAGCGTAACAATAAATAGTTTATTATAATATTATGTAACTTTTACGATGATTATGGATTATCTTAAGGATTTCATTCAAAACTTGTGATTAATTTAATGACAGTGCGGGCGAGATAACCTTTCAATGAGTTGTTTAAGCAGCATAAACTGGATCCTCTCCACTCGTGTCTTGTTATTGTTATTATCAGCAATAATGACAAATGTGTTAGTATAGTCGTTTACATTTTTTATAACTTGTACAGGTTTTTAAACAAAATGACTTGTTATTGGCTATCAGATTCCTTTGCTGTTTTGAATTTGTTAATTTAGCTGTTAGACATCCTTATTAATAAATAAATAGTATAATTAGCCTAAACTGGAGAGGTTTGCTAGTAGCCACTGAAGAGTTCCAACATCCATCTCCTGGCTCCATCATCAGATTAGTTCCAAGATACCAAATTATAATTTTGTTAACATAACTACATATACGTGCAAAAATTCATCTCGATACGACAATCAGAAGTAGGTTAAATTGACTTCTAAGATTTGATTACATTCTGTGTTAGTTAGTTACGAGTGAACTTAGATCCCCAAATATTGACATCGGTATTCAGTAAAAAAGTGACACCAAGTGGTATAATATTCATTGTTTATGTTCAAACTGCGTTAAAAAGTCGTTGATCGAATTAAGATCATTGGCCGGTGCTAGTAATAATAAAAGGACATTGGAGTTTCTTTGCATGATTATTTAAGAAACCAGGCAAACTGCTTTTGAATTGCTAGATTAACGTGGGGCACATTGCACGTAGGAGGAATGGCCGATGGAGCCGTAGAGTTGTGGTTGTAGCGACCAAAGCCGCGTGATAGAAGACGCAGTGTGGGCAGACACGCCACAAGGTGGAATGACAAACTGGTGAAGGTTGACGAGGTGGGTGCGAGCAGCGCAGAAGCGGTCACGAAACCTATGCCTAGCAGCCTTTCGGTTAAGACGATGATTCGACATACACCTTATTATAAGCATTTTCAAGGTGAATTATATAAATGCGCGTTTGGACGAAACTAAAGCATTCTGATAGGACGTTGCTACGTGCTACCTGCTATAAGTATTTTTCGCTTTCCTTTTCTCTCTACTTACACACACTCACTTAACTTGGTTTACATGTGTGTTAGTGTATCAGCGTCAATTCTTTATTTCAATATAAAAATAAATGATTATGTTTTTATCCCATGATGTCTACCTTTTTTTTATAGTACCTAAGTATTTAGGAGCGTCCAGTATACCAGTTGTTGGCACTCATTTGTGTATTACATAAATCATTGCTGAAACTGCAAATGTTATATTTTAAAGTTTTAAAGTAAACCGATGTAAAAAAAATGGGGGATAGCCATAAAAATCTGATTAATCAGCGAGCAGATAGTGGCGCCGCCCCGCGACCGTGTCTCGACATTATCCGCGCGCGACACGACGCTGTATGATGCTGGGGCGGCAGGTAAGCCCTGATCCCTAATATTGAATCCATCAGCTATGAACTTCGTACCTTCAACAATTTCTATGCATCCAAATGGTTATAAATAAATACGATATATATTTAAAAAAAATCTATGAGAAAAGTTATATTATATTAACGTGATTAATATAAAACGTGGCATTAAGTATTTATAATTTTTATCAATAAATACCAATTGCTTCTTTGGCATCTTATCCCATCGTGTTATGTTCAGTATCAAATAAACTTGTTCTGTAGGGCAAAATTCATTGTGTGTAGCCGGTGTATATAGTAAGTGGGTAGTTTGGAAGTTTTGTTGCTAGAACTGCTCCATAATGTATGTACATGCTCGCCCCGCTCTGGAGGGACGCGCTGAGAGACGCAGGTGCAGAGATGTCGATACGTAAACAATGTTGTTTAGGGTAATGTAGGAGCTCTGGTCACAGGTTTATAGTTGTGGCTTTGCTTCCGACAGTAACTATATTATGTTTACTTTCTAACAGTGGATTCCTGCTGGTGAAACATTTACATGAAATGTGATTTCAGATAAAAAGTATCGAACCCTGTTTCCTGTACCATTATGTTTAATAAAATGTTATAAACTGAGTGATGTGTGTTTCTTGTAGTCATTGGAAAATATGAGTTTTGATAAATCTACAAAATTGCATAAACTGAACTGAGTATTCGGTCTAACGTAGACGTTTTATTCAACATAATATAATATTACGACAAATAAGACATACAACACGACGCGAAACAACGTATTGCGATTTACGAAGAGAAAAAAGCCACAACTTGCTTTAGGTTTTAAATTTCTTTGTACATTTCTTACTACTTGTGGCAGTTCAACTAATGGAATACCTCCACCCCAGAAGAGAACCGCAGCCAAATAACCTTGTATTATGTTCCTGCAAAACAGTAAACGCTTACTATCAGGCAGGCCGTACGCTTGTTTGCCACCTCAGTTGTATTTATATAAAAAACTAATAAGTTATTTATGCTAAGATATTGAAAAACTATAGAGCGCATCAGAAAGTCTGTGTAAACGACCAATAATGTAAAGATTATGTGTCCACGAGTCAGCTCCGTGGTTCATGTTCGTTACGAATCCATGGCCGGGTGTAATACCATTTTTCATCGAAACAATGTTCACGTGCGCAACATAAATCCTTCGTACGAGTGCTGTACGTAGCCCAACGCGTCGCACCGCGGTCTCGGAGCTGGAAACCCAACGAGATACATAATCTAACCTTAAACAAGTGTAATTATAACTTTATACATTTGTATTGATTTTTTTTTATTTCAATTTTATTTAGGGACTTTTATCATTATGGACATGCCAGTCCCATATTTGAATTGACACTTTACTAGAAATACAGTTTTTGTCGAGTACCTAGCATACGGTACGAGATTGTCGCTGCTCTGTTACAAGTTTTTTGTTACACGTGAGGTGAGATTAGCTCATTAGTCTGGAATGTTGTTCCGCATCCCTAACAAGGTCATGGCAAGGCTCGTTTCTAAATATACATTCATTAGTTACATTAGCGATGGATGCATGATACGATTGGATGTATGCGTGGTTTTCGACAATTTTTAGCATGCTAATACGATCATAAGAAGCTATGTGCCGCTGGAAAAATAATAACAATATTAAATTGCGATCCGGAAAAATAAACGATTCATCGATGTGTAAATGTAATGGACATTCTAAAAGATTTGTCAAATTACGAAGTCCTCAAGAATCTACAAAAGTGAAGATAAAATTATAATCGGCCTTGTACAGCTTCACACTGTGACACGAGTGCATTCCGCGTGTGGAACACATCCCGACACGTCTCGGTCACGATATATGTTGTAATGCTACGAATTATTTTGTAAGCCTTCCTCCTACGCTTTTATGTGTCGACTTTTTACAACGTCCCTCGATATGTACCGCACCAACTTTAATAATGTAACGTTTGTAGTTATAAAAAAACATCTATGTTATATTTACTCTAAAATAAGGTTATATTGTTAGCAAAATGAGATTTATTTTGTTTCAAGTAATGATACTATATCACCAGAGACGACAGATATGTACGTGTAGGTAGATGCCTTGAGAAATGGCTTCCACAAAATACCAGAACACGAATATAAATACAAAACAGTAAGCAGTGAAATATCTTGCCTGATTTCTAAGATTTTTACTACAATTGTAAAGAGAATTTGATCAAATCTAGAAACAAATGTGATTACAAATTGACTATTAATTAGATCAATAGCTCTTTTGTTTGAGGTCGAAGAGATATAAAACTACTCGAAGCACAATATAGATTGAGTAGTAGATGAACTCAGTAAGTTCTAATGATTGTCAGGAAGTTAATATCTTTCTTTAATGCCATAGAAGTAAGTAGTGGGCAGCTGTTAAAAACGAATTTCCTCGAGACAGTAGAAAGGAATGAACCCGAAACTTAATCACGGCTGACTGCGTTGTTGTGCAGTGTTCATAATTCTGGTGCGGGCGGCGGTGCGCACCCCCTGTATACACCCAGATACGGGTTGCGTGAATGTATCACCAGGTGCAACTCCTTGAAAAAGATTTACAATTTTAACGAATCTCTTAAATTGAGAATTATTTTTATTAGTGTTTTTTACTTACGCTATCTATATTGAATTATGTTGTTAAACATGTTGTGTTCATTGGGCTTGAAATTTCTTTTTTGATTTCATCTCAGAATTAATTTTATTTGAACATTGACACCGGAAAATTTATTGAATAAAATTCTTCAGACTAAAAATAACAACGCCCAACTTATACAAGTGGATCTAGGAGCATAATATTTTATACAGGTACTCCTTAACAACGTAGGCAGTAAGTATTAAGAAAAGATTTTTAAATAATTGAAATTTAAGATAGTTCTCAAGACGCTGCTCTACTGAGCTCACGGCTGGTAATAATAAAATTAAAATAATATTAAATAATAATAAGGAAAGTAATCTTCAAGAATTATCTAAAATAATTGACTAATATTATATAAACATTAGGTAGAATTGATAAACACCGATCTTTGCATTCGTTGGTGATACGAGTTATTGATTGAAATTTCAAAAGAGGATAATTTGAGTGAAACTTGTAATAGACTGATGATAAAGTGAACACGCCAGGCGCGTAATATCAGTATATTATAGAGGTCGGGTCAGGTCGGGTTGGGTCGGGAGACGAGTTTCCATACGATGTGTGCTGTGTGCCATACCGCGGCCAGTTAGTTACGAGGACATGAGGTCGCGCCTGTTCGCCTCTTCTGGAATATTATCTTTTAAGTTTATGAGAGCTTTGCATAATCTTATTAGACTTTTTCTCAGAATTTAGTATAACTTAGAATAACAAGAGTAGATCCAAGAGCCGGCAACTGTGAACATAGCGTCATCATAGATCACTGAAAATGAAACCTCATATCATTCAGCGAAAGTAATTCAGGTGTTTAAATTGTAAAATGTATTGAAATATTTAATATTAAATTATTGTAAATTATGGAAATAATAATTAAGTACGTTATGAAAAATTATCATCAAAAATTGTTGTTAGTTAAAAAAAAACCATTTTTATTTGAATTTAATTCAACGTAATAAACAATGTTTACCTTTTCAGTGTATTGGTATAACGTCAGCCCGGGGCATGGCGATGCCGGGGGAGTGGTGCGCGGCGTGCGGCGGGAGGGAGACAGGCTTTTCATACGAGACCATTAACGAATATCTTCTTTTAATTAGCGCTCGTTTTGACAGTAATTGCGTTTTAAATTGTAAAGTGTGCTTGTTATGTCCCCGGACGACGGAATGGTTGTTGCGGATGTTGTGCGCGGTGCGGCGCTAGTTTCGTAAGTGGCATGGGGAGGTGCGGTGCGGTGCGGTCCAGCGTGTGCGCGCTGCACTGATTGGTTGTTGCGGTTTGTACTCAATGCACGAGTTTAATAGGTAAAATCTCGATTATGATATCTATAGGTACTTTTCGCACGCGTTTCTTACTACGTAGTAGTTACTTATATCCCATAATTTAATTTTTACTCACATTGTTGACAATTCGTGTGCTGTATCAAATGAGGAATAGCATGTATTTTCCCCGAGTACAATTTTTATCAAAATCGTTTGAACATCATTATCCTATTCTACGATTTCTAATGTATTATTAACGATTATTATAGCCTTTTAATTATGGTATGAACTATGCTTCCCGTTTACAAAATTTCATTAAAATCGGCCACGAATGAACGATAATAGATTTTTTTGGAAATTACTCTTTTACGATTTCTAAAAGTAATATTGAATTTGCTTATACCCTATTAATTCACCGATGACATAAGCATCCCGTCTACAAAATTTCATAAAAGTCGGTCACGCAGTTTTTTAGTTAAATCCGGACATACAAGCCGACAGGTAGACAGACAAACATTTTTTTAATGGCATATTCGTAATACCATGTCGGTCATATAGTGTGCCTATCAGAAAGTTTTGGAAAAATATTAAAACAACAGACTGAACTACAGATTTATTATAATTATATTAATATAAACAAAGCGAAAAAGTTTTTTGTTTGTATGTTTAAATACGCTGATCTCTGGAACTACGAGTCGGATTCGAATTTTTTTTGTATATGATAGCCAGGTTCACGAGAAATAGGAGGTATATAGGCTATCTAACATTAGGCTATATAACTCGCAGATAGCCTTAAATACTGATTTTTGTTAAGTCGGAGGTGGAAGCGTTCATTAAAATAAATATTATCCATTAATATAAGAACATTATTATTGTATGAGATAACGTAATTTTAATTGGTATAAATGAGAGTAGTATCTATCACGGAGACTAAAATAATTATTAATTTACTTATTAATTAATTAGTTTAATTAATTATTGCGATCTCGTTGAATTTGAGAGGATCAGAAGATTTTTGCATAATACACAGTTTGGATTATTTCATTGGATATAATTTCATAGTATTCTTAGAAAGTATCAGTAAAATACCTTATTATCGAGCTGTACTTATATACATAAATTAATATAAAAAGATATCTTGATAAAATTTATATTAAGCCGCAATATATAATATTGGTACTTAATTTATATGATCATCGAAGTCTCAAATACAATAATTGGTTATTGTAGTTAAACCAACATATCAATGAACATATTATATTTGACAATAGGCACATTATAGTTAGGGCAAATAGCAGCTCAACTGATCACATCCCCAACCCCTTCTAGCCGGCGTCTTGCATTAGGTGGTTAGCAACCAATTACATTGTTTGTTAGTGGCAAACCAAACCTAACTGATCAGAGCTACCGCACTCGCACCTTAACCTTGTGTATGTTGTTTTCTTTCAAATAATTTATATTCACAAATTATGAAGAATACTACGAAACTATGATTCGTCTAAACAATTATAATTAAAATATTGATTGTAAGTCTTCATTAAAGCAATATAATACCGAATATGTAATAATATACAATTTTTTTAATTTTAAGACAATTTTTAGCAAAAAAAGAAAACCAACTTCAATGATTATCAGGAGTTTGGTGTATCCTAGTAGTCGAAGGTCCAATTCCAATAAAATTAAAGTGAGACTACCCTTGAGAATTCAACGAAAAAATAATCATTTAAATCGATTCATAAAGAAAAAAGTTTTGCCTTAAAATTCATTAAAAAATATATAATAGAATTTAGAATCTCCTTTTTTTGAAGTCGATTAAAATAAAATGTTATAAAATATAAAAGTATTATCCAAACAAATAAATAAATATCTTTATTTAGGTGTATAGCGAGCCTTATATGAAGATATTTGAACGTAAATTAGTGACGGGATATTTGGCGACAACCGCACCGCGGCGCGGACGAGACGGATCAACACTAGATATCGATGTCTAGAGTGACGTGCGTTTAATTACTGCGTCACGGGATGGGACGGCATTGCGTTTGATCGAGTTGTGAGTACCTTGCTTACCCTGTACTTAACATAAATTAATATAACTAAGGTGCTAATACGAAGCTACAGCTTAGAATATGTTACATAGATTATATATGTGAAGAGAAAAGTTTCATATTTCCTACACCATGGTTCCTTGGTTCGTAGTCCGACCGAACAAAATGCAAAGGCCATAATGTTAGGTGTCAGGATTTTGGAAGCATTCTTAGCAAACTATTTGAATAATTGTGTAAACAAGTTAAATGTGGAATTTTTAATACAAAATAAGTTAAGTAGGACATGTAGCACGGCAAGGTGCATTCTGCATTCTGGTGAAACAGTTCAGAGCATTACGAGTGCAAGTAGTGTACAATCCGAGCTAATCGCACACATCGGGTTCGATAATCGAGTTATACCGTGTACCGTGTGGTGCGCGCAATCAACTCTCATTGAGCATAGAGCGCGTCGCGTCGCATCCTCTGTAGGTGGGCAGGCGAACAGGCTGCAGTCGCACTACTCTTGCTATAGACCCGTCACGACCGTAATAAACATTACACTATCCTCCTACATCAATATGCGATTTAAGGTAACAAAAAAAAAAATTAAAAAACATACTTACCTACCTACAATTTAATCTTTGTAAAATGAAAAATAAATAACGTAACGCCCTCATGCATTAAAGTTAAACTTGTAAAGTTTTTAGGTTATTAGGAAAATTCTGAATGATATTATTTCACAATAATTACAATAACAACCATTTTCTTGAATACAATAGTAATGAACACTTTTTATATACTTTTTTTTAAAGTAAAATATTTAGGTTCTATTCCCAACTCGTATATAAGCTTTTTTGAAAATCAATGAATGTAGTTTAATAGTTTTTATTATCTTTAAAACCGATGTCATGATTCTTTAGAACATATTTCTCTATTTCTTATAGTTTCAGAGCTCCCCTCACTGACCCGTTTAAATATTACAGCCTGTGTAAGTTATGTAAATTAACATTTATTGTGTTGCAGATTTTTATATTGTTATCACATCATTATATTGAGCTGTATTAAATTTATGGTAATGTATAATACCATACCTATTCTTCGTAACATATAATAGTTGTAAAAATGTACCGCTCCGGGCCTAAGTCGACCGAGTTACGTGTACTAAGTTCCCGTATTCGCATTCAGTGCAAAATGTAATCAGGGAGAAGCAGTTCCCGAAGTTGCAGTGTCGGCAACGCTCCTGGGCCAAATTGGTGAGTTGCGAGGCGCTAGCACAGGGCGGGCGGCCGCGGCCGGACGTTGGATATTCAAATGGGGCCTTCCGCGCGGACGCGTTCACAGACCGGCTTTTATACGTTAACACTTCCTAACTGGCTGCATTTCCTATGAAATTACATTTATAAATCCTGAGATCAAAATGTTAACAGGTTTTGTACGCGACTGCCGTTACCACTGATGCATATAATTTAGTACCACTGGACAAGCCACGTGCTGGCTGACCAACTGTATATTATAAACGTGCCTCCCATGTTTTGCATTTTTGTCAAAATAATTTTTTTTAACTACATATTTGTTTCTTTTCTTTTATGTTATAATTGTTTGGAAGCGGGTTCTGGCAACACAAATTATAGTTTTTTCCCTCTCGTAATTTTCGCGCTTAACGGCTGTCACTTCTGTCGGTACGTCACGCCGTTTTTTTGTAATGAGGTTATGCGTTTTGAGCGGCTCCTAATATAATTTGTTCATTACCTTGTGCATTGTTATCAGTTGATTAAATATGTGCGAGTTTGGGCCATAGGACGAGATATTCCCCCTATTGCGTCCACTTGTGATTGTCTTGAATGTCAATGTGCCGGTTTTGATTTGTACGCCGTGCTGTGATAATTTTGATAAAACCTCTTGCAATTTTTGTTTTTGAACTGTGCTTGGGCCACGGGATGAGATATCCCTTTATTGTTGGCCATTTGTTGTATTGTGATATTGTATAAACTTGCATTATCGCCACGAAAAGTATTCGCGTGAGAAGCTGTTTGACGACGACTTTGACCAGAATTTTCCTTCCTGTCCCTTCATTGTTACTTGTGAATTATGGAGTTTCTCCCATCATAGTAGACGCCAACAGTGGTGAGTTTATTTGTATTATTATAAAGTGTAATAATTTTTAGTATAAATTTTTATAAATTTCTCAGCCCTGCGTAAAGCAGGCTTTTGTTTTGTCGCTCTTCACTCCATCGAGGGTTCGGATGTAAATTTTCCACTGCGGCTAAATTCTTAAATAACTCTGAGCCCTTGATTGAGGACAGAACAATTATGTTAAAATGAATTATTTACAATAATCAATATTATGATAATTGTACGTTTATTGAATTATTAAAATATAAAGCAAGTTTATAATAATAAGTTATCTAAAATATAATCTGAGAGTTAATTTTTGGTTGATTATAAAAGAATCGAAAATCGTCACAGGTGAATCCGAGTGTCGCATCGAGGCGCGAGGTTTCCACCGCACAATATATTTTCCATAGAAAGTTTTTTCTTTCATTCAATTTCAGATTTGAAGTGCGAGTCAGACTTTTGTCCGATTTTCATTTTATAGTTTAACACTACAATCAGATCATGTTTGATGCTGGCATGTACCAGCGTTTTTACGACAGAGTTAAAAGTTGTGAAAAAACACGTATATTCTATGTAAAGCTAGGTATGATAATTCAGAAAAAGTGTAAGTAGATGAAGTCACGAGGATATTATTTTGTCGAGCAGGACGGCCGTGACAGAGGGTGCTAGCCGTTTCATTGTGTAATTAGGCGCGTTTCAGTAAGATTTATTGTGCTTTAAATTATGAAGAGAGGCGCTTCACGCTATCTGGCCGGACCGAGTTGCAGCTGCTTTCATTAAGAAACGAAAATAAATATTGTTTCATTATAGTTTGCGACCGGGCGGTGACTGTGAGACACTCTGGACACAGTGAAACACATCCTTAGGGATTGTTTGTTGTTATTAGAATAATTATTTTTATTCTTTAACATTTATAATTTGTATTTCTCGGTAAATGTTCCTTTTAATTAATTAGTTTAGCCAAATTTCTTGTTGTTTATATTGAATAAACACAATTTCTCGTTACTAAATTAACAACAAAAGGAAATATAGTATTTAAAGATTTAAAACAGTTTTATGGAAACTTTATGATATATTTAGCAAAAATTTCATGTAATATGTTGTATATATGGATTATATTTCACTTTATGAATAGCTTTATAAGTATTGGCATCTTCTGATATGATCTAAAATTATTTGCTTCTATTGTTAAAGTTTATCTATACAATATGTATTAAAACCCCCCTCGAATCCGAAAAGGGTATATAGGTACCCAAATGGCATTACCAAAAAAAAAAAAAACAAAATTGTATCTAATAAGAAAATAAAAATGTTATTGCGATTTAAGATTAACATATTTAGTTTTAGTTTCCCAAAAATTTTGCAAATTTTTAAAACGTGATAACACCCCCGCCAGCCCCGGCTCGGCGCTGCGGTGCGTTTGATCGTTTGGTGGTACTCTGCGCCGCGCCGCCTGTATTGCCATGTAAGTTTCCTGATTTGACTATTTTTTTTACATTTTATTCGAGGAATTTTTTTTTACTTATAATCTGAGATAGATAATATAAACAGAATATAATCTCGATACATATTAACGCCTACACGGATCCGACGGGATTTTTAATACATACTGTATAAATTAGGTTCTTAGAATTTTACTTTACATTAGTCTAAACAACAAATGTCGGTTGACGGAATACGTTCAAACACTCAACTGGTACTGAGTTACTTAATAAATACCTACTAGTAGTACGTATCCACGTGGCTGAATGCAATTTTCCAACTCCAATATATCGAAGAAAGCATAACTTGAAATAAAATACCGCAGAAAATATCTTGTGCTTAGCGGGGCGCGGGGCGGCGTGCGGGGCGGCGTGCGGTTATTAATGATGCAGAACAAATGTACAGTACGCTGCTGATATTCGATTATGTCGACGGTTGTAAAATATTCGCCCATGAATACATAGTGCGACCGTTTGGCTCGGAGCCAGTGGCGCCACACGCGGCACACGACACTAGCGACACTAGCGACGCTCATTCAAGCTGCGCTCACACGTGACATCATACTTGAATGTTTGCTTAAGCTTTTAATAAAGTCAAATGTAATTTATAATAATAAAGTACTTAACTAAATGATGCAATCGATTATCAAACGAAATGTTTATTTATGTTCATGCTGATTTTTATTTGTAAATTTTACCGATTTTATAAATTATGCTATTTATGAATGTTGGATGGTGTTCATTTTTATTATATTTTTCAATAATAATGTAAGTTTATGTTGTCTCAGTTCTATTACGGGACACAGAGGAAGAGATATTATACACGATTGAACGCAGTGCATTATTTAATTTTGTAAGGTTTATTCTATATTTAAATATGTGTGAAAGTTTTTAGGATAGTTGTTTGGTTACCGCAAGCAGTTCCAACGAGGCATGGAGGTGAAGTCAACACATCCTGTTACGCAACCCGAATCGAATAGCTTAAGGTATTCAGCTCTTGATGTGACGATTCCTATTATCTAACCACGAGCTCTGCGATGTGTTTAAGCTTCATAGGGATGGATCGAACCACATCGATATTAATCACCACAGTATACATAAATAGTTTTTGCATCAATTCTCTATGAAAACTTTTGTGCAGGAATCTATATATTAAAACTTTCTACCCCTTTTTAAGAGTATTGCGTGTACGGAAGACTGTGAGGTTTGGCATGGTTAAAGTTTATATGGAGAAGGAGTGCAGAAAGCTAAAATTTATCTACAATATCTATTACTAATATATTAGATCATATAAATTAATACTGCGAACCTTAACCCGACCAACGCCATTGAACATAGACCCCCCAAAATATTGACATTGTCACTCAATGAAAAGTGACAGCAAGGAATATAATATTCATTGTTTAGGTTCATACTGCAAATGTCAAAATAAAAATAGTCTATGATTACAAAGTCGCTGGTTGAATTTCGATCACTGGGCGACTGCTAGTTTTGTTAAAACTGTGAATGCCAAAGTTAGGAAAGGTTGCGTCGATTTGTTCATTATTATTATGAAAGGGTAAATAATCGAAAGCTGTACATTAAAGATATCTGAGAAAATATACTACAGGAGGGTTTAAAACAGAACGCATTTCGACAATTTTTAAAACTTTTCTCTGTCTGTTCGTTTCTACACGAATCACGCAGAAACTATTTGACCGAACTTGATGAAATTTTTATCGAAGGAATGAAAAGTTTTACGTGTGTAACAGAAATCGTTTTGGTTTGAGCCACTAGACAAATTACTTCCGTGGCTGTTTTCTTAAGGATGTTTGTAATGTATAGTTAAATAATAGATGTTGTAACACATAAACCGAACTTTACCAATGGCGTAGATTTCCTCGGAAACGTTGCAGATGCGCGGGACTCTACTGATAGCACAACTAGCGCCCTCTCTAGAATCGCTAGGGTAAGACGCCGCCCGACACGATATATCATAATATATTAATATATACTTACTGCGTGCGGTGACGGTACGATAAACGGTCGAATATTAATAAGTTTCATGTTTTGTGTATCTTAGTTGTTTATTTGTCTCTTGCTCCACCTAAATAAGTCCTCGCATAGTGTTTGTAATTACTATAAAATTATTGTGTTAACTTCAAATAAACATTAAAATGTTAATTTATTAATATTCCCCATCTCTAGTGTACAGAGGGCGCGAGCGCTCTTGCAAGGCGACCGGTTGTCACTACCTGGAATTTAGGATTTAATTAATCGCATATCCTCTTTATAAGCAAAGGATGTTTGTCTCCGCGCGCTAGTTCAACTAATTTCATTGACATTTAATTCATATCTTGGTACTACAATATAGTAAAGATTCTCTGAATATAATTCAATTACCTCTATACAAAGAAGTTTTCGTTGGATTATCCCAAACATATGTCTTTTCAAAGTATGACATAAGAAACTCTTTGTATCACCTTTACGCGCGTTAAAGTAAAAAGTTTTTGTGACCTTAAACAAATAATACGATTATACTAAAAATCGAAATTCTTTTTAGATTTTTGAGGTTTTTATTGATAATATATTTACAGTTGTTATTAGAAATAAATACGATATATTATTCTTCAAATAACTCTTTTATATATTGTGATTTCAATATTATTACATAATATTTATTGTTAAAGCAATAAAAATTAAATAGTACAAAAATTTATTATTAAAACAAATTTTAATAAAATTGTTATCAATAAATTGATTATTATTATCTGGAAACGAACTGAACGTATAGACCACAAGTACGGTACAAGCGCAATTTCATAAGTACTGCTGAATTACATCATTTTTAACCCCCGACATAAAAAGAGGGGTGTTATAATTTTAATATGTGTGTGTATGTGTAGTATACATCTGTGTGTTTGTTTGTGGCTTCGTAACTTCCAAACGGCTGAACCGATTTTGATCTATTTTTTGTTTAAAAGGTAACTTGGTCAAGAGAGTGTTCTTAGCTATGATAAAAAAATTTGTTCAATAATTGGAAGGTTATCAGCACTTTGCCAGTTGATAAATGGATATTAGCATTATCCACAGGACTGATTGAGCCGAATTTTAGAAGAATACGGCAACCTTGAGTTGATCTTTCTGTGTCATCTGAAATCCGCAGGATACCTAACTCCTCGCCAACTTACGGCAGAGACACCGTATTTGGGCTCATTGGACTTTGTGTCAATGAATAGGTTACTTGTGTCGGAGGATTATTACATTTTCAATATTTTATATTGGTAGATTAAAGTTCATTAGTATCTGCTGATGAAGCCATATACATAAACGTGCATTGATGAGTCGCGGCTATTGAGTGTCCTAGGCTAGGTAGGATGTGCTGTGTCTTTTCAAAATGTATGTATTATTTTGCTTTTAATTTACCATTCCTGTTAAAATATGACCACTCTCATGATATGTACACAGAACACTGAGTGATTACCCGAGGGATCCGTGGTCGTGCCGACGTTTGTTCGGCAAACAAACTCTAGCGGAAAATATTGTCTGAAGCCTTCTAGTGTATACATAGTGCCTTAATACCCATTCGATGAGAACATTACTTCTCCCACAAGTTTCACATAAATATTTACCCACTACTACAAAGACGGGTTTGTGTTACTTACCTAAATCTCTATAATAACGTTTTAGTTTGTGTTCAAAACTACTTTTTAAATAAATGATGTGTCTAGGGTTAATCTATATATACAATTAATACAATTTAAGTGTCTGTTTGTAATGTCAAAATAACAGCTTTTTACTAAATGCATATGAAAGTACATACGATACCTATAACAAAAAACCCATTTTTAATATTTTTTTCTGCCTGTCTATCTGTCTGTTTGTTTCGGGTAGTCTCCGAAACGGTTTGACCGATTTTGACGGGACTTTCACTGGTAGATAGCTGATGATTTAGGGAGTAACTTATGATGCTTTTATTATTAAAAAAATTAGGGTTCCGCACAAATAAATAAAAATTGGTCATGGTGAATCAATTCGGGCGCTTAAATAGCGTACTGTTATGTCCCTATATTGCACCCTAACTTGCTTACACCTCGCTTTATCCTGCTTACTCTGCATTCCAATAGTGTATTTAGTTAGCTAGACAGTCCCTTCCCAGTTAGTCTCTATCCACCCTCTTACTGAGCTAGACGGCTGCGAAATCAATTAATTTCTTTTTTTAAAAACCTAATCCTAAAGAGGCTCATAACAGTACGTTGACGAATTAATGCACTAAATAATTGTAGACATTAAAATACCTACAAAAAAGTAAGTAACACCTACAGTAAGCATTTTTGTCTTTAAAATAACCGAGAGTGGGGGAGGAAGATTCGTGCGGGAATTTTGTAGTCCACGTGAACGAAGCCGCGGGCACAACTAGTATGTATATATGTCTGTGTTGTAGATGCAATAGAGTTCTGCTTTGTGATGGACGTAAGGGTAAATTAGCTGCGGGTCGTTACCCACCGCGCCGGCCGCGGCCATGCGTCAGGGGCGCAAACCTGCAACCCCAATGGAGAGTGCTTGAATCCTGCCGCTAACGCACTCTGGTAAGATTGCATAATAAGCGCGTTGCATTGGTCTCTATCTAACGTTTAAGTTGTCTAATGTGCATTCCCTCATTTTTTCATTGGATTCGAACGCCACATAATGCTATAGGTTGTAATAATGTAAATAACACGACAAAACGAATTTCATATTTTTTAAAGCAGAATTATTCATCCACGTGGTATTTCGTATGCGACGCGAAGGGGAACGTTCGCGTGGGGCGCGTCCTGTACTGCACATTGCTACGTTAGTTTATTTTATTTGCGCAGAACCCTATGTTTTATAATTAAAATAAAAGTAGCCATGTTACTCCATACAATATCAGCTTTCTGCTAGTGAAAGTCCCATCAAAACAGGTCCAACCGTTTCGGAGATTTGCCAGAACAAACAGACAAAAATAAATTAAAAAACTACCATATATACTTTCATATGCATTTAGTAAAAATATAATACATTTTGAAATTACAAACAGACACTTCAATTTTATTTATTTGTATAGATAACAAATGAGGCAAAAGCTATTATTTATAAAAAACATCTTTTGGTTATAATATTTAAATTATGTTTCAAATTACTTATCAAGAAAGTACGAGTTCAGAGAATATTCCAGCCATTGGATAAAGGTCACAAGGCAAGGCAGTCTCGGTCAATTTATTATTTAAATAATATATTATTCTGTTTTATAGTATCGCAAATGTAGACAGTAGTAATTTCATCGGTATTTATAGTACTTAGATTCTCTAATTTCAACGCTTTGCTTATCGAAGTTATTAAAAGAAACGCACCCAGCGACCCCCTTGTAAAGTACAATCGACACGCTCTCTCGAGAGTGTTTGCGTTAGGGGAATTAACTGCATTACTGCAGTGTACGCTGCATATCCTGATTCTACGCGGGTTCAATGCTTCAGAAGCAATATTTGTAAAGCATTCCAATAAATCTCGACGTCGTTGAGAATTGGATAAACTAATTATTATGTCACTTGTGTTTGTATCTCACCATTTATCGGCTAAGCTTAAATTCTACACGTGAATAAAGGTACAATAGTATGTTCTTAGTGTCTAAATATTTCATTCAGTTTACATTTACAAGCGTAAGACTAAATTACCTCAAAGGTGTGGCGCTTGTTTACCAAGTAATGTTCGGTGCGCATTCTTTGATTGATTACTAATGCTGAGAACGATTGGATGCGCAAGGCCGAGGAATATTCTTGACATTGACGCCACTTAAGAGATGTCTGAGTCCAGGAGTAAATGCATGATGTTTTGATGATGAATAATGTTTTTATTCATTGAATTTATAACTTCAAATTACTTGATGGTTCCGAGCACTTCTTACACGTAAATGATATAAATTGGCAATAATGCCCAATTTTGCCACTTAATGCCCCGTGATAGCCAAGACGTAATACTTGGTGAAGTATATGAAGAAATCACTACAAAGACCTAAAGGTAATTTTGTAAAGAGAATACCTCAACGCGTTTAATGGTAAAAAGGAACGAAATTATAATATTAATACTGGACAGTTAATTGGGTTTTATATTATTCTAACAGAATGTATAAAAAGATTGTTACTATTCATATTAAAGTTCTCTGTCTTAATAGAGTCGGAAGTTCTGTAGCCAGTAGAGTGAAAGTTCAAATTGATATTGCAGGGAGAGTTGATTAGGAAGGGCCAGTGTAGCGCGTGGTGCGAGCGCATTCCCTGCAAGTCGTGACACTCTGGGACACTCTGGCCTCCTGCCAACTGAGCCGAGCCAAGTACCACTGCATTAGCAGCCACATTCAACACAATTCACATCTCAACAGAATCCTTAATCTGTTATCTTAAGGAACTAAATTGTATCTTGCAAATTTAAATTTTTATTTAATAGTTTATGAGAGGTAATGTTTAGTGAAAATATTAAATTAAATTTTATGATCAATTTTTATGTGTCCAAGCACTAACTGTCGTTTCTTTAATAATTCACCAAAGGGTAAAGAGTCCAAAGCAATACTTTCTGAAGGCGTTGTTCAAGCGATCATTTTGTAAAGTACATACAGTGAGTGATCTGTAGCGTGAAGAGGCTATGATTACTTCCCGCGCACGTCTCGCTCCTGCCGCCTGATTGTGTAAGTCTCGGTTATTTTCTCTCCAATAAGCATAGTGAAAGAAAACAATATTCCCGTTACGATTTGTTTCACTGCTAAGCCAAGCTAAATTAAAATATTTTACATTTGTATCTATTTAGTAGGTAGGCTTGTCTTTGTTTATCAATGACAGAAAGCATTGTTGCAGAGACGGGCTGTTCGCATTGTTATTGATGTAGACATTGACAAATACATTGAGCCGGTTGAGCTGCATAGGAACATCGCCTCGCTGAGCGCGTTCTATCGTTTGTATCGTATTCTGAAGAGCTGTTAAATCTAATTCCCTCCTCTCCTTTCTATAGCAGAACTTGGACTGGACTTCAGAGTCACAGTTTTACGGTAACACCGAGAGCAGCTCTGTCATCCAGATATTTAAATTACAATCATAATAAGTATTATGTTTAGTTAGAAATAAGAGAACTTGTGTAAATAAACATGATATTTGAAGTTTTGGATGATAAATAATCCAGAGATTTCTTTTTTTTCTGGTTCTCCGTACCGGTTCTAACACGACTTCACTTTTTATCAATTTGAACTATTTAATTAATCGGTGCTAGATTTAATTTCGGTAATTAATCTTTTTTTTAATATTAAAACTGGTAGGGTAACTTCATAAGACCATCACCGGGATCGATTATTGCGCTGAATAACAACCGATTTGCGATTTAAGGTTAAATTAAGTTATGTAGTTTCGTTTTTAAACCAAAGTACTACGCGTACCGGGGAAAGACAATAATACAAGAGCCATCTTCAAATTCGAATGACAGGAAAATTTTTGACAATGTTTCTAACACACGTTAATGACACACTTTAATATCTTTATGTAATATAGTATACTCGTAAACTTCACTTTTAAATGAAAACATGCTCTGTAAATACATTAATATCTATATGCCAGTATAAAGTTATTTCAGAACATTGATATTGTTCGACTTCGAAAGTCGAGAATTAAATTTGACGAAGTAACATTTCGGCTGTAGTTAGAAGCTTAGCTGCATTACGTCATACATGTATAACGTATATTAATGTCGTATATATTAGTCGAAGCAGTACTTCGCCGCGTCGGCAGACAGTTACTTCACGTAATAAGTGGAGTAATGAATCCGCAACTCAAATTAGAAACTCGTAGAAATCCGGCAAGTTCCTGCATTTAGTTCTAACAACTACTCCTAATACATCCAGTGAATACTCTGAACCGGATCCTGAGCGGCTTTAGCTTTCACGTTCCGAGTTCGAGAATCGCACAGTACATAATACGTACAATCGGTTTGCTTATTTCGCATTCATATGTTATTTTGATTTAAAGAGAATTACTCAATAAGAACATAATAGTTTTCTTAATCAGAACTGCATACCTAAATATCCATTGAAGTTTAACATTGTTTGCTATATGGTACGAATAAAGCTATGATGGCTCAGTGGTAGTATGTACGGACATAACTTCGATCGGCGTCAGTTCGAATCCCTGCAATGAGCATGAACGCCCGATGAAGAAAAACGTGATGAGACCATAGCGTGGTGGTACGGTTTTTTTAATGGTCACCTGGTTAGCTACCGCCCTCAAGTTGGAGATCTGTCACCAAGCACCTATAGGTGTGTTTCAACAACTGTGTTTGAGAGACAGATTCTCCAGTAGGAGTACCGTGTTATCAACTTGTCACTTCACATTACGTGAGATTGTGGCCAAAATCATTAAAAAAACATGTTATAAAAGAAAGCGAGTCATGCTACGCATTCCTAAGATATCCAATACGTATAATAGAGTTACAAGCAGTAAAAGGAAACCTCCATAAGTTTGGTAAACAATTTAGTAAAAAGTAAATGTATTTAGCATTTAAGAAATTTCGAATAAAATATTTATGATGGATTTACGCAAAGTCATGCCTTCGTCAATCAAATTTCCATAAATTTAGTGTTTTTCGTCAGATGCTGACGGTAAGAAATATACTGGCAGCAATTGAGTCTACTAACGAACCTCGAGGAACAATCTAGAATACGCGATAAATTACCAATATCCACTTCTAAAAACACGAATATCCTATTCCTTGTAATATTAGGTCCTTACGTAAGAAATTAGCGTTTTGTTGAACTGGCTAATTTGATCTCAAATATCTGGTGTTTAGTTAGGAATTTCAAATTCAATTTTATTTAAAATTTAGGTTTGTGTATTTGTGTTTCGAATTTAGTGATTCATTTCTTTTCGTACTATATTACATTGTTCTTTTCACAAAATGGAAAACTTAAAATATCGCGTTATTTATGAATATGAGTTCCAGCATAGCATCAGCGCTCGATAAGCTAAAACGATTAATAATGTGCATAGGAAAGCTACTGTAAAATAAAGCACGGTACGTTTTAGTTCTGGAAATTTTTACCTACGAAACAAACCCTCGTCTACGGCCGTTGACCCTAGTTAATAATAAGAAAATTAAAGGTGATCGTGGAAATAGATCCATCACAAACCACGTCAGAGTTAGCGGCAGGCTGCGATGTGAGTGATAAAATAATTTTAATGAACTTAAAAGAAATTGGAAAAGTGAAGTAGCTCGAGAAATGGGTATCGAATGAAATGACTGAAGCATATCAACAAACACGCATTGAGTGCTGCGTTACATTACTCACCCGTCACAATAACGAGGGAATTTTTAATTGCATTGTTACTTGTGACAAAAATGGATCCTTTATAAAAATTCGAAATGCTCATCACAGTGGTTGAACCCAGGAGAACCGGCCAAATCCTGTCCCAAGCGAAAGTTGACTCAGAAAAAGGTACTGGGGAGAAGATTGGTGGACCAGTGCTAATTTCATATACACTACAGCTTTCTAAGGTCTGGCCAGACGATAACGGTAGATCTGTATTGTCAAAATTTGCAAATTCCATTATGAAAAAGCTTGCCGTTAACAAACTGAGACTGGTCAATCCCTCTAGCCCACTGCTGCTTTAGGACAACGCTAGACCCCATACTTGACGAGAGATGGTCGCTAAATTAGAGAAACTGTGGTTGGAATGTCTCCGAAACCCACCATATTCCCCGAACATTGCTCCAACAGATTACTGTTTTTTTTTTTTAATTTGGACAATTTCGTGCAAGGAAGAAAATTTATTTCCGACGAGACTGTCCAAACAGCCTTAAAAGGTTTTAATGATTCTCGCTCCTACTATTTTTTCAGTAATCGAATCAATGAACTACCTAAAAAACAGCGAAAGTGCATAGGTAATAATGGTACATACTTTGATTGATTAAATGTATCATTTCATAATATTTCTTTCGTTTTACTTTATCCATGCAACACGCTAAGTTCATATGTAAGAACCTAATATCTAATTTATCGAATCGCATACAATGGCTCGTTTTGTAGTACTTCGAAAATGTCCCCTCCGCTTTAATAACAAGTATAAAAGTGGGAAGTTACGGTTCAGTATAACTTTGAATTTAAAGCAGACGAAGAGAAATAAAAGCGATTATAGCATTGACTTCTGCAAATAAGAAACACACAGCGCCACGGCTGCGATGAACTCACTTTAATTTGCATCTGTCGAGTATTCCTACTCTATTCACCTTACGACGAAATAAGTTTAGCTGTATTTGAGAGTTAGCTCTCGTTCTTGATATAATTAAAAAATCCGATGTTACTGTTATTAAATGGTTTTTATGTCGGTTAAAAAGGAGAAGTATATCTGTGATCGAGCCTTACCATGTCTTTCCAGGTCTAATGAAGTAAACATTCATGTGTTGAAATAAACTAATATGAATTCCTAGTAGTTTTTAGAAAATACTTCACCGCTTTTACCGCAGTGTTAAAATTATTATAGTTCAGTGAAATTGAAATATAATATTTAGAATTAAGGGAGAGGGTGGCTCCCTGCCGCTTCGGAGTGTTTGCTTGTTCACTGAAGCTTCGTGAGTTCGCGACCCGTTGCAGCTTCTAACATGATTGCCTTCGCTACTGCTGACTAAATATTTTTAAGCATATTACCGACCCATTTTACGACTTCCACACTTGCACATGACTTTATTTACTTTACAAATATTTATTTGTTGTATTTTCATATGAAAATGCATAATGTAAGACAGTGAAACTTTTTACGAATATTATTTATGAATTTTATATCTTTGGAATTTATTTATTGTCGTATTTTAGTCTAACCGTTTAGTATGGGAGGCGCTGACGACTGCGGTAGTCTGTGACACGGTTAATTCTTGTACTGTCCTCAACGAGGCTGTTCTTTTTTAATTAATTTTTGATACCTATATTACTTTATATAGGTTGTGACAATCTGAGATAACTATTTGTTTAATAAATAAAATATTCTACTCAATTTTATTAGTGGTAGCTAAACGACGTGAACGGGTTAGGATGGCGCAAACATTTTAATAATAATAATAATAATTTATTTGTCATAAATGCAGGTTACATTTCGGTGTTTAGTCTATAATTATATGAGTCCGGGTACATTTAGTTAGTCACATTGCGCGACATACAACATATTACATTAATTAAATCGATTCTCATAAAATTTACTTAAAATGAAAAATATTAAATTATTAAAATGTTACATATTACACCCACTTAAAAGAGCTATCTATATTTCCAGTATTCTGCCTTATTATTAATTAAGTCTGATACAGAATAATATGATTTTTCTATTAGCCATAATTTTAATTTTCTAGCAAACCTTTTTTCCGGCAGTTCCCTAATATCGTAAGGGACGGCATTATATACCTATACGTCCACACATAGCATAACAGCTTTTATTGTATAATGCCGTTTTTAGTGCTCTAGGTAAGACAATTCTGTCAGTATTCCTGGTATTTCTGGGAAATATAATAATAATATATATAGATAATAATATATAAATGCTACTAAGTTATGTATTCGTGAAATAATTGATATAATAAAATTATTGTTGATTGTTTATGTATGTACTGGTGTGTATCGATATTGGAATTGAAAGCTGGTGTAGCATGTAGTGGTCTGAAACAATACTGGGCTCGTTTTTATTTTATTTTTATTGGTAAAAAGTAGGTTTACAGCGGACGGTTTCGTATTCGAAGGGAAATCGGAGGGAAATTAAAACGGGCCCGTATTGGTCCCCGGGGAGGATCGCAAGGAGGCCCGGTCTACCGATAAATTGACCCCGGGACCGCCCCGCCGTTGTCCGGCGACTTTTTTATAGCACAACTGTGGCGGTCTAATTTGTAATACCTTTTACGCTCCTTTTTTGATTACATTATTATTTATCGCCCCCTTTCAACTTGAATTACTTTATTTTTTAATTTAAATTTGTTCAGTGAGCTGTCCGGCCCCTAGTGGAGCTGCAGTACGATGGATCACAATATGATGGATTTGGTTGGGCGCCAACGTGATGCTTTGTCACTACTTATGTAAGAATACTGAGTGCCGCGATCTGTAAAACAGACAGCTATTTTGAGGACTTATACGATAAGTACTTACACAATTCCATTAGAAATAACTTAATGGCGGGGTTAGGTTCCAAACGTCTAATCACATTTAATTACATTTAGTTCCATTTTCAGATATAATTGTTGTTTCTTTGACTTTGAATATTTTATTTCTGTTTGACGTTTGCGGTATTCATGAACCTAAACAACGAGTATTATCTACAATGGCACTGGTCGTGTTAACATTCGCAGTATTAATTTATTTTATTTAATATATGAGTAACAGATATTTAGCTTTCTGCACTCCTTCTCCATATAAACTTTAACCATGCCAAACCTCACAGTCTTCCGTGCACGCATTACGCTAAGGGGTAGAAAGTTTTTGCTTCACGTATTAATTTAATGATGATTCTACAGCTTATAATATTTTAATTTAATCCTGGTTTTATGATCACAGCTGCAAGATACAAATATCAAGATTAATAAAAATATTGTTAACATTATTTTGAAAAAATATATATCATTACGTCACATTACTCTAAGCGGAGTTTTATAAATGATAAATATATTATTTATTATATGAATACGTTGATAAAATAAATAGGATCAAAATTTATTATTAAGATTTGTGATAAACTAAAGTGAAATAACTAACTAACTTAACTAAGTTTTCAGCCCTAGAATCTCGAATGCCTCTACATCTCCATTTTTCCTTGTTCTACATAAGTATGTAGTTAGTAAGCATCTGGTGATATTCATCACTCGGTCATTAGGCCATTCGGCTCCTCAATCAGAAAGGTCTGCGTTTACTAATTGTTCAAACATTCCAATGAATTATTATGATAACTTGGGGTTTTTCTTGAGGAACTTCTCTATTCTCTTATCGTATATACTTTTTACTATGGATAGTTCCATGTTCATTACAATGGAGCGAAAATACGTTGGACAGCTCGATCAGCCACCAGGATATATCAGATTGCTATAATATTATGACGACCTGGAGAAAGGATTTTTTCATGTGCGCTAATGGTAGTCACCCGTGGCATAAACACCTGTCGTACTGCCAGCAGAGCCGAGATTCAGCATGCGTCTAGGCGTAGGGAGTCTCATGAAATCATATTTCGATATAAACATTTTTATTTGTAAATTATATACTAACTGAAACAAGCTAAATTATTAAAAAGGAAATACAAAACCCGATTGCTATAAAAACACTTGATTAAATAAAAAAATGTTTATATATTTATATTTTTTATTTGATTCCCAGACGTTGTATTTAAATATTATATAGTCTATGTCATTCCCTAAGTTAAAAAGAATCTAACGACATCTCTTTTGCTAAAATCCATCAAGCCGCTTAGGCCACAGAGCGTGCCAAAGAAATAGATAGACATACATATTTACATAGGGTACACATACAAACACTCGAAAAACATAACCCTCTTTTTTCGCAGTCGGGTAATACGATATTAACAAAACGTATAAAATTTAAGTTCAAATAAAGAATCAATATAACCAGATATTATTAGTTAAAATATTTAGAATATAATGTGATAGTAAAACATATTACAGATTTCCCGCACGAGCGATTACGAACCGATCGGTCGCGCGTACCATTACCCGGTCGAATGCACACCCACACGCACATGCAAACCTGCAAACTTACATAGTGCATACACTAACAGTGATATAAATTAATTATAACTGTAAAAATATAATATAGTTATATCATATAATTATAAAGTTTGAAGAGAGGTAGAGAGCAGAGGAATTTCTTCCGAGATTTGTGAGACTGATGGAATCCACCTCGCTACAGAAGACCGCACCCGAATAACCTAGTATTGCATCCTTCTTGGGGTAGGGGGTTCATAGTCGGTGTTTAGAACCGGGGTCTGGCAACATAAGTTATCTATGGTTTTGATTATCTATGACAACTTCGCGCTTGACGGGCTGTCCTTGCGGTCCGAGATATTGTTGAAAAGTCCTTGTGCCGGTTTTTGAACTTGCGCGTACGCTACGCCACATAATAATTTGAACAAATCTTTTGATAGTTGGTTTTGAACCGCGTTTGGGACACGGGACGAGAGATCCCCTTATTGCGGCCACCTTTCATATTGTGTAAAGTTGTAACCTCGCCACGCGACGAATTGATTGTGAGAAGCTGGAGGTGAACTTGACTTGACTTGACTCTTCCCATCTTATTCTTTGACAATTATTTGTGAAGCTTCTCTCGTCAGCGCGAGCATCGATTTCGGTGAGTTTAATTGTTCTATATAGGAGACCCGCGAAGTCGCGGGTGGTGGTGTTATATCTGTAACTTCACCGAAGTTTCGGATGATTAAGTCTTCCAAGGCGCCTAACCGATTATCCCTGAGCCTTTGGGGTGGGGTATATAATACACAGTCGGCAAAGCACTAGTGATACCAATGTTATTAAAAGCGTCCATAGGCTACGGTAGTCGCTTACCATCATGCAGGCCGTATACTTGTTTACCGCCTTTGTAGCATAGAAAAAAGGATAACGTTACATTCGAAATAAAATGAGTTATATTGCGATGCAGAAAAGGTTATTTCGTTCTTGTAGCACTGTTGTTTGTTAAACCGTGTAAAAGGCACGCCGGGACCGGCGCGGTGCTAGGCGCGGTGTGAGGCGCGTGCGGTTACGCCGAGCAGCTATTTCATTACACGATATTACCGGTACCGAGTAGGTATTGGCCGGTTATACCCGGTATCAATCGGAATATTACACAATTATTATTATTAATTCCTGTATATCAGGTTATAGATCTGGTCCATATGTAAATTGTGTAGTAATAATATTACACAATAAAAATATAGCGCTTTTCAATCGTTCATTCCAATGTGATTAAAGACGAAACTAATAAAGTTTGATAAGTAGGCGTACTATATCTGACTATTTGATCTTTAAGTGTTGAAACGACGCCATATTTTTTATTGCAACTTTTGTTTTAAATAGTTATTAGTACCTACACAATGTCTGAGCAGTATATTCGTGAAAACAGCTTCTGGAATAATCCGATATCACAAAGTATTACTATTTTCCAAGTATTATTCATTCATATAAATTTCTTGCACCTTAAGTTATATTTTTAAAGTTTTTTCTTCTTCATATTGTTTAAAAAAAAAATATCAGTTTTGTAAATGTATAATGTTAATGGATCTAAGTAAGTAAGTAGTATTAAATAAGTAAGTATTCACGGAAACAGATATTAAAGAAGGAATGAGTTGCAGTTGGAGTTACAGCAAGCAACAGGTTGGCGCCTTCTGTATACATACATACATAGCTCGAGTGTTCAGCAGAACTCAATATCTTGATTGAAATGTAAATCTCGGCGTTTCTGAGATTCCACCTTATTTTAATTTCTTTTTTAAATCAAAAGAAATACTTTTGCTAATACGATATTATATTAAATATGTTTCGTTCTGAACTTCAGTGAAAATTACTGTTAATAGAAATTTATTCCATGCTGTTTTTACACAAGTAATTTAAAGATATTAAATATTAAAAAGAACATCTCATTTAAATAAACAGAAAATAACAAAATAGTTCGATTAGTTAATATCAAATACCGTTTATAATATTATCTAATTAAAGGACACCTAAACGTTTATAATATGGAGATAAAGTCTCTAGACGTTAGCTTCTTTATGCGTTAGATCCCTGAGGGTCCAATGTTTTGACTTTGCGCGATGTTCAATTAAGAATGATTTTGCTAAACTTCCAGCTTTCACTGCGACCACAGTGGAAACTAAGTTATAATTGATCCATAAAGTTTCAACTATAATATCCTAATTCCAATATCAAATATCTAAAGCTTAGGTCCTCTCACTTGGGAACAACATCACCACATTATTAAATAGACTGATAAGTTTTACAGAGCGCACCAACTATACCAGGAAAACATTTTGAAGAATCAAACATTGAAGTTGTTCCTGGTATCATTCCACTATTCTAATTCATCGCAAATTCAAATCAAAATCAGAATATCTTTTATTTAATTTAGGCCCCAAGAAGGCACTTATGAATGTCAAAACACTACCTCCGGTTCGGAAAATATACCAGTCATCGAGAAGAACCGGCAAGAAACTCAATCGGGTTTATCAACATCTTATTATCTTTTTTTTAAATTGTTTTATAGTATTAAATTATATACAGTTATTATCATTTTCAGTAGATGTACAGAGAAGGAATCACATCCAGATATCACCATCATTCACGTATTCAGCCACCCTATAATACGCCTTCGACAATAAAACCTGCTTAACATGATTCTTCAACTTATTATCCGGCAAATCGGTAATGTGCTTATGAAGTTTATTATAGGACCTAACAGAATCGAATCTACTTATACACTGTAACATGTATTTAAAATCGAAATACATACGAAAAAAAGCTATTTCCACTATACATTTTTGTAGTCGATCGAAGTATACAATAACCGTGATTTCAATAGTTTAATTAGCTAATTTAGGATAAACTTTCTCTGAAGGTCATACGAACAGTTGATAATTGGACACTGCACGTGGAACACTGTCTGTTATATTATGTTTATGATTGTATATAGTTTAATATCTTTGGATAAAAGTTAATTATATAAGCAGAGCACGCAGGTCACGCGGCGCCCGCGCCTGTGTCTGCAGGGCGGTGCCCAGTGTGATCAGGGCGGGCGGGCGGACGCGGACGGTCACGTACGGGACATCTGCCAGGCGAGTTTTCAACCCTGGACGGCTGCTGCGACAAATATCTTAACTAGGCATCGTAAAAATTTAATTAAAAATCGTGACTCGGAAGTGAGGTGACGTCACCCTCATGTGTTATAATAATATATGCAGACAAGATACGGATAAGTGTCACCGAGCTTGTGTTGTTTAGGTATTATTATATTTGTAAAACATATAATACTAAGAACTATGAAGCTGCCAAACGATAGCTTCACTATATATGTATGCAAAGAAAATATTCACACGTGATATAGATTTGTTTTAGTTTCATATTGAAGGTTATATATATCGCTCTTTATACATAGTTTTGTCACACTGTACAAACATGTTACCCACTCGTCCAAGTATCGTACATATCTGGGTATCAATACATATGTTGCGAAAGAGCCCTTTCATCTAATATCATCATAATATTAATTTAACAGGCTTACAATAATCTGTTGATTCCTGTTGGAAGTAAGAATAATCCACGATTAATTATGCTACCTCGGCAGGAAGTCTTAACTACGTCTAATAAACGTAAATACAGAAGCTTCTTTCTTATTTCTAATAAAATTACTGATAGCGCAATCTAGTAATATTAAACATTTTAATTACATATATAATAATTAATTAATTATTGGCAATAATGAACAGTTTCACGAAACTTGTACGATCCAACCATACAAGTTTCTTTTGCATTCGTTAGTTTCGTCTTTTTCGTAGTATACGTACAATAATAAATGTAAACTTATCGTAGATCATAAATACTGAATAAAAATCACATATAATAGTAGTAGGTCGTGGAATGTGAAGCTCCTATCATAACCACACGTTATACATTTTATGGAAGTTATGGGTGTGTCGTGTGACAATTCAAGTATGTGCGTTATTCGCTCAAACAGTCAATTTCTGCATTGAACTTGGTGCTTTCAAGTCAAGTGCGTTGACTTATAATAATCGGTATAAAAATCTGAGAAACAGGAACTTACTGTTGTTACTGATGTGACAGTTAACATAACAGTAAAACGATAACAAGAAAATTTTTAAGAAACAAGAAAATCAACTTCAATGATTTTGAGGTGTTCCCGGTGTATTTTCGAAATCAAAGGTCCAACCTCAATGAAATTAAAATAGGACCATCCTTGAGGTATCCAACAAGAAAAGAATCATCTAAATCAGTTAAAAAAACAAAGAAGTTATGGCTGAACATCCATAAAAAATTAAATAGATAGTATAAACAATCGAAATGAGAACACTCCTCCTTTTTTGAACTCGGTTTAAAACTTGGAAAAAGTTGCAGTACCATGAAAAATAACTTAAAACCAGGAAAATGCGCACTTCTGGTATATACTACGCTTAAAAATAAAGTGTTGTAGTAGATTATATTTCAATGGAAGTTGTTGGCTCTTATTTAATTATCTATATTGCCGGTAAAAAGCATGAAGTACTAAAAAAACTTAAACGCTTTATTTATTGATACTTCTTGATACAAAGTATTTCTTTAAATTATTCAACATAACCAAATAAACAACCATTGAATTTGATGGCAAACTTTGTTAATAAAATAATGTCAAATAAAGTATCTATATTTTATTCTTTTTAATTAGTGTGATATATAGTAAATGTAGTAGTTTTGTAAAAACAGAGCCGCGTGCAAATCCATGTGTAAGTACAGAGGAGCCAGCGAGGGGCCTCGGCTCACGACTCCCAAGGAAGTGAAAGCCAGTGTCTTATCCTTTGATCCCGTATCGTTTCTCGAGTTCACTAAATATGAAATCGGATAAATGTAGGACGACTTATATATGTATTTACATAAATATTTATCAAGATATCAAAGTTCCCTTATGTACGACGCGACGTTCCGTTATTATTTCCGAGTTTCATGTTTGTAAGAAGAAAAGTTCTTTGTAAAGCCAACCGCTTGGGATGTTACGTCATATGTTTCATTCCTCGCTCATATGAGTATTAATCAATTTTTGAATTAAGTTACTGAATTACGATTTTATCATATAAATATTATTTTTCCAAATTACTTCCTTGTATAGGTACTGGAGTTTATTTTTTCGTTGAGTAAAAAGTAAAGGAAAGGGAAAACTTTTAGCACACAGGTGTATACGAGTCGTAGATAATCTATAGAATTAATAAAATTGAAGTGTCTGTTTGTAATGTCAAAATAACAGTTTTTTACTAAATGCATATGAAAGTATATACGATACGTATAGCAAAAAGCCCATTTTTTTTTATTTTTGTCTGTCTGTCTGTCTGTTTGTTCCGGGTAATCTCCGAAACGGTTTGACCGATTTTGAAGGGACTTCCACTCATAGATAGCTGATGATATATGGAGTAGCTTCGGCTAGTTTTATTTCAGAAAAAGGATTAGGGTTCCACACAAATAAATAAAACTGGTAATTCTGAATCAATTCGGGCGCTTAAATGGCTTATGCTGAGTAAACTATAAGAGGTATAGCAAATTAATGTACTCATAATTATAGGCATTAAAAAGGCCTACAAAAAAGTCCGGGAGAGTCTACATCTATCTTGTAAGAAACACCCACAATAAGCATTTTTGTCGTTAAAATAGCCGGGAGCGGGGGTGCAAGATTCACGCGGGTATTCGTAGTCCACGTGAGCAAAGCTACGGGCACAGCTAGTCTTCAATAAAATGTCGAATGCACTTGTCATGAAATGCCGTCGCATGTAGACGGGCTTGTTCTATTTCTAATTTCAATAAAATAAATATTAAAGGCAATATCGACAAGATGACGTGAGTGTCCCAACTCCCAGCTCCCAGCTCCCAGCTCCCAGCCCTTGACGAGTTTGTTAGTTCGACAATACTTGTTAGTATAACAGAGATATTGTCTGATAATGTAGTTTGTTGAGACATCGCTCGGGGGAAATCGACACGCTCTCATATATCTCTAATACTTTGTGATGCTGTCTGGCCTTGATTCTACTAACTCACTTGTAATTATAGCAGATGTATTTATTATATTTAAATGTTTTTATATGTTCATGCTTTCAATCAACATCAATCTCCTTCGCATGGGTATTTTCCGATTCGTAGTGGAATCTAATTAATTGTGGATAGCCAATCGTGAATAAATTCGTTTTAGCACCTACTACTTTGAAAAGTCCTAACTAACCCAGCTAAACTGCAATGTTCAGATAAATTAAATGTGTCAACCGCACCGCTAGGCAGGATCTTATAATAATTTCATATGATCATTAAATATGAAAAAAATAACAGATTATATTATAATGTAGTTCGGATTTGGTTTTATCTTAGATACATCTGAAGAGTTAACAAGACGCGAGGCCACGACGCGCTACAAGCGTACTTTTATAATATAAAACTAATGTAATCGCTGACATTTTGTTATGATTAAATCCATAACTAGTGTCGGAGACGACATATTTCCCAGGAGGACGTCTGGTTGGGTCGACGCGGTGTAAGGTTATTCGAAGAAATAGACGTAATTTGTGGTTTACGAGGCTGGTTATTGGGAGCGTCCCCTGACCTTACTTTATGCCTACCGTTTGAATACTGGTTCTAGGTAACAAAGGTTCAGGATCCTGGGTCGATAATTACTTTTAATAGTTTCATTACTTGTAGAATTTATTAAATTATGTTCTTAATAGCAAACGAAGGCATTTTACATACATCTTCAAACAAGAACATTCTCTAATCTTCCATTCCATTTCATTCAATTCTCATTCTAATCTTAACATTTCTTACATTTTCTCATAAATAACAGCTTTTCTAAATGCATATGGAAGTATATACGGTACCTATAATAATCAATCTCCGAAACGGTTCGACAGAACTTTCACTGACAGATAACTGATACTATAAGAAACTAACTATGCCTTTTTATTTTAGAAAATGAATTAGGATTCCGCGCAAATAAAAATTAATCCGCAAAAACGACGTTTTTGAAGCGCTTCATAATGTAGATCTTCAAAGACTTACAAAAAACTCAACTAGAGCATATGTCTGTTTTATAAGGATCACCCACTATAAGCACTTTTGTCTTTAATATAACCGGCAACGGAAGTATTACGGTTTGTGCGTGTACCCGATCGAAGGCATTCTATAGTCCATGCGTGATGCGAGCACAACCGCGAGGACACCTAATAGCTTATATGTTTTAATAATATAATTAATGTATAATCAATGTTAACCTACTAAAATCCTATTGTGTAAGGGTAGTGATTGATTCATTAGAGTGGGATGCGGAGCTCCTAACAAGATATCTGTCGATAGCAACGCCATGACGCCACGGCGCGGCGCGGCGCGGCGCCGGCTGTACTTGCACTGTGTCGATATTTCTAAATCAACTTCTTTATCAAGCTAATGAAAATGATTTAAAATTTAATAAAGATAAATTGAAATAGCAGTAAAAATAATATTTAAAACATTTTATTGATGCACTTTTCAAATGTCTTTACATCTTAAAAGCAGAACACGAGATTATTTTCAAAACTGTGCGTAACATTAAAAATAGCTGATCAGAGTTGCGGTTTAGTTTGTCTAGACTTATTTTTCATTTGCCCACGATATGAGGAGCTGATGACCAACGTCCTATTTCCTATAGACTGTATACAAAGTATAAAGCAAAAAAAATAGGTTAAACGAGAAAGGTATTCTCAGCCAAAGCGATTGGATATTAACAGGTCAAGGTCGGTGCTAGCCACCGGTATTAATTGGGATTGAAATCGACCCCCGTGCTGGTTAGTGACCTCGTAACGAAGGGGTGAAATGCCGACCCAAGTCATAGTGTACTGATTTGATAGCCTACAGTTTTGCTATATTATTCAGCTCTTTGATAATGTTTCCGTTTATAAATAGAAGAAACGATATCAAAGAATAGAATACGGTATACGACATATTCAATATACTTGTGGTCGCCTAGTGATCGAAATTCGGCCAGCGACTTTTTAATCATAGACTATTAATAGTATATCACTTGCTCTTACTTTTCATTGAATGACAATGTCAATATTTTGGGGGTCTAAGTTCAATTACTCTGGTCGGGTTATGATTCGCAGTATTAATTTATTTAATTTAATATATTAGTAACAGATATTATAGATAAATTATTAGCTTTCTGCACTACTTCTCCATAAAAACACTTTAATTATGCCAAATCTCACAATCTTCCGTACATGCAATACGCTTAAAAACGAGTACAAAGTATTTGCGTCACGTGTTAATAATTCATCAGTATATACCTATTATAGAATTAAATTTGTACGTTATACAAATATGGTAACCCGTTTATCAGATTTGTAGCGGCTGTGTCGGTGTAATGTATCTAGAAAAGATAGGTAATTTCTTGGCAATTGTATAAATTGAATCACAGAGGCGATTTACCAAAAATAAATGCACCAAATAACCCTGGATGTGGTCCAACTCGAGCGCTTAATAGCCAATTGACCGTCGATACGATAATAAAATCATTCGATCCAATTCCAACGTATTCGAAAAGCGGGCATTTGATTCGAGAGCCTCCCCCCTGTATCTCCCACGTGGCTGTATGATTATTTGAATATCGGAGATTTCTGATATTCAGTCGATCTTATCGCTCCGATGCCATTTCAATGGCGCTATGAGATTAAAGATGACCGACCGGCCAGATGAAAGCGAATACCAAATTTTATATAATAATTTATAGATTGGTTTAAATATTTACTTTTTAAAATATTTATGTAGTTATTCCAGTCTATTCAGCTCGAGACCGTAGAAGAACTATCCCCGTTTGAGTTTGAGCTGTCGCGAACACTGATTCGAGTTCTGAATCAATACAGGACGAACTAGTTCAGAACTTGCTCAGAACTTGCTCTTCAAAACTATTTGCTCTCAAGCATTGGACTGCAGTCTTGTAAAGCGCTAACGACGCTGTTTAGCTGAGTTTTCATATCACTTTTCAATTGGAAGTTTATAGCACATATTTACATAGGACTATGATAATCGAAACATTTAATAGTACGAGGACATATACATATATTCATATACACATACTTATAATAAGATTAGCAAAACCGGCATTAGACCAGTCTCAGTATACCACAGTAAGCATCTTAGTCAATTTATTGAGCTGTCAGAAATAATCGGACAAGTAGCGAGTGGAACTCATGCCCTGAGGGTTCCGGATTGATTACATTACTTACCGTTATGTTACATTGTTGTACCGTCATTTACATAAATATTATTTGTATGTTATCTTTACAATCTTTAATAAATCTCGATCTGTCCGTCTGTCTGTCTGTTAGTGCGCTTATAACTTAACAAACATTTACAAGATTTTGGCATATATATTTTATTATTTTATAGATGTTTTTTACTAAAAAGGTAATATTTGAAACACTATTAAATAAAACAGAAGGAAAAACAAGTAATGGTAATATAAAATCGACTGAAAAAAGAGATTACTACCAGCACGGTTTCTTGGAATACGCCACCAAAACCGTTAAACGCAGGACAATAGAAACACCAAACAAATAGGTGATACAGAAATCTTCTCGTGCAATATACCAGACGTCTGTGTAAACTAGAAAGATCTAAAAAATGTCTGATACACTATATACAATACAACTAACTTTAGTATTTTACAAAAGAATATGTTAAAAATATACGTGAAATAACAACAAATTAATTTTATGCTCAAAATAGCGACTCATTGTTTAATATTATTAAATGAATAAGTTGTAAGCTTGGAATCAGATAACCTGTAGGTTTTGATAATTGATAACTGAGTTTACTGACTCACATACAGCAGTTTGAGGTCATAGATATTAGTATTCGAAATTAATTTCTAACCTATACTTTAGCGTTTTCGAGAAAAAGCTCTTAATATAATTTTGTTTTATTATAATTACACACTGGATTAGAAATTCGTTATATTTGGATTATTTCTAAAACGTTTGTTATAAGACCTTCCCCAGTATCAAATTTCAATTATGTGGGTCTGCGGGAAGTACCCTATAGGTTATTGATAATCGGTTCGTGAGCGGTATTTTAACCATGAATTGCCGTATATCTTTAATGCGTTCACCTAAAAAAAATCTTTTTTTTACAGCAGCATGAGTCTTAATACTTTATACATCAAGTCGTTTTTTCGAAAAAAAGTGTTTTGACAGACAACCAGCCAGCCAGACAGACGGACATCAAAGTGATCATTATGAGTTACGGAAGTGTAAAATTATAAACCTTATTCTATTTTTAAACAACCTGTATATAAACGGAACTATACATCATCTGTCTCCTGCCGAGTCCGCTGTTGTGAGAACTGATTCAACTTTCAGATCAATATCGGACTTGTTTCAAACTAGTGCATCAAAACCAGTGGCGTGCTACTCTCCGACCACCAGACATAGAAGAACAGTACGACGACATTAATACGTCAAATTTTATGGAGAACAAGCTGACCGAACAACTTAGTCTGCGTCACATAAGAGAGAGAGAGAGTTAGAGAGAGTGGGACGTAGGCAGAGACAAATAACAATTGTCGTAGGTACCTACAATACAATTCATAGGTGCCGCCCGCCTGCCACATCATTCTGCTAAAATGCACGCGCGGTATTTGATTATTAAACTGTGATATCTCTTAAGATTTTAATTGTAATCAAATGATGTAAATGGCAATTTTGTCCAAAATTGAATACTTGTGACGAATAACGTATTTATTTCGATAAGGATTAATACTATGTTTATAAAATACACCTTCGCAAATAATGCACTATTTTATAACAAATTTTATTAGCATAAAAACCTTCTAACTTTATAAGACAGACATATGCTATCGCAGATTTTTTTTAGAACTTTTCAAGAGAAATAATTGCGTCACACATTACTATTGCGTAACTTTAACCATTTACGTAGCGCACGCAATGGAAATTTTCAAAGGGAATAAATTTTCCCCGTTTCTGCAACATTTTCATTGATGCGCCGCTCCTATTGCTTCTAGCGTGATGTTATATAGTCTATAGCCTTTCTAGATAAATGAGCTATCCAACACTAATATAATTTTTCCATTGCAACTAGGACTTCCTGAGATTAGCGCGTTCAACCGAACTAACAAATACCCAAACTTTTCAGCTTTATAATGTTACGACCTGTTACAACCCGATTAATAAGATAGAAAAATCCTGTTCCCAAAATATCTCGAAGCAACTACAAAATTCGAAATAATGTTCGCGTCGTAAAACAACAGGTGCGCATGTTTGTGTAAACATCGCAGTTTGCACACACATGTATAGGACTTATTGCCGCGATTACGTCATCAAGTAGGCATATCAACTAAACGTCGAGAAAGTTAGCAATGATTCACGATTTTTCTGCGATCGTTTAGAAAAGGTATTTAAACGGCTCAGGCGCGGCGCCGAGGCAGTTCAGTTTTGAATTACAAAGCGATAACAACGAGCGATAATAGGAAGCGAAACCACAGTGTAATAAATAACAGTGTTGTGAGTTCGTGAAATTTGTAACTGTGTAGAATTGGAATAAAACTTCTTCACGTCAATCATCGGCATTTTTATTACCCACGGGTGTTACAATAATATTAGTACAGATAAATGGGTATAACATTTTAGAATAATAGTGTAGCATCTATACTGGTAGCAAATAGTATGGTAGTTCACTGATAATATCATAAGTATAGTTAGTTAATTAATGAGGCAACAAAATTAACAATTAACTTAGGTTTGTACATATTGTTACTGTGTATGTGTGTTATGTGAGTGAACTTTTACTAAGACTTAAACTGTGAGTACGAATATTTATGCAAAAAGCTGTACCAGGTTAGATGCACCTCAGAAAGACAATACAAACGCAAACTAAATACATGCCCATCTCGTTACAGTAAGTGTTCGCGTTAATGTACGTGTATATTCCATACTGTCAGTATTCACAACAGTGTGACGTGAAGTTTGCAAATCGTTGAAGTGACGCGATTCGGAAGCGGCTCGGGATACTTCAAGCGGAATGTTACGAAGCCATTAATTAGCTCGTGGATAATGCATTAGCGCAGCGCTCACAGTACACAGGTGCTATAAGCACAGACTGCAAATACAAAGCTGGAATTTTGCATAATCATAGATAAACACATTTCATTTTGACAAGCTGGATTTTGCCAAAGACCAGCACAATGTTAATAGTAGAAATAGAGATAAATTTGTCGTAAGTCTAATAATTTTTTTTTAATGTAATAGTGTTAGGTTTTGTAATAAGATCCCGAAGCACCATGGACCAAGAACCATGGAACAAGTTCAAGGACCATGTCAAGAAGGCTTTACTGTCAAAAGGTTATTATAGGGTGGATCATTATGTGTATGATGGTGATGTCTGGAAGTGACTCCCTCTCTGTGCATCCACTAAATTTATTGTACCTGTTATATTAACATTTGTACAGTAAAAAAAAAAAAAGATAAAACCGATCGAATTTCTTGCCGGTTCTTCTCGATGTCTGGGAAGTTTCCCGAACCGGCAGTAGTGTTTTGACGTTCGTAAGTGCCTTCTTAGAGCCTAAATTGAGTAAAGATTATTTTGATTTTGATTTTGTTCTCTACCCCATTTAAACCATGCAGAAATAATGCAAAAAGTATTTGCTTCTCATACAGAAATTAAAGCGGTTCAACTGCTTACCTATGCTCTAGTGGTGAATCAAAATTCATCTAAAGTTTGGTCAATAGTTTTCGTAGTGATAAGAAGTCCTGACGCTAGTACCCGACTAACCGACCACGAATCCCATGTACTCTATCTAAGTGTTGACGAAATTTATTTCTCTCATAGAACTGACAATTAAAACAACTGAAAATGGGCATACAATGCAAGTCAATTGTTACTTAGTTTCACTGTTATTTTTCATGCTGTTAGATTTTGAATGGCACATGTGCCTTTATTAAGTTTATAATATACTGTTAAAATTTATTATTTTAACTTAATGTAATACTTCTAACTTTATCTGAAGTCGTAGTTCGCTTATAAAGTCAATTAAGACTCTCTTATATAAAATGTATCTTCAGAAATGATGATATCGGATTCTGTTCAGGAAGCGAGAAACCGATAAAGTTTCAGCGCAAGTGTTTATTATCGGACTATTTGTAACGTTTCGCGCTAAATCAGCGGTTCCCCGATCTCGCCGAGGATCCGCCTCGACCAGCAATTAGCGACCGTTCAGGAGCCTCTGCCTTCCAGTTCCGAAATTACTTGGAAAACTTTCACATTGCTGATTTTCTATTGAGTTCTGTTTGTGTTTTCGATGTATAGTCGTTGATTGACCAATAGTTATTCATACATTTCAACTTAAGTGAACTTATTTGTGGGTAAACACTAGAATCGGAACGCAAGTGGATTTTCTAAGCGATATATTATTACTAATACTGTTGAATATCGTTGAAAAAGAGGGAAAATATAGATGTTTGAAGATTTTTTCGAATTATGAACAATATTTTTTATAGATTTCTTGGAACCTGAAACCATCATCGCCGTGAGTTGGCGTGATGATTAAGCTTTCATTCAGAAACGGGACATAAGTACACAACCAAATTACTATACATTACTATTAGAATAGACATAAGCCTATTCTCATAGGGGTGAATGGATCTGGTATTTGACCATAGAATTTGTAATAAAAAGGCTACATATATTTCTAGTCCTCGTTGAGTCATAAAAAAATTAAAATTGGAAAATGGACTACGGTCGCTTAGAGTTTGATATATTATTGCGCGCTCTCTGCAGTAACTATAATGAAAAAAATAATTATTTCTACAATTTACGAAATACATTATATATTAAGCCATATGTAACATGTCCTCGTGCGCCCATCGCCTAACACATGTGACATTGAGTAGGGTAAAGCATGCATCACCAATCAAACACACCCTTTAAACTTTACTTCATCTCCAGCGGCAGCGACTGCTAAGCAACGAGAATTGGGAAATTGCTTCATTAAAGTGGTCTACGGGATCTTTCGAGGAACCACATAGCTATAGTTGTGTGATCCATTTTTTATCAGTGAAGTAAACAACGGGACACTCGTATATGAAAACAACAACAGTCACATAGGAATTAACGTTTGTGATGCAGAATCCGGCGCTAAGCGAGGCGAGGGCACGGCTCAGTGGACGTTAATTGCCGACTGCGGGTCCCCGGAGCCGGCAGCCACCAGCCGCTAGTACTGTCGGATTACCGACACAAGCTCAGTGCTTCATCATGCGCGAGTAATCTAAGCCGTCCCTAATTCTAATTATTTATCGATTAGTTGGCTTACGTTGTATTCTAGATGTTCTGAAACATCTTGAGAATACGTAAGAACATAATAACTATAGTGAATGTCATTAGCTTCTTCTATATGATTCGAGCCTTTAGAAACTATTTAGAAGTTATGATATTTTCGGCTGAAGATAGGAACCTTACTCCTCGGCAGTCGGTATTGTTGAATCATATTACACGTCTGGTATAAAACAAACAAAGTAAATGCATATTAAATTTATCAGGGCCGATTAATGAGTTATAGGCGGTTACATTTAAAACGAAGTTAACTTGAAAACCGATGGCAATATAGTACTATACACAAACAAACTGCAAAATTGATAGCTAAATTAAATCACAAAACTGATATCAGTTGTATTATTTAGAAGGGTCTTACTGTAATTCTCTTGAGCTGTCTCTTCCCCTTGTACCAAGAGATGAGTGCAGGCGGCCGACTGCCGGCTGATTCACACGACACCTCGTACCGCCTCTCTGCTGTCAGCACTCCGCCTTCTCCCATCTCCAATGGCTTTTTGATTTCCACTGTCAACGGCCTCACTGTTCAAAGTTCAAAAGTCAAAAATTTAATATGGCAATTTTTTATGCTGGTGGAACCTGTGCAGCTGCGCTCAGTCCAGTCCTCAGGACCAGCCACGCAATATTCAGTTAAGATTCCGTCTTGTTTGACTTTGTTCTAGGTATAGGCTTCAATTGACAATTTAACAACAGATAGACTGCAAACTAGTTAACTGCCTCATACTGTCCTATTGAAATGTAAAACTCTCTTTCATTTTTCTCCTTGTCTCTCAATAGTTAATTAGTTATAACGATGCCACGTTCGCAACACTTTTATTTCATCGCAAGAATTATTAAATAAATTTGTTATTTTATCAGTATTAGTCGGAAAAAAAGCAAATTGTACAGTTTAATATATTACATGTCTCAAGAGAAAAGAAATAGTTCTCGTGACGTGTACCCGCTGTTTTTGATCGTATATTATATGACAAGACATCTTCTAGTTATAGGTAGGATTCTTAAGAAAATAAACCGAGATTCTGTGTTCAAACAAGAAAGGTATAAAATTCACCTATTTTAAGGACTTATCTTTACGATATTTTTACAGTCTAGATCTAGTCACAGTTTAAGTACGCGCAATAAGACTTAATGTTATCATCTTAAGAGATAAGCGCGATGTCCAGTTTATTTATATCTTATAATATAGAATATTATTATAGGAATGATTTATTCTAGTAATGAACTACAATAAATTATTATAATCAGTTTAAAAGTAGTTACAACTGCAAATACTTTATTACCAAAAACAACATAAAACGTATTTAGCGTTAACTAAGTCACCAAACAAGGCTATTCGAATTAAAACAGAAAAGAGTAAGTTGCAGATTTTGGTTCAAAAACAATGCAAATAAAATAAAGAAAATTAAATATTATATGAGTTTAAATAACATTATATTGAATAAAATGAACTCACAGAACATATCCAGTACAAGTGAAAGTTCCTTGGGCGGTACGAGGTGCGAGTTGGCAGCCTGACAAGTGAACACGGCGGCGTAGTCACCGCGGCGTATCGCCGGCCACATCAACCGGTTCTCTATCACGTCGCCAGTGTTGTGCTCGTACTCCTCGTCCACCAGGACGCCGTTCACCAGCCACCGGACCGACGGCTCCGGGCGACCTGGGGATAAAACATTTCTTGAGGAATTTGTTGCAAATCAAATGCATTCGGATGTGCGAAACAACAAAGAGAATTGATGAAACTGGACTAACACGTATTGTATATACAACATACGCTAGTTTGTGCTTATTTGTTTTATAAAGCGTTTTTTTGTTTTCTTTTTTTAGGGGATTACGTGTAAAAGTAACATTTTTATTTGTCAGTCCACTCTGCAAACATGAAGATTAAACGAAATCCATTTCTGTGGAGTGACCGCTCTCTTTCAACAGTAGCCCTTTGTTAGGCTATTTGCTCATTCCGCTCTGTGTTTGCTTTTGTCGGGTGTCTCTGGTTCCACTTTGGACAAATTGAATTAGGACAAGATTAGACTCAATTCTAGATCTCAATGGATTTAATTTAGATGTAGACAGTTCCGCTTTTAGATTGCTTTAGTACACAAGAGACATTTGTGTGAAACAAAATTCAACATTTTACTACAATCCATTTGAAATTTAGCATTCGTAAGTTTGCACTACATAAAATACAATTGATAATATTATATATTTAATTTAATAGTCTTATCGAATTATATTCCAGGAATTGAATACTTTAGGTACACATTTAAAGATATTTCACTAAAAAGTCAGAAGAAGATTTTATTAAAATTTAACAATTAAATTAAAAAAAATTAAACAATCAATTATAGAAAATTACGCATTATTGTGTGTCTTAAGTCATTTCTCAGCCCTTAATAGAAACTCATGGCACACGATTGTATGTAATAATAAAATAAAGTATATTTGATAATTAATTTGAAAATTTTATTACGTACAAACATCAAACAGAAGAATTTAATACATTAAGCGAAAACGTAAGAATTGGAAACAATTCCGCATCCTGAACGATATGAAAACAACAAACGATCAAATAATTGTTTTGCTTTAACTTGTATTTTTATTTTCAACTCTTTACATTCCAATTTTAATTTAGGTAATGTAAACTTGAAAAGCCAAATCTTCATCAGCCGCGCATGTCATTGGAAAATTCGCAGGTATTGTTAGATATCAGTCAAGTAAGTACGTACACGCTAAAATACATGTCTCTGTTAAAAGACTTCATGATTTGACAAGGAACATTTTGGGAACAAAAGGATCATACAATTTTATATTTTATTTCGTAAAATGTCTAATGCTGATAATTTTTCTAATTTCCAGATTGCTTTACGCAGTTTGTACATGATTTATTTTTTGTCGGGTATGTATCTAAGAGGCTAACTTGCTAAAGTTGTGGCCACACAAATCAGTACGCGTCGACAATTTTATTGTTTTATAGTCATCTAATAAAACTTTAATCGATCTTAAACGAAAGGTATCCCTTCATATTCTATATTGGATCGTTACATTAGATCTGATTTCAAAAGTAGTGCTTATAACTAGTCCCACGGTAGTTTATTGTTTTGCATCTAATAGCAAACTATTACTTATTAAATGTGATTAGACAAGCAAAGCTAAGGAAAAGAAAAGAAAAGGCAACGCGTGAACGGAATGACATCTATATTACACAAACGGAACAGGAAACAAGAAGTGACAAACGACAATGCAAAAGATAAATAATGTTGCCAGACGGTTAAAGTTACTGGACTGCGTTCATATTCCAACAGTATCAAACATTACTATTTTAAATTATTTTATAATACACAACGAAGAGATCTTTTTTAAATTTTGATATTATTAATTACTTATCAATTTTGTTAATACATAGAGAGCTGTTGTCTGAAGGTTGCAAAAAAGCGGTCGAAAGGAAGATGTGCAAAACGGTGGTTGGGCCAAGTCATAGAACATACTGGAACTAAACATCAGCACAACTCTCCATCGAGCCGAAGATCAAGTTCGATGGTGAACATTTACTAATAGTTTTGTACGAAGTCATTATCCACAGCGTTGAGGTTACCGACAGGGAGTGACAGAGAAATACAACGATGGTTTGATTTGTTTATGTCTAGCTTTTAATAATAATCAATAATCTTAACAAACAATAAGAATGATAGCTGTTTCAAGTATTGATATGTAACAAAATAATTAGTATTTATCTAATTCACGTCGTAACTCTCAGCATAAAACACAAATGTTTATAATGTAGATAGACACATTTTAATAATACTCTAAAAGACCAGAAGCTTTTTACTAATGTTTTTTTAATGTTTACTTGAGATTTGTCCCGTAACTTAGTCTATCTTATGATAATATTGTACAAAATTTTAAAGAGTAACGGGCATTACTTTAAGTATTTTATCGCTGAAATATATTTTGGGTTATTAATTAAAATGCGAAGACACCATGACTTTAGACATTGGGGTTGGAAGCGGTGACTATATTTTAGGTTCGGTTGGAGAAACACCACAATGTCATATCTTTCTGCCGTAAAGTAGCATTGTTCACACTGAACAGATCCTTAGACAACGTACACATGAGGCAGACTCACTTTCAAATCGATTATAATCCTAAGGCTGGAGTATAAGACTGGTCGCTATTTCTATAACAAGAATAGTATCCGGAGAAGCAACAGGCTGGGTAAGAAATCCTTGAACAAGCAAAAAAATAAAGTTCCGTTCCGAGCTGTAGTCATTAGGAAGGCGTCTCTTAGAGAGAGCTCATCTTCATTTACTGGGTGTTCGCTTCAATCAATTTCACGTTTATGTAAATCCAACGACCCTGTGCTCCCGCCCTCCGCAGCGGCCTAGCACCTTCGTAATCTTTGCGAGCCGACCCTACTGGCGTCGTGTTTTAACTAGACGATGTCTTGAATCAATCAGAATCAATAAGACGATTTGATGAAACGACTTTAGATATTCCAGATGTATATTTATAAACTCTAACGATTAATAATATAACATAGCTGTAAAATAATAAATTAGGAGATTCCCGAATAACCAAAAACATTTGTTACCATACTTTATAGTTGCGTTCGAATTCAAAATATTTGAGTAATATATAGTTGCGTTAAATTTTATAAAACACATATTCATGTTGCACTTATTGTCATGTAGAGTTCTTATTACGATTTAAGCTTATGTATTCTGATTGCCGTATTTTAATGTACAGCAATTACCTTATACAGTACGACTTGTCATATAAGGGCCTGGTTACCGTACGATACGGTAACGCTGCTTGGGTGTCGCCTATCACGTGTTAAGCTGCGATAGAGAACGGACGCGGACGGGTGACCAATTTCTTATAGTTTTATTAATAGGTCAATTTATGCCTCATTAGCCTAGTGGTTGTAAGCGCGACAGCTATGATCGAGGTTCTGAGTTCGATTTCCAGGTAGAACAAAAAGTGTTGTTGGGGTTTTCTATAAAAATCTCAGTAGCAGCTCGGAGTTTGGGTTTGTGCCCGATTAATGGCAATAGACTCGCCCCTATTACATGGGACCTAAAAAACATACACGGCGAACTTTGAGTGTACATGAGTACACCTCTGCCTAACCCTTCGAGGATACAGGCATGATGGTATGTTATGTTATGTTGTCGATTTATGTTATCTTGCGGTCGCTTGATAAATATAACTGTTCGCATTATTATTTATTTTATTATATTTGAAAATGGAAAACTAATTACTACAAAAAGGATTGGCGCTGTGTGACTTAGATTTGTATAATCAGGCTAAATGTCATAATTTCACGCAGAATATATTCATCTAAATAAGGTAATGGAGATTTTGGATTTCAGGGCTTATAAGTCTGATATATGTCCCGATGATGCATGTAAACTAACATAATCAATTAAATAAATAAAAATGATTATTTGATTTCTATTTTTAGAGATAGCTTTTATAATTGTACGTTATATAGATGTGACGGGCGCAGTTGGTTTTGACCTTACAGTACTCGCCAGTGACCATACTATTTCGAGATAGGATTCCGCAAAGTTTAATCTCATTATTTTCTTCAATTTCAAGGTATACGGTAAGAAATAAAAAAATATATCAAGTTTCGATTAATAATAAACGTGAGAAGTTGTCACAGCTAGGGGCCGCCATCGCTGTCGCTGGATATTGTGTTTTGTCCGGGTAAAAGCCTTTCTATGTCTGTAGGGTTCTGAGGGGGAGAGAGGGGAGAGAGTTTATGGAGGGAAGGAGTAATATTACGACTTGGTTACTCCACAACAATAATATACTTTTTACTTCGCAAGTACTTTATATCTATACAAGCGGTGCCCGTGCTATCATCGCCTTAAACTTCTTTACGATTCCATTGTGTTACAACAATAAAATGGATTATAAAATTAATTAGAGATATATTATTGGATCATTTTTGTAGATAAACTTTTACATAATATTATAGCATTGATAAAATATCTCTTATATGATTAGAAACGTACTTGTGGAATCGCAGATAATCGTAATGATGGAAAGCACAATCGTATAGTTACAGACGCGCGTAATGTTACGATTAATTTAGAGTAATCGTATATCTCTGCCTTCAAGTCAGTAAATTTCTTCATTAGACAATTAATGCTATGAAATATACGTTTCGGGATTAGATTTACAATCTTGTAAAAAATAGGTACATATAGCAGTTTTTAATGTGTTGCTACTTTATATATTTTATTTTAAAATATATTAATACAAAAAAGTAGCAAATAGTTTAAAATTCTACACAACTGGTGTGGTCTCTGTCATGAGAAAGAATGTTCGTATTCGGAGGGAGATAAAAGCGTTCTTGTGTTAAGCCGACAAACTCGAAGCGTACGAATAAACTGCAAGGAAAGACAAAAACGAGACTAGCTCTAAGCTATCAAACGTAGGATCTTGTTTCGAAACCATATGTTTAAAACAAATATTTATAGTCTTTGCAACATTTGTAAGTTACTAACTTGTCAGGCAAATCTTAAAACGTTTCATCTCTAAAGCATATTTTAATAAATTTTTACATTGTGCCCGAAAGAAGACATGTCGAATAATAAACATATTTCATATGACGTCACGATGATCGAGTATTTTGTACTACAAGGAAGTACGAGTTTCTCTTCTGAAATTGATTCTATGTACTAAATTCAGTTTTGTTAGTGACGATATAGAACAACATTACAAGCTCAAAGATATATGAGCGTTTAGGAAATGTCCATCGAACAACATAATTATATTATGTTTCTTGCTCGACATAACATGATTTACCAAATACGTCATAGGTTTACGTAATGGACACGTTCATTCCTCTCTTTAAGAAGACCTGTTTGTTCTGTGGTAAGACTTTTACAGTCTGGTGTTATAATACCATTCAGTTTCTATTAAATCATTATTAGCTAAGTGTACCATTATTCTTAGACCTTACTTTTATAATAATTACAGCTGGAACATAAAGAGGTAGCCATTCGATTTATTCTTTATTTTTTTCAAATTCTTTCTGACGTCTGGAATTCGATAGAAATTTCATATCTATAAATATTAATATATTTATAGGCATGTTTCTGTTATTTAATGGCTGTTTTTCGTCGCCAGCAGAGACATAGCAGTACGAACTATATTTAGGCCTGGCAATTATTCGCTATAGGCAAGTTTCATAGTACATAGTTATTACTATTAAAATCCGGTCGCTCTAATTTCAAACAAATGAATGATAGTTTGACAAATATATGAAAATCCTGTGGGCACACAATCAGCAAGATTGAAACCAACAGAACTGAGCGGTTTCGTAAATTTGTACGGATCTAATAAATTATAACGTAGGTAGGTACAATAGATTCGTCTGAATTAATGTAGGTACCTGGATCCAGATGTCTCGACGAATTCATTATAAATTGCTCTACTCAAGTTGGTTACGAATAGCTGTAAATATATTACGAGAGACGTTGTGTTATCATTTTATATTATTGTTTATTTTAATATTTACTGTTCAATATTGTCTCTGTATCTGTTATTTGTGTTTAATGACTTCATGAGTACCTACGTTACAAATTCTGAAAACTCGTGTATCGTTTTCTGAGTTTTCACTTCGTAATCAGCCGGTATATATCCGTTTATCTGTCTCCCGGAGTTAAATTGAAAAATGAATGAACAGTATGCGAAGATCCATATAATATTGACCTCATAATAATAAATTGCAAATAATTATCGAGGAACACATATATCAACATAATGTATATATAATATAAGTTATACCGTTACCGTATATAATTTAGTTTCTTAATCCAGTATAAAGTAAGCAGTGAACTCACCTCCGAGCACTCGGCAAGTAAGAAGCACGTCGTCGCCCTCCTCGTGAGGTCCCAGGGTGGTGGTATTGATGACCCTGCCCCAGCGGTCGACCACTACCGGTTTCTCTGGAGGCACTGCAACAATACACCCTTTATCATTATGTACTCTACATGATATATAATAAACATAATTTCGTTAAATTTTGGACTGATTTAGAGCAGTTTCGTTACTATAAAACGATAACTAGAAAAGTATCAAGAAGTCTTTGCCCTGGTACACATGATATTATCAAAGAATTGTATACGTATTCTTTCCTAATTTTGTCCAAAATAAAATGTTTAAATTTCTACTTAATATGTTGTGTTCAATTTACATGTTGAAGTCTTTTATTGTAGAAAATATAAGAAAACGTAAAGTTCTTTAATCAGAAATTTTTAGATACTGCACAGCACATAATTATTGTACATAAAATCCAATCCCTCCCGATTGCATTGAGATTGTGTACTCATCGTTTCCGTCAGCTGATGTAAAGCCGCACTCTTCGTCGCGGAACCACGATGCGGGCACGATGCGGGGCTAACACGGTGTTATAGCCACTTGACTGAAACCTGCAGCTTTTAATTAAGTTTAAGCTTGAAGTCAAGTGAATTGAGAAGGTTTCTAAGTGATTTCGTGTATCTCGAAAGTGCGGCGGGCAAAGCCATATTTGAATTTTTTACAATGCAGTGTTAGTGAAAATCTGCAAAACGAAATAAATCTCAAGATATTATTTATTATTGTTGGAGTATTTTATATTTATCCGGTTTGTCCTGTTCTTGACAATCTTAGGAACTTTTGCTTTTGTGTGTCTAACATAAAAATTGTATTAATCTCATTTCACTTAATGTCAAATTTTTCTGCCGTTTAAGTACATCTCGCAATAATTAACTCCCGAAACTATTTTACAAATTTTGATTTCATCATGGCAATTATAAACAAACAACGTTTACAGTTTCGTTAGATTACCAAAACAGCAGGTAACTTGTCTCAATTGTAAAAGGTAAAGAAGATATAGGTATAAAAAAAATGTCAAAGCTAAGTAGTGGAGGGATCAGTCGATGCCGCGTTCGAATCAAAAGACTAATCCAATTAAAGCGCATGTTTGGAAACAGTTTATATAATGGTACAGGCATTATAGTCTACACAATAATATAGATAACAATTTGTACTGATTTTAAGGGATCTCTTTTCAGATAGAAATCAATCGTACAAGAAAATTAAAAAAATACATTTATAAAATGAAATGGGGCATGCTGTGGGTACAAGGGTACGGTTTCATTATCAAAGTATTACGGTTTTCCTTTGAGTAACATAAGAGTGAAAGTTCAAGCTCCCTTTGGCATTTGTTACTCATTGAGAACAATGCTTCTAGTAATTACAACTAAAAGCTTAGTACCGTTACATTTAATCTATATTTTATATTGCTTAGCCATTTGGAGAGTAAAAGGGGGAGGGACAAGTTGAAAAAGTGTCCGTCTGTAAATAGCAAATACAATTCAAAAACATACAAATTAGCGCTAGAGTAGCAAGAGGGAATGATATGAATTTAGAAGTTGTTATATACGAAGTGAAGTGCGCTGGGTTGAAAAATTTAATATCTGCGGGGACTAGTCAGTTGATGAAACTACAGTTTCTCAACCACAAAAATCTCTTTAAATTTTGCTTTTGGCGTTATCTTAAAAATTTACCCATTTGATACCATGGTGCCAACCTGATTTGATGCTTAAAGACGGACACATTTTAACACAGACAGATGGTTCTTCTCCTCACTACCCCCATACCTACACAATAACTTCCAACAGAAAAAAAACATCCACGAACTCTGAAACTGATTTTTTATAACTTATACGTAGGTAATATGTACACAAAATAACGTGACATTGTACGACAGTGAGAGCTTCTTATCAGCATTATGTTTTAGAATTATTAACCTGATATTTTTATAGAATCTATAGAAGCGCTTTTGAAAACCGTTCAGTAAGTTTTGTCATCTTCCACTAAATTAAATTGTACATCACGATAAAACGCCTTCAATTTCCTCCCAATCTGTCCTGAAAATGTGTTTCGGCAGACAATTTGGTCAACATAACGCGAGGTCCGATACCATCGGTCGATTTCACGGCAACTTTAGCAAGGCTGTTAGTCCGTCGTCGACGGGCGGCGGGCGGCGGACGGTGAACAACCTTTACAGTGAATGTCTCATCAGCCTTGTCGGACACGGTTCTTTTAGAATTCAGTTTTAAGCTTTCCAGTTTCAACTTTAAATCGCTTTGATGCGATCGTTGATCTGATCTCGATATTAGGTTACCTTGTTGTCTTTCTATTAGCGTTTCGAGAAGGATCCCTTTTGAATTTCTATGCATTTCAATTTTCATTATTCCGTTTATCTTTTGTCGAGTTTAAATTGAATATAAACTCCTCGAGCGGTATCCTTTAATTTTGATTACATTATTTCTTGGCAAATTTAGGCAGGAACCTGTGTTGTATAAGCTTTGGAAGCGTTCAAGCGATCTTTAATATTCGTCTTAGTAAAAGTGGATCACTATCCTATTAGCATTTCAGTTGGTTCTTCTTATCTTTATTGTATATTCATCATAATCTATATTGAAACAGGAATTACTTATCATAATTTATTCGAGTTGATGATTGTCTTCACAGGATATTTAATAAATTGAAAATGTAAGTTATTGAATTTAAGTTCATAAACATGAATTTTGGTATAGAGATTGATCGAGCCTTGGTAAACATAGGCTACGTTTTGTCGCGAAAATAAATTTACAAGGGGATGAAAGTTTGTATGAAGAACTCATCGATCCAATTTTGCTGAATTTTGATATCGAGATTTTTTGGACCTTGGAGAAGGGCATAGGCTACCATCTGTCGTGAAAATAAAACTTAAGGGATGAAATAGAGAATGAAAGTTTGTATGAAAAACCCTTCATTTCTCAAATTAGGGATATGAAGCTTTTGGTAAGAAATAAAATTATTTTGCGTTTTTGATAAATCATCCCTCAAGGCTTGTTAGAGCATGCATATATTCCTTCATAACTTTTCCTACCTCGGCCACAATTAGCGCCATCTACAAACAAAACCAAATACTCACGTGCAACGAGTGACAGTTAAAAAAACAGAAAAGACAAAACGTGTCGCCTAACAGAGCGCAAAAACTATTGCGTCTCCGTCGCAAATTAAAAGAATAAATCAAATAATAGTTAAACTAGGACTTGACAAACCCCCCCGGGGTTCCATAGTGCTTCAACAGTGCGTGATGTGCAGTGCATAGAAGCCACGAAAATCAACATCAGCACGCCCGAGGTGAGTGGTCGCTGCATGCTAGGGAGAAAACATCTAAAACAATACAAGGCCGCTGCTAATAAGAGATGATTTTAATTATTTTTTAATTTTTATTGTGACGGTTAATGTGTTCGATTCATATTGGCATATGTATAATAAACCCATCACTGATTTTATTCTGGTTTGTCGCATTCCGGTGTCAGTCGATGTATTATATCTTCTAAACAAATAAAATAATTGAGGTTTGCCATCGTGCGCGTATCAGGCTATCCTTAGATACTCGGTCCTCGTCTAAAAGAGAATTATCACTAAATTAGATGAAACCTTAAAAAAACAAATAGGCTAATCAAAATAGTTATTGTACGCAGACGAAGTCGCGGGTATCAGCTTGTTATCAATAAAGTACAAAAACATTACAAACACATAAGAAAATACTTATTTCGTCTCGACCAAAGCTGTCCGTAATAACAGTTAAAAAGTTTTCAATCGCCCTTTATGTTATACAGACGTATACATTTGGCAGCTGCCGTCCACCTTGGTTTAGTATTAGAGGGTAAAGTTAGATTGGGCGAACCTCTGCGTCGGATGTAAAACCCAATTGGGTCGTGATGCTTTAAGCGAAGCCGACTGAAATAACCTACCATTGCGGCGAGGCGCACCAGATGCATTGCTTCCCGTTCTAAGTAATTTCTACTCTATCTCTTTGCTTTAGAGACTGGGAGGCGGCACGTCAGTGTTGCCTAGTCCTCTACGGTTTAGGCTTGATGTTAATCGGACAGAGCCGTTGGCAATCACCTGCGTTGTATCGAGCTGATTAATTGCTATCGGTTTTAGGAGCTCTGTCCCTTGGATATTGTTTTGCAATTGATTTAATTGAACGCACCGTTTTACATTTAAGATAATTCCTTTCCGATGTTATGTACTGTACATATAATAAATTGTCTATGGATCTACTAACTAAATTAAATTGATTACTGTAAATTTATTGGAGATATTAATCAATCACGCCCACGCCGTGCGACGTGAACGATAAATGTCTGACATTTTTTATGTGAACTTCTCGCCTTCAGCGATAGTGTGAGGACCAAAAGCGATTAGCATTTCCATGACATTTGAATGTAATGTCGCATATATTAGTTACTATATATAAAATGTAACACTACTGTCTGCTTAGAACTATTACCGGTTTTATATGCCTCCTTGTTTACGTGTAAAATTACTTCAATACATCTGATCACGTCAGCACTGTTATTCCTAAGATGAGTAATGGTAACAGGCATGGGTGTGCGGTGGTGGTGATCCAACCCTTAGCAATAAAATTAGTTATTGTACTATATCTATGTACTAGTTGTACCTATGTCGTATCTGTGCACACTTTTAGTAAATTCAACGATGTGAAACTTAATTACAGATGAAATTAATTGTTGAACTATGATGAGGCAGATTCTGACGCAACAGGAACATTAATTGGACATTCCATTCTAGGTGGGAATTGATTACACTGCGTCTCTGCACCTTACTGATATTATTGGAGGAACTTGAATTCTCTGAGTCACTATAGTACTGAGTCTCTATATCACTATAAAGTATAATGTATGAAATATTGTTTGTGCTCAATACTAGGTACTAAAGTGATCGTTTTAAAGTACACAATATGATTTTGAGTATAAGAAGTACTGAATAAGATAAAGCAAATAAAAAACACAACGTAAGCTAATCTGAGCTGAACGCACGCGCGAAGTAAAGGGGAAATGCTAAAATATTCTAATATTCTGGTGGTGTATCAAATGTGGGTGGCTCAACTTTACGAGTACGCTGCACATATGGAGAGAGTAATAAATGCTAGTATCCTACATGAACATGTCACATATTAGGAACAACCCTATACTGTTGTATGAGTGCGACAAATTTATAAGGCGACAAAGACTTCGTCTCCTGTACTGCCGGGTTCAAATAATCAGCCTATCTGCTAAATATACGCTAAAAACCATAATATTCAGCAGTATTCAAAAACCTATGATTTAATTTGTGGTGAATATTATTTTCATCTTATTTGAAAACCAGCGTGGGTGGCGGTGATGACTCACAATAAAAAAAGCTTTTAAATATTTTCCAGCGATTAATAGAAGGATTATTTATTGAAACAGATATTTCTCCTAATTAAAACTATAAAGCTTCTCATTGTGAGGTAATACGCAATTATCTCCGAAACTGAGCAGAGAGAGAGATTAACATATTTACGAACTGGAATACGCGAACATCGCAGTACAGGTAACGTGAAAGTAATAAACCGTGGGCCACAAGTCACGAGCTCCCTGAAACTAGGATCCCAACAGGAACCGAACAATTAAGAGAACGCTATTCGTGACTATTTACAAGCTCACATAAACCCTGGCGATTTATTGTGTTTAGTAAAGAGGCTTTGTTTAAACACTGGAAGCGATCATAATTTAGCGGTAGCGCATTCAGACTTCATTTTATAGTGAGTTCAAAATTGTGACGAAGAAAAAATTCATGATCCATGATTAGATGATAGAAAAATTCAAGTGTTCATGTGACAGAGCATTCCAAAAGCTGCACTTGAAAACCAGTTGTACGCAGTGATTGATTGAACTAACTACATGGATCCATGGAATTACTTACCGACTACTGTTAGGTTATATCTAAAGCTGGTTGTTTGGGTGTTTCGGAAGTCAATCCGACACCGGTAGACTCCCTCGTCTCGCCGCTTGACGTCGCGCACCAGCAGCGCTGCTGGCGGTGGTGACGTCGCAAAGTGTGCCCTCGGGCCGAAGACCTCGGGCGCGGACCAGTGCCGGGCCTCGGAGAGATGCTTGCCCCGTACATCGAAACTGTGATAAAATTACAATTTTAGACAATAATTTGGTTACCAAACTAATTCAGGTTGAAATTAGATAAGGAAATTGCTATTGCTTTCATTTAAGCCGCATAGTTCTTTTTTACGTATGAAAAATACATATTACACTATATATGTTATGTAACTAACTGACTCCAAAGGTATATATATATATATATATATATATATATATATAATACCAATTTAGCCATTGTCTGTATAATAATTCATTTTTATCTTTTTTGTAATGAAATGATACTCCATATATGTATATAATACATAGTAATTATATAACGAAGATGCAATATTCATTATGTAATAGGTATTTTTTAAATAAAACTTCTAGATTAATTAATTTATGTTTTTTTAAAGTCTTATAACAATAAGTTTTAGTTATTAAATACTTTAACAAAAATAATATAATTATATATTATAGTATATTATCAGTTTATAATTGGATTTTACTCCTTGAGAATTGATTTTCATATAAGGAAGCCCGGTATGGAAATTTTACGTAGAGTGAAATTTATTAAAAGCGTTATGTTTTTCACTTTTAAATCATACATGCGTATAAATATATCCGAGAATACAGTACAGTACAATACAGTGACAATGTCAGGGACCGTAACCGTGTCAACCAATCAAAAGTGCTATAAAATAACTGTTCAGTTGAATTGGCTCAAAACTTTAGATAACTGTTTATTATGGTTTGTAAAATGTTATGATTGAAAGTTTACATAAAGTTATAAAATGGACAGTTTCGGAGATTTTGATATTTCCAATATAAGTTGACCTCAGATCTATATGACAAATCATATTAAAAAGTGTTCAGCATAGGCTTGATAATTGTCAGTTGAACGTAGCTACGATGAATCAATTTTGATGAATTTTGGTAAAGAGATAAATTGGAAATTGGGAAAAGAACTTAGGCTACTTTTTGAAATAAAACTGGAAGTGATGAAAGTTCGTATGAAGCATCCATCAAGCCAGTATTGACGAATTTTGATACAGGGATATGTTGTACCTTGGAGAAAGACATTGGCTACCTTATGTCGTGAAAATAAAACTTTAAGGAGTGAAATAGGGCATAAAATTTGTACGAAGAAACCATCAAACCAATTTTGATGAATAGAGATATATTGGTCCTTGAAGAAGGACATAGAGTACACTAATATAGCGGGGTGGTAGTGATCGCGACCACCATACACATAGTGATAAACGAGATCAGTCGGTGTATATCTGTACTATCTATACTAATATAATCAAGAAGAAGAGTTTTTTGTTTGTTTGTTTAAAACACGCTAATTTCTGGAACTACCAGGCAGATTCGAAAAATTCTTTTTTTATATAATACCCAGACTCACGAGGAATAGTATAGGCTATTTAATATTAGGCGACAACTTCTTAAATAATGATTTTTGTTATGTAAGTTGGAGGTGGAATCCCTTCGGAGCTGCTTTATCCACGTGCGCTGTCGTAATGGTTAATGCTACCTAAATACAATGTTCTACAACAACACTGGTTCTTAGTATATCAAAAAAAAGTCCACGATAAGCAATTTTGTAACAAACAATTGTTAAAAATTAAAAAGTGATATATTAAAATTATTTTTGGACATGGCATAATAATTCTTACGAACAAAAGTTACTTCATCATAAGACAATTTTATGAAGGGTAATTTTGCTCTTCATATCATGTTATTTGGACACATAGTTTACGAGATAATGAAAAATTAAAATAATTTGTACTTGGGGGAAGAACAATTATTATGATGACACGGGTGCGTTGGCGTTGCGGTGTGTGTCTTATAAAATTAACACGGATGAAACCGTGGGGCGCAGTAAGTTTACGAATATATTTATGCATCGAACGAGAACCATTCATGCTTTTAACTAAAATCCAGAAATCCCTTTATCTGTCTCCGTAAAAGTGACGCAAAATGGAAAAAGCAACATAAAAAAAGCATAGTTTAATCTAACCAAACCTGGCCGCAGCCGCAGAGGCTAATATAACGCTCGATAGCCAGCACGAGCGAAAACAAACAAACCGAATACTTTTGTTTTCGTAAAACCAAAACGTTCGGAATATATTGTCAGCGGCAGGCGACAGGCGGCGCGCGATCTCTCCGCAAAACCACACGTCAGTGCTCGCCGCTCAGCTACGACGAGCTTCCAGTTGAAGACTTTTACAGGTAAATAATACTTTTACTATATATTAGATTCTTACATATGAAATTGGCGTTTTGTTGAATTGGCCACGTTGATCTCAAATATCTGGCGTTTGGTTAGGAATTCCAAATTCAAATTTACATCTAATTTAGGCTTGTGTATTTGTGTTTCAAATTTAGTGATTCATTTGTTTTCGTACCATTGATTTTTATTTGACATCGTCCTTTTCACAAAATGGAAAACTAAAAATATCGCGTTATTTACGAATATGAGTTGCACCGTAGCATCAGCGCTGCAGAAACCGCTCGAAGGATTAAATTAGGATTGAAATAAAAAAGCTTGAGAAATGGGTACCACATTAATTGACTGAAGCACACCAACAAACATGCATCGAGTGCTGCGTTACATTATTCAACCATCGCAAAAACGAAGGAATTTTGAATCATATTGTTACTTGTTATGAGAAATGGATCCTTTACAACGATCGGAAATGCTTATCACAGTGATTGAACCCAGGAGAACCGGCCAAAAACTGTCCCAAGCGAAAGTTCAATCAGAAAAAGGTACTGGTGAATGTTTGGTGGAACAGTGATGATGTCATACTTTACAGCTTCCTAAGAACAGAACAACGCTAGACCCGATACTTACCATACTCTCCAAACCTTGCTCCAACAGATTACCACTTTTTTCGGAATCTGGTCAGCTTATTGCAACGAAAAAAAAAAACAATTCCAATGAGGCTGTCCAAATCGCCTTCAAAGATTTTATTGATTCTCGCTTCCACAATTTTTTTGTAATCAATGAACTACCTATAAAATGGCAACAGTGAAAAGATATAATGGTACATACTTCGGTTGATTAAATGTATAATTTCATAATATTTTTAGCTTTTTACTATTTTCATATAAAATGAACCTATTAAATAAAGCACTTTCAAATCAGCTAGATTTTTATTGTGAACATATTGTTCATAATAATTGAAGTAGCGAAAGTATTTTAATTTAAACTGACGTACGTTGGGGTTAATTCTTTTAAAATACTACAAAACTGAACCGCAGTAGTATGCGACCGCAGTTCCGCTCCCTCAGGATGTAAACTGAGAGATAAAAGACGAGCTCTGTACAAACGAAGTGAATATCAAGTACGTTTTCAATCATAGTGAATAATACCAAGTAACGAATATCCTACCGTATTTAAATATTGAAATGATCGTGTAGGTAGATATAATTTTCGCATTTCCCGTGAGTTCTGCCATAATAAATTCAAACTGCCTTCACTTGAATTTTTTATACAAAATCTTTGTTTCGACGAAATCTTTTAAAGCAATATCACACAAGGTCGAAACGCTAAAGGTAATCCCCTTTCATCCAATAAAAAAACATCCACTTTTTTGCAGGAAAAATGTAAAGCACTCGCTGATAATTCCGGAATAACTCCGGCTACTTCTCTGTTTGCCCTATTTACGCAAATTACTGTTATTACAACGTATTTTTTTCTGATAATTTTTCATCAACGAATATGTTTTTTTTTTTGTAAATCACACTACGTATTGGATGGCAAAAGAGAGTAACTTGGTAATTTGTCTAATAATTGAGATTTGCAATGAAATACATTTCAATTCAGTACTCCAGTACCTAACACGTATTTCACGTAACACGTTTGTCTCTAAGCGTGATATAAAGCATTTAATCTAATCAATAATTTCGTAATAAGGGTTTAATGAGTATTTCTTTTGTACGAAACTGAGGATTTTAACGTCCCGTATAATGTGTATAATGAATTAAAAGTATAACAGTCCCGTTCAGTACTAACACGAGGATAAACATGGGCCATATTAAGTGCCATTAATCACGGGACCCGTGTGCTTCATGATTGTAACGTGCAGTCGAGTCGCGTCGTTTACGTAGAAAATTCACGGCGTCGGCGTCGCGTCGCTTTTATAATGTCGCGGTCGCATACCGCTGGGGATTCAATACGGGAACAAATTAATTTATTAATTGGAAAGTATACTCTTAAATTTTATTATTACTCGTTCATGTTAATACCGAGGAATATAATAGACGTTAAATTAAATATAATTGAATGTGAAGGATTGATCATCTAATGGTGAAATCCTTGTGAGTGGTCTGCGTGTTGCAATTGACCATTATTAAATTATTAAAATATAGATTTCTCGGCTTTTATTATTATACCGAATGTACTAATAAGTATAGTTGGCAGAAGCCAGGTGAAATACACTGAGCGGAATAACTGTCTCTGACTCTGCCTGGTATGTTAGATGAATCTATAATAATATTATTGTTACAAAACTATAATATTTTTCATCAAGAGGTTTGCCGCCGAAAGTACTCTTCAATGCTCTTACAACTGATGTATATATACTTCCTAAGTGTAAACCAAAGTATTATATAGTTTTTATAAAGTAATATTTAACTTTTGCATCTGTTTAATAAAGTTTTAAAATTGTTATTTGAATAGTTGACATTTGAAGTTATGGAACTGTTAGGTAAAATTGTTGTTTTAATGTATCTTAATATAAAAATATTTATGAACTTAATTAAAAATTAATTCAACTATGAGAAAAACAAAATGTATTCGCTTGAAATAAGCAGAAATCAATCATAATATGTAATTAGACAAATAAACCTTTAAGTGAGCGGACTGCAGGTGAAAATAATGTTGATACATTAATTTACATAAATGGTTTCGCATCGTCCCGAGTTTTATGAAACGTCAAGGTTGTATAACTGGGGAAGTCGCGTGAGTGCGGGGGCCGAGGTACAGGGGGCGGGGGGCGGGGGGCGGCAAAGGGGTTGTTTACGATTATTGTCTGATTCTACAAGGAAAATTTATTACTGGGAATGCAGAGAGCTGAATTTGATCAGGACGACGATGATGTTTGCTGTACCGTGTTGCTCCTGTGCAAAAAGAAGTAGGACTACCTGTCAATACAATCTTATCTGGTGTTAAGTGGAGATATGCTCTGAGACACTAACTCTCAGCGTAGAAACTGAACTGTTTCACAAGTGCAGAGTTGTAACAACTCATCCTATAGATAATACATAATCAATAAGTATTCAATTTCAACACACTTTTGTTTTCGTAATAAAAAACTCTGTGTGATTCAATACAATAAGATTTCGCAATGGCGCGATGTCGCGACGGCGACCACGTCTAACAGCGTGCACGTGACTCTTTAAATAATATAACGCGTATCGTCTACAAAACGTTAATATAACACTACGTGATGTGAAAACGTAAAGCTGACTGAGTGTTTAGTATCAGCGGATATTGCTGGTTTGTATGTATTTTTTACAACATTTGGAGATCCCGACTGTAATTCAGCTACTATTTTTATAAGGTGGATTTATACATAATATTATGTGTATATACTAATGTATTAATTCCAACTAATGTTAAGCGGTTACTACCACAGTTACAATCTACTCAGCCATCCGAAGTACTGTTACAGAAAAACGCTCAAAGAACTAGGAAATTGTCTCAATGTTTAATAATTTATAAACGAATGTAATAATAAAAATTTAATTATTTTAATCAAATACATGTTTGTTATATATACATACATATAATATTCTTCGAACGTTTCATGTTCAATGTGTTTTCGTTTATTTTTATCGCATCCCATCTTTCACGAAACACGAAATTGAAAATTCCCGTCACACCATCCTCCATATTTCACATAAAGAAACACTCGGAATGGTGGAGACATTTCTCTGAACCCACACGTAAGAGCCGGCAATGATGACGTCACAGGCCGGGAGCTGCCATTACATTTTTATCCTCGAAAAATATGAATCAACAAAAAACAAAATACATTCGGAAGGCATCGATCTTCTCACAATACACTTTCATTATTCACAGACCGCTTTAGCTCGGTGTGAGGACAGGCGAGGAATTAACGTGAGGTCGTAGGGACCCAGGCTCATTAAAAAATATTACTAGAAAAAATTTACTTTTCCGTACATGTTTTATTACTATAAATCTAAGCGACTGAGCTTTGTTCAGTACCTTAAAAAAAAAAAGAATTAAAAATAAAAATAAACTAAAAATACAAAATTTCATCCAAATATTTCGAGCCGTTTCCGAAAACCCGAAAAAGATATGTAGAAGAATTGCTCACTCAGTAGTATTAGATGAAATTATAAATTTAATAGAAAAGTACTACTTTTGCCTAAAATTGGTACAAATTCAGCGAAATACTGAAATATTTGTTTATATCCAATGAGATTATATGTGAAATACGAGTGTTTTTTTCATACAAACAAGTGTACGGCGCTGCGTACCTGATAGTAAACGGCTACCATAGGCACCATAGCCTATGAGCGCTTGTTATATCATAGCGCTTTACCGTTCTTGAACTCCTCTATCACAAGGAGTTCTGAGAACACTAGTCACCGCAGGAACACAACACAAGGTTATTTGGCTGCGATCTTCTGTAGGGTGGAGGCATTCCACCAGTCGGACTGCCCCAAGTAGAGAGAAAACTCCAAAGAAATTTTATCATCCCATATGTACGAGTATCTATATACTATGATTATATACAAAATTCGTTCCGAGAAGGTGGTTTAGGACTTCTATTGTCTTTTATAATTGTGTGTTTTTTTTTAAATTACCCTGTATTAGTATCGGCCAAATATTTGGAGTATTTCGGTCCCTTGAATACGTCTCTGCTTGCAGAAGTACTTCATTTTCATATTTGTTTATCACGTTCGGTTAGCGCTACGCCGTGCTACACTACGCAACGTCGCGCTACGCCGCACTACGCCGCGCTACGACACGCTCTGGGATGACATACGTAGTTAGCAGGTATAATGTTGAATTGCAAATTTAAACATGACACCGGCTTTCTAGACTCCCAGCCCACGCTTTCGGGCCTACTTACTTATCACAATGGTTAGAGACAAGAGTTTCTCTGCGTTCACCTTGTTTACTGACTCTACCTACGTTTTTATACCAGTGAATAAATTCAGTACAACACTACAAGAGAATAATATCGCCATTTCTTTAGTGTAACATCGGCTTGCAAAAACCACCGAAATTGCTTGTAATATCTTTGTTTTCCTGTTGCAGGCAACAAACTGAATAAATGGGATAAGTGAATGCTTAATTGCATAGAAAATAGTATTTTCTAGAATATGTCATATAACATTGTAACAAGTTTCAAACTCTCTATAAATGATAGAAATTAGTTTGTATTATTCTGTCTGTCTCATCTATTATAATATACTAGTTAGTTTTTATGTCCCACTGTTGAATTTTAAAAATGTTGCTTTAAAAAGTTTATTTAAAAACAAAAATAATATTACGATTGGTAAAATTTACTGGATGTTTTCTCCTATCTTACGTCGTTAAATCTTTACTATATTTTAAAATTATCATACTCTTTTATTTCCATGAACGTTTTGGAGAATATAAAAATAGCTTCTAGATAGTGTGAGTGCAAAAGCTAGTGCTCAGTGGGAAAATTCCGTTTCCACCCCCCGGCGAGGCGCGGCGAGGCGCGGCGAGGCGCGGCGCGGCGCGGCGTGCGGCTCCCGTACGCAATCACAAAGACGACAGAAAGCTTTGTTAACACATTTATAGACATGTTTGTGACATCGAGTATGAGTCTTCATTACTTATCATTTGACTTGTGCGAGCCCTTTGCTTCATTACGAGTTACGACACAATAACAAAGTGAATAGACACGATAAAAATAAATACAATTATTATTACTAGCGGTCGCCTAATGATCGAAATTCGACCTGCGACTTTTGAATCATAAACTATTTATTTTCTGTTAGTCATTTGCAGTATGAACCTAAACAATGAATATTATATCACTTGCTGTCACTTTTCATTGAGTGATAATGTGAATATTTTGGGGGCTATAAGTTCAATGGCACTGGTCGGGTTAGGATTCGCAGTATTAATTTATTTTATTTAATATATTAGTAACAAATATTATAGATAAATTTTAGCTTTCTGGAATCCGTCTCCATATAAACTGTAACCATGCCAAATCTCACAGTCTTCCGTGCACGCAATACGCTTAAAAAGGGGTATTTGTTTATAAGTGTAATTTAAGTAATTAATGTGTGGTAAGGGAGCGTAAAATAGAATTTAATTTTTGATTGTTTGTTCGATAATAGAACCGGCTGCTGTAAAAATTTACTTTATCGCCATGCGAATAATGATTTAATAATAAATCGCAATATTTATAATTACGCAATATCATGGAAATCAGTTTTCTGTTTAGTACACCTTTTACGGGTTCCTAATGACTGTAAATTTCATTGTGTAAATATTTTACTGTCACCGGCTTGTATTATGCAAAAACGTAAAAACAGTATATTAAAGCGGTGCAGCGCTTGAATCACGCTCTGTTATGATTCATACCTGCCGCGTCCGACACGCGTCCGACACGGGATTTATGAGCCGCGCAACATTTGCTTACAACACTACTCCGAGTCATAACGTCCGCCTTTGCACATATTCATACGATTTTACGAACTTCTCTCAACCTACTAATCTCATATTTAACAGACCGCTGTCAGAAAATAAGTGTAAATGGGGGCAACTTCCTTAAGATCGTTAGCTAGAATCGGCCTTCCTCAGGGATCAATTTTGGGACCGTTTTTGTTTCTCGTGTATAAAAATGATTTACCGCTAGTAGCTAAGACCGGTGCCGACATGGTACTTTTTAGACTTTTTTTGGTACAGATGATACTTCACTTAAACTTAAAGTGAGAAGAATAGATTCAGGGGTTAGACAATTTAATAATACTTTAATCAAAATTTCTGAATGGCTTGCTCCAAATAATTTAACGCAAATACTACCAAATATATGATATTTGCCTTGACCAATGTTCGGCGTGTCGATAGTAGTGTCAAGGAAAAAGGGAATTTAATAGGCTTAGTTGATAATACTGTCTTCTTTAGTATTTCGCTTGATTCCAAATTACAATGAAGTCCGCACATTAACACTTTGACGGGAAGACTCTGACCAGACAAATGTTTATTTATTATAGATTAGATCATTATATGAATGATGTCTGGAAGTGACTCCTTCTCTGTGCATCCATTAAATTATTAATGTGATTATTAACTTGAAATATTATTTGAAAAAAAGATAAGCTCGATCGAGTCTCTTACCGGTTCATCTCGATGACTCGGATGTTTTACGAGCCGGCTGTAGTGTTCTGACGTTCATAAACCGAATAAAGTGTTTTTTGATTTCGATTTTCTGTTTTTTTTCTGTTTACTAAGACCCGGATATGAAAAACCACAAACTTACCTAATGCCTCATCATTTTAAATTGGAATTAAACAACAAGGCTACCGGAAAAACAATTGCTTTAATTTATTTATTTATGACCTCAGCTTGTTGACTTTACTAGATGATAAACTCAAGATTGGGAAAATAGCTAATACTAAAATATTTATCCATAATTTGTTATTTGTTACAGGTTTTAGAATACAAACCTTTCAACACGCAAGTTGTTTTAGTTTATTTAAATGCCATGCAAGTTTTAGAAGAAAATAAATCCCGAATTATACATGAGTTAGTAACTATATACAGAAGTGAAAAGAAGATATCACCTAAATTACGTTATAGAGCGAAGCAGTATTGCGGTATATAGGGTCGTCGCATCGCGCTGCATCGGCCGACTTACGTCCGCGAGCTATGAATCATACCTGTCGCGTCCGAAACGCATCCAGCACGCGTCCGGTGCGGGATTTACGCTCCGCGGCATATTAGCTTACAACGCGAGTGTAACTACAAGTGTCCGCCTTTGTCTACTTCTTCATTTGTTTTTATGTAAATCATATACAAAACTACGTTTGTGTCATTCATTCATTGTTTTAAAATGTATAATGTTCATTATAAAAAGGCTACATAATATATGAAACAAGAAAATTTATGAAATATTTACTTTGTAAATATTGTGTTATGATTAATTTTTGTTGGGATACCTATCCCAACCAACATAATACCTATTATGGAAAATGATTTTACCAATCTCAACATACAGAAGAAGAATAAACACAAGAAGAATACAATTAATACCTAATGGTGTGATATTCCGCCTCGTTTGAATTAGTATCACCATAAACAAAGTACAATAGTAGGTATATTCGTAATGAGGAAAATCGACTATCACTTCGGAACGTCGCATTTTGGGATAATTTCACAAAATCCTTCTCTGAGCGATGTGTTAGAAAACTCACTATTAGCAGAGATCGAGCACAAAAAATGTTAATACAATAGCGTCCTGCAAACACCCGAAGATATAAAGCAAAACGTACAACAAGAATTATAGCGGAAAGTAAAGAGCGTCTCCCGCGATAATGCCCGAATTTTCAACAAACTCGGTCTAAATCACAAATTTTCTTTCTTCCCCTTTGTTTAACTTGCGCCGACTTCAGTAAGCTGTTTAACACTTTTACACGGACCTCGTAACATTTTCATGGATCACTTTTCCTAGTACAGAACTTTTTAGTTCAGTAACAGTGAATATTTTATGCGTATCTTTGTTTTTATTACTTTCCGTAATATCATGATACCAAGTCGTTTTGTTATCTTTTATTAGTTTAGTATTCAGTCCAAGATGACTAACATTTTATTGATTTAGCATTTGACCATAGTTTTACTTTATGTTATGTGTCGATAGGCCTTAGGTGGTAACCACGCTAAGATTAAAGAGGGGCTGGCTATCAAGTACATACTTATAGGTAACAGAGTTCAACAGAGTTTCTGCTTTATTTTATATAAATTAAATATATATATTCATATAAATTGCCGTAAAACAGAACTTCAACATTATAAAATGAAGCAACGTTGTACAGAGTAACTCTGGAGGTATTTATATCCTATATTGCTCAAAGAATGATTCTCTTCTTTCCCAAAACTTTGCTTATTAAAATATGTTGAACGTTCCCTTTGCAGACGGGATAGAAAAAATAAAGCTATCACGCATATTTATATTAGTACTCGCATAGTATTGTGTTTAGTTTCATTAGCCACATAAAGTATAAAGGAGAACGTAATGTGAACAAATAACAGTTCATCGTGAGTTTAAACAATCGCGGAACACGTAACACGATTGGTTTAATTGACAAGAAACAAAAACATAATATTCAAGATATTATTTAAAGTGATCATATATTTTAAAGATGAGATCTGTTTTAACGTTAGGAAAAGCAAAAGGGGGGATAACTACATGAAATTAACGCATACAAATAGCTGATGTCTTATGTATTGCTTAAATAACAGCTGATTACGAAATTTAGTTGGACTAACAGCAATAAGGGTGTTGACGAATATGATAATAAAAAAAAATATGTGTGCAATTCACACGTGGTAGAAGTGAAACCTAAACATCTATGTTTTTTTTTTATTCAGAAAATGATCAAATACACACTAATATAATTTTTATGAAAATGTACATACAAGTACTCACAATCATTATTCACAATATTATTTTCAATTAATGCACATTTGAAATACCTATCTATGGTAATCTAACACAATATCAATCAGTAACAGAATGATATAAATATTGTCTAAAAATTTTTGTTTCGTGCCTTTTTGATGAAGTAATAAAATTCATTATTGCGTACTTCTTTTGTACCATTTTACCATTGCCTAAAACTTTCCTATCTCATTTTCATCCACGTTAAATCTTATAAATTTATGTGTCTGTCTCTTTTTACTGTCGCTTTTTATTTCATTCGCTTTTTCGTTTCATTGACTTTCAAATCACAACGATGCTAAAAAAAATTTCACTTCAAAAATTCTGCTGCATCGTCAATTATCGTAGTCTAAGTAAAGAAGCAAGGAAGCCTTCTTGCCTTAAAAATTGAAAGAGTGCTTTGTAATAATAAATTTGTTGTAATCCATTAAGCCGCGATTTCTTATAATATAGACCAGCGCGGAGTTCCAACCATTAATCGTGCGACCACATAGCTGGTCTTTTCATATGGGTTCAATTTAATAACTGTTTGGTATGTAGTTATTTCTGATGGGTATTCGCTTGTCGCTCAGACAACACGCATCCACTGTTCAATGTGGTTCAATTATGTGTGAAAGTGATCCAAACGATCTTTGCCGGCAGTCGTGACAATCCTCCACACCCTATACACTTTAATTAATAAAATATAGAGCTGAGGATGCAATGCCTGTAGGTAACTTTACCCGGGACATTCCCGTTAGTAACATTAGTTTTACGGCGCTTTTAGTGTTTTTATTCTATGACTATGACGTAAATTTAACACCTAGGAGACAAACATCTTAGCATTCCATGGAATCACCATGCGGGTGCCGGGTCCATCTTGCGACCCAGGTGTAGGTTTAAGGGGCCCATTTATGATGCACATCAGATCTCACCTGGACTGCTCGCGATACCTTCCCTGTCAAGCCAGATTTGGTAAGCTCCAGTTAATGCTGCTTTAGATACCCGTTCTAAAATAGAACTTACTGCAGTTCTCGACAGGCCGAGGTCTCTTAGCAAATTATAGAGAGATTTTGCTGGAATACCTCTCGCTCCGACTTACACTGCATTCAAGTTAACCGCATAGCCGTTTTTATTTCTTTGGGTTTTCACCAAGCCAAATCAAAAGTAATTGTTCTTTAACACATTTAAATATCTCTATTATCTCATTCATTCTGAAGATTATGTTACATTTATGTTTATTAAGAGAAATTATAAAACGCTTTATATTGTTGTTCCTTGTCTAGACAAGGGCTCGATTTAGATAAATTTCATTTTGATTATAATTATGTAAAATTCATATAATATGATATTATGTTGTAGTGCTTAGAAAGGGCCAAGTAAATTCGTCGCTGGAAGGGCAGTAGCGCAACGAGACATCCATTGTTTTCTTTATAGACACCGCTGCAGCGCTGCAGTGGCTGTAACGAGATATTGTAATGATAGATACGCGAACTCGGCTACAAGTAATAAAATGAAATGTTTACACTGAAAGCTGAATAAGTTATAAAGTTTTATCAAATGTTGTTAATTAAAAGTTTTGTGATTGTATTTTTACTTTTAAAGTATTTTTCCAGTAAATATATTATTACGGTGGTGATTTATACTAAGTCCTCAATCTTCATAATGATATTTTTTTATGGACCTTTTTAGGGAAATGGAAAAGCACTCGTAGATAACTATGTTTACAAATAAATAAAATTGAGGTTTTTATGTCAATACAACAAGTTTTTGCCACTGCGTTAGTGAAAGAAGATCACCACATTTCCGTCGACATTTTGTAGTCCACGCTGGTAGAGCGGCGGGGGCATCTAGTGTAATATAATTATATAAAAATTTGTAGTATAATTATGTGTGTGTGTATATAACTGTGAAAACAGGCAGTACTCTTCATTTATCAAACCTCAAAATGACAATCGAATAAGACTATTCCAGTGAATTTCATATTAAATTCTGAGCGTATAGAATATGGGTAGGGATTTGGTAAATCCCAAGCTTAGAACAGAAAAGTTCGCTTCGCTGAGTCGCTCACTCGCTTAGAGCGATCGGCTCGGGCGCGTGCGAGCTGAGCGCCACCACGCGACACTGCCGAAACTGTTCGGCTTTCCAAAACTGATACCTACTATCAGTTAACATTTCACTCTTTGATTTCTTATACATTATGATATCGACTTCCTTATTCGTTAATGTTCGGTATTTTTTATTAGGTATAAACATATACAAGCACAGATCCTATTCTATATTAGTTTTATTATTTAAATAGAATGTATTTTTCCATCAATCTGCCTTAACGCACTTTAAACGAACACAAGTGCTGACCTCTTTCAAAAACGTAATACGTTTAAATCTCGCAACTTGTAAACCGCTCTGACCGTAACTATTATAGATGTGGCGACATCTACATAGCGACATCTATCGAGCCACATAAGACACATCTTACTATCCTACATTGCGCTATAGAAATTAACTCAATCATTGAGTATATATACAAGAACCCGACTACAACCGTTGGGCAGCTGCCCGCCAGACATAACGCCCGTCTGGTCGGAGGATCCTCCCTTTGCAATAAATAGTTCTTCTACAAATATAAAAAAATGCCTTTTAATAACTTTTACCAAAAAACGTTTTCCAGTAATTTTCCCCTACAAAGTAGATAATGTATTATTGCAACGTCAAAGTAATGTCAAGGATCTGGCTTGATTCTAAGCTATCGTACATACATCATTATGATTACATGATTTCGAAAGCAAATAAAATGATGGGATTCCTCTTTAGGATAACTAAAAAAAACCAGCTAGTTTAATCACATTATATACAAGTTTAGTGAGAAGTATTTTAGAATATTTCTCAGTAGTATGGTCCCCGTATTATCACAACCACATAGACAGAATTGAAGTTGTTCAGAAATGTTCAGCCAAATTTGGTAAAAGACACAAGTTACCTTCATATGAGGACAGACTAAAACATTTCAATATGAACACATTGTTATCCAGACGTAAGATCAGTGGTTACTCTGTCCTACATAAGATAGTGAATACCAAATGTGATACCAGTGAATTGTTGAGCCAATTCTCACTTAAAACAAGCAGCAGACGAACACAAACACTTTTTCATATAAAGTACTGTTCTAATAATGTTGCTTATTATGATCCAGTTCTGCGAATGTGTAGAGCACATAATGAACATACTAAGGACTTGGATGTGTTTAATTGTAGTGTGAGTGTTTACCTGAAGATATGCCTAAGTAAATTGTAAATTATTATTATGTTACTAATTGTTATTATGAGAACGTTGTGCGTTGCTTTAATCGGATTGCAAATTCTATTGTGTTACATTTATAGTTATGTTTTTATAGTGTAAGTTTAGTTTGTTCTCTGTCGCAGTGCCTTTTATAAATAAATAAATCCTAACCTGACCAGTGCCATTGAACTTAGACCCCTCAAAATATTATCATTCTCAATGAAAAGTGACAGCAAGTGATATAATATTCATCGTTTAGGTTCATACTGAAAATGTCAAATAGAAAATAGTCTATGATTTTAAAGTCGCTGGTCGAATTTCGATCACTGGGCGACCGCTAGTATCTATAAAAATACAAACATGTGTAATTTAGATATTACCGTATTATAGTAAAATAAGGGGATGCTTTCGAGAATGAAACGAGTAACCATGGTATCGATACGGCGCCGGGTTTGTTCACTAGAAGCGAGCGCAACTGCGAACTGGTTGAAACAAATCTCGGTGCAGAACTAGGTTATCCCTTCCTGTCCGTTTGTCGGATATTTGTCCGCTATAGATGTGAGTTTTGCGTACACAACAGTTTCCATAACTCGGTAACCGAGACCGGACAGAGAGACCGGTCGCTCCCCTACAGGATATTAAATTTTCAATAACACTTCAACTACCTTTCGTTGTACCGTATATTAGTTTACCAACTACAGAGCTGCTGGTGCTTAAAAGAGCATGTGTTATCTGTCGTATTTGTCTGTGTGATTAATAAAAAGGAGAGACTACCATCATGCTGTATTAGATTATTGCTACAATAAAAATAACCATACCGCTACCTCATGAAATTGCTTGTGCTATAGTGGAAATAGAATTAGGGTAAAAATTCTAAATGATTAAAACTAAATCAGACAACGCGCGTAGTGTATATTGCACTAGGTGCCCCGTGCAACTTCGTCTGCATCATGTAAGAGAGAGAGAGAGCAGGGCGTAGGCACTGTATTTATAGATACCGTCCGCCTCCCACATTACTCTGCATAATAAAAATACGCTCGCGATACTTGATCATTATTTTAATTCCGAGTTATTTTAAAACTGTGATATTCATTGAAATCAGTTACTTTAAAGGGCAACTTTGTTCAAAATTAAATACTTGTGGAGAATAACGTATTTATTTCGAAAAGGGTTAATACCATGTATATAAAAACACCTTCGCAAATAATTAATTATTTTAGAACAAATTTTATTACCATAAAAAGGTTTTATTGGGTAAACCTTAAAAGATAGATATATGCTATCACGAACTTTTTTTTAGAAAATTTTAAGAGAAATAATTCCGCCACACAAATTTTGTGTAACTTTAATCATTTACGCAGCGCACGCAGTGGAAACCCTCGAAATGAATAAATTTCCCCCGTTTTTGCAACATTTTTCATTGATGCTCCGCTCGTATTGGTCATAGCGTGATGTTATTTAGCCTATTGTCTTCCTCCATAAATGGCCTATCCAACACTAAAACACTTTTTCCATTCGAACCAGAAGTTCATGTGATTATTGTGTTCAACCAAACAAAGAAACACACTATTCAGCCTTATAATATTAGTATATATTTCTGAAAAAAAAAAAACAAATTCTGCAATAATTCGTTAAGGAAACTCAATCCCATTGAAAAATCGAAAAAGCAATCAATGCAAAGAAGTCTAACGCGCGTACACAATGGGAGTGTATAAACTGCACGCATTCACTAATTTATATATTGAAGTTATTGTATTATTAAAATCAACTACTAATTTAAAGTATTATACAATACCCGTTTAGTATCTTAAGCAATACTCAATTTCTAATCACATTTAGTAGATATAAATATAAAAAAAGGAGCAGTCATAAGGACTCCCGACAAAAATGAAAACCCAAAACAATGACATAACTGTGTTCTTTTTAGAAATTTTAAACTACATAATTATATTATAGTTTGAATTATTGCAGAGCTTGTCGGTGACGCGAAATCACAAGATTTTACCAATCCAAGAAGCCGAACAGGTAATATGCGTATACATGTACACGGGCCGCTATACTACACGTCGCTAGTCTGACGCAATCGTTATACGTCTCGAGCATGTCGAGGTCATCGGTGACGCGAAGTTCACGCGAACTCATAATTTTTTCCCCTAGCTACAATCTTCATTCTGAAAATATAATTTTATGGTTTATAAATAAACATAAATTTAATGTTGTTAAAAAGATTTATTTTCAAATAAATAGATTAATTTATGGAATAAAATTCAAATGTGATTAAAATAATAAAGTTTAGTGAAACGAATTTACAATAATAATAACTTATAATAAGTTACAGGAATAAAGGAATTATTATCATTCATAGCTAACTTTATCAAAACACACTTCGATCGCAAGATACGCACGCAGCTTTCAACTTTACACTCTACCCTCCCCTCCACTAATCGCGACAAAAGAGTTTTACAATAATAATAATACATTGACTGAAATAGCATTATTTGTTCATGTACTTATTTTCCACAAGCAAATATGTTAAAAGTTACAGTGAATCAAACGTAACAGCTCACAGCAAGTTTACTCCATCAGCGTGAACAATGTGTAACGGTTAATTCTTTAAAATATGGATAGTTAATATTATTTTGGCTTTATTCGAATTACCCCAAGCTTTCAAATTACGTCGACATCGTTACTAGGACGGGACCCCTGAGACGTAATTACCTGACCCCAGGTCCCAGGAACTGTCACATGTCTACGTGGAATTGCAAATTCTCGGCACAGTTTTGGGGCCAATATTTTCCATTAGGGTGTTTAGTGTTAAAACATGTTCCTATTAGTTTCCAATATTCTGTTTTATTCATAGTCTACATTGCGTCACTGAATTCGGTTGCGTGAAAATACTATTTAAACAGTTATTTCATTTTAATCTTAACTTGCATCCCATTGCAAACCACTTAAGAAAATAGACTTCAGAATTTCATTATTGAATACGCCAATACGTCGCAAGGATAACTTATTATATATAATATTATTAAACGAACAACGTCCTAGCTACAAATCACAGATCACGAATCACGTAGGTTTACTATGAATATTATTCAAGGGCTACGAATATGTGACTACATGATGTGAACGAATCGACAATCCAAGCGATGTTAAAAGTTTTAAATTTAACATGTGTATCTGTGTGCTCCGCGTCGGCTGGAACCGATTTTAATTTAGTTTTTTTATACTTAACAGGTGACTAGATCGTGCGTGTTCCCTAGCTGTTCTTAACAAGAAAAGCTGTTAAGCCGTTTAAAGATTATCAGCTCTTTCTCGGTCGATGAATGCATCGGGCACCAGTTTGGTTTTGATTGTGTTGTGAAAGCCGAAACTCTAAGATTGAAAAACGGCTAATGATGTCTATTCTATATGTATATCGCAAGTGTATGGTTCTTAATAAATAAAATAGATAAATTGAAAATAAATTAACAGTCGCATCTGTACGAGGCTAAATACTTATTTCCTAACAAGTTTGTCTGCTCGGTCCTTTACTGTACGACGCGTCTAGAGTATTTTAGCAGGTCGGGAAATCGCGCGTCGGTAACGAATATCGATTAAATTCTTCACTATTTCACTCTTTGTCTCTCTGCCTGAATGTTAAATAATGTAAAGTACGAATGCATGACTTAAATATCGATTAGTAACAGTAAATATTTTGTAGTGAAACACTTCGGCACACCTCCGCACGCCGCGCCGCTCGACTCATGTAATAAAGTTAATCCGCGGCCAGACAATGTCTGTGGTTGTACTAAAGTTAAAATGAACTCCGGCCTATTCCAACTCAAAGGCAATAATTAATTAATTAGCGATCGTAAATCTACCGAGCGGTCAGCGGCGACCATTTAAACCGACCGATCAACGGCTTTATTTACATAGATAAACTGTACTCACATGAACTTAACTTACGTTTATTTTTCCATGTACTAAGCACGGTTCCAAATAACTTGGGATTAGCAGAGACATAAAGTTTCACTTTCTCTAGAATGAGAGTGACGACAAAAAGAAAAACAAAGGGCCGAGCTGAGCGAGCTGAATATTATTTTACGGATGCCCATCTCATTGCTGACACAAATATGATATAGATTCCAACACTTTGACAGTTAGGTAGTGTGTAATGTAGCGCAACAGGCTCGTGATAGAACAGATTATTATTACAGACTGTGTATACTAAGGGCTTGTGTAGACCGCGCCGTCGCCGAGCCGCCACCGCGCCGTCACCGCGCTGCCGTCGCATGATTGCTATAACACTGTACCTTATATGTAATACATTGCTAGCCACGAAAATTATACATGCAGGAATAATAAACATGTTGAGATTAATTAAAAAAAGTTAGTGTTTGCAAATAGATAATTTTATTATGTAATAATTTGTGAATGTTTTGATATTCATCCGAATATAATCACAAAACTTACACTAATCTTTTCGTAAATCTTTACAAAGTGTATGGAATCCACCATGTTGTTCTTCTCGCATAAAAAAAAAGGATGGAGCCATAAGCGTCTATTTGACTTTTTAATTTTACTTAGACATTTCTTTATATATAGTATGCAAACACTACCTCCTTTTTCATTTAAATTCATCATATTTATTATGCCTACACGTATGATGTTCGTGGCTAGCAATGTATTACTATAAATATATATACAGTGATTCAGTGATCTAAAATGGAATCTAAAATCTAACCTCACCTAAAATGGAGTTTTGGAAACCTTGACGGAGTACCTGGTGCTAAAAAGAGCAGTGACATAATATCGAAGGTTGCGGGTGTAGGTCCTTAGATGAGACCAAATTTTTCATATAGGATACCCTCGTGATGAAACCGTAACTTGAAGGATGAATAGAACAAAAAAACAATTACTTAAAACGTAATGAATGATATTACAAAATAAGAACTCACTTGTGACCCATCTCGAGTCCGAATGGGACGGTCGACCGGTCCTCGATCCCAACTATGAGAGACTGTACATGCACCCCAATTAGCGAAGATAATGATCTCTAGGCTGTCTGGTCGTAAGCTTATGTTGGCAACACAGCTCGCTCTTCATCAAAAACGATTCTAATTAAGATCCCAATATCACACCGCAACACACACATTTAATAATACAATTTATAAATCTGTCTGAAAATGGACCTTTTAACGTAACCTAGTATTTTACGCATTTAATCAGAATCCCATTTACTTAAACAAAATCCTATCTAAATGGAAAAGCGAAGCTTAGGTACTGGATAATTAGAACTGATAACTATAAAACGGTCACATATATAAGGTCGATATTTTTATTTCTTTTTGATTTGTATTGATGTATTGTTGTATTTTTTTTCCATTTCAAGAATTATATTATTTACTAGCTGTGCCCGCGGTTTCGCTCACGTGGATTACAGAATGCCATCGATCGGGCACATACGAGAATGGAGCTCCCCCGCTCGCGGTTATTTTAAAGGCTAAAATGCTTATTGTGGGTGTTCCTTAGAAGATAGATAGATATATACTCTCGCTGACTTTTTGTAGGCCTTTTTAATGTCTATAATTATGTGTTACATTTATTTGATATATTATCTCGTATGGTTTACTCAGCGTAAGTTATTTCTAAACTAAAAGTAGCTTAAGTTACTCCTTAACTATAGTTAAGGATAATTAATTATAAATAAGATAGTTGATGTTATAACATCAGCTATCTACCCGTGAAAGTCCTCTCAAAATGGGTACAACCGTTTCGGAAATTACCCGGAACAAACAGACAGACAAAAATTTTAAAAATGGTTTCTTTGTTATATTTAACGTATATACTTTCATATGCATTTCGGAAAAGGCGTATTTTGACATTACAAACAGACACTTAAATTTTATTAATTGTATAGTTTTTGTACCTTTACAAAATAATTGTTAGTTAACTATTCAAACTCAACCGCCAACGTTATAGTATAGGGATTAACTAACTTGTAGAAAAAGAAAAGATTTTGAAGCATAGAGGAGAGCGGAACAGAATTTTCCGTACATAATCGAGTTTAGACATGGCGTGATCCATAGACAGTTAATTGTTAAAAATTTGCTTAGCAATAAGAAGTACCATTTGTAAAGGTAATATTTAACGCAATAAAACGATTCTGATATTGAACGCTACCAACTAGTGTAACGGTTGTAATAAAGTTAACTTGAGATTTGATTCCCTATCAGCCCTTCACATGACAAAGAGCACACAGTCCGGAGTTCGGAATCGGTGTGTGCCGACCGTTACAAAGTGCCTTCATGTTAACAACTGTCATTCAATAAATTGTCAGTGGAAGAGTCGACGCGACGCGACGCGACGCGACGTAGTGACGTGCCATGAAACTTATTGAGAGCGGACGAGCGATACGTGCCGTGCACACTGCTGAGAACTATTGTTGCCGAAACAGAGACCGCTCAGTTATGTATTGATGAATGTTTTGACAATAAATACAAGATGCCGGATATTATAATCGTTATTTTTTATTATTCGTTATATTGACATTTATGAAATCGTTATTTATTTATACGAAATGGAAAGTTGTGTCTGTTATGTTGTTCAGGCTATTCCAAACGCTAATGGAGCCAATGAAACTTTTAATTGTTAATTTTAATACTTCCTTATCGTTATCAGAGTACTTTATCGCTTTTCAAATATCTGGCAGTGACCGCAGACCGCAGCTTAGATATCTCTTCCCATTATAACATTGTGTACAAATAACGGCAGAGGACGAAGATATACTGGCACGTCGGTAGAGCCCTGACAAATTAAATTCCGAAAATATGATTTAAGTCTTTAGACTCGGAGTTAAAATAAGTCTGTTTAATAAAAAAAATCTCATTGAAACAGCTGATATAAAGTTCCAGACAGTTGTGTTTTTGTTGTATTGTTCGTATATGTCATAACTGCATAGTGTTACATCTGTAAATTAAGCAACAGTAGCTCACTTTGACCTAGTTTATTTTATTATTATATTATAAAATTATTTATCATAATTTAACCTCTAGTTCAAACTATTTTAATAAAAAATTAAGCATGGATTAAGATAAAGCTTAAATAATATATTTTTTAGAATTTGAACCTACTCGATGTGAAACCAGCATGCGATACACGACTATGTTAGTGTATATTAATTATTATTGACTTTAATGGCGTGAGTAAGTCAGTAAATGTTAAGCGTTACATAGAATCCAAAAATAACCTATTTATAGAACTAAAATCATTTAATAAATTAATACGTCTGGTTAGCCTACTATTTCATAATAACATGAGGTCACGTCTCACAGAGACCGTGTATTAACATCGATTCGTACTTCGCAATTTTGCAGTAAAAAGTTTGCTCGAGGCCGCGAGGGTTAAGCTGATGTTGAAAGTTGACGTGTCTCCTAGTTTCAACACCTTCCTTGCAACTTTATGCAATTATATTTTGCTTGTATTTCCTGTTTCAATTTGTTTGTTGTTTTATTGAAATGAAATATAACGGTATTAATATATTAGATCTAAGATTAAATATGGTGTTTTCAGAATTTGTAATGACTTACACCTATTTTACATAATTGATGTATAGTTTCGTTAATTACATAAACGTTCAGTAAGTAACCCGCTCGGTAATGGACGCACGCTTCAAAAAACCACAGTCAGCTTCGAATGTTGGTTAAGCACACGCGCACCTCGCATCTTTACCGCTTCGTTTTGATTTTAACCGGCGTGACTCACGCAAATTTCACGCTGCACGCTAACGCAATTTCTAGGATATCCGGGAAGCTGAAAACAAGGATGAATTGCTCGGTAAGTGGATTTCTGACCATTTTTTCTCAGTGGTTCAGTGTCTACCCCTCGAGGAAATAGGAGATCTGGAGGAAGACCAGCTCGCAGATTGGTTTTTTCACCAACAGGAAATTTGATGAAATGTGGAATGTTGTGTGGACAAAACGCAACAAGAATCCGATAACAGACATAATCTCTATGATTATCATACGAGCTTATTAAAACGTTAAGCGTTTTATTAAACACACTCGATCTCTAGACACTCTCCCAATACAGGCTTAAAGGAGACATCAATTTAGTACAATCATTGACACCAAAGATGAAGAAAAGAATTGTAAGTTAAAATTCCTAAATATATTATATAACCAATAGATTATCCCCAGCAGTTTTGAGAATAATCTCAAATAATTATTGTAATTACTATTAGTAACGTTGTGTGCAAACCACAGGACCGCGACGTTCAGTTTACGCTTCAGCCGAATGTGTGAGGAAACTTCACCGGCAGCGATCTCATAGGTACATACCATATTCAAAATTAAGCTTTAAATGCGTTAATTTCATACTACTATTATCTAAAACTAATAAAGTTATTCATATCTATACAGTAACTATAATGAGTTGATGAATAGTTTGACCTCGTAATACATTCGTACTTCAAGGTTTTTAAATATTTGGCTCATTTAATTAAAAGTGTAGTGAAGAATAAAATTATCATTTCTTTTATTATAGTCCGACAATTAACGTTAGATGAGACTGGATTTCACCTTCAGCTGCCGAAGTACACTGATACTCGTACGGTCTATCGTTGTGTTTCAGTGATTCATTTGTAAATTACCTGGCGACATCTTTTGATTCGAGTGTGGAAACTAGCCTAGCGGGTATTATAAATATCACACCACCATACTACGTATTGAGCTCATCGCGATATTTTCTTGCACTGAATTCGAATTTACGTCGACAGACTTGATATTCGAAGACGCTAAAACTGACCCATGACTGCTTAAAACTACAAGGATACAATGGATACTAATAAAACCATACCTACATATTTAACTATTGAAACTACAACGATACAATGGATACTAATAAAATCATACCTACATATTTAACTATTGACACTACAAGGATACAATGGATACTAATAAAACCATACCTACATAGTTAACTAATGAACTACAAGGATACAATGGATACTAATAAAACCATACCTACATATTTAACTAATCAATTGTAATCTGTCAGTAATATTAATTCAAAGTTTGTAATTGCTGAAAAATTAAATGTAGATCATTCTTCAACAAGCAACTAGTTCACGAGTACTATGTGAAATGTATCACAGACTACAAGTACACCTTTCAGTACAAACAGAGGGAACAAAGTAACATATTTTATGTTACCTTTTCACGGTACCTATACCGGCCGACCCAAAAACCTCCACCACTCGTTAAACTAAACAGCAATTTACCATCTTTTCACGTAACGAAGTGTCGTGAAGTCTCGCAGACTCGTTTATCTCCGCTAAAAACTAGGGAACTAATCATAAAGTGACGTTATTACCTCTCATTACGAGTATTACGAGCCGGAGACGGCGTCTGTTAGCGACGCAGTAAAGCAAATTTATTACTTATAGCTGTTGAAAGCCTTTGATTTATTTTCCTTGTACCTTATAATTTGGTCTCTGGAATGATGTTCGAGAGTGGAATCGTAAAGGGTTAAAGAAACATAAAATACCGAAATTGAAGATCCATTACACTCGGTTGTAATTCTCAACTGAAAGAATATTCTATCCTTGTAGACATTGTATATTGGTAGAAGTTTATTTGAAATCAATTTATCACTAAATTGAATAATTCAGTAATAATAGTATAAAAGTATTCATCAGACCACAAAACTGTATATAGGTTACAATTTAAGGTCTAAATTAGACACGGAGCAAAGTAAACTTAGTGCGGTTTCGACACTTGACACTTCGGATTGTGTGGCCACCAGCTCATTTTCATTTAAGGACCAAACTAATTTGCCAACTTTATTTATAACGAGAGCCTAGTTTGCGACGGTATTTCCCAAATTCAAAACATTTAGCCGAGTGAAGTCTAATTAGTGTACGGCTTTTGGTTCTGGTTACATGTTCATGGAATTCAAGCATTGAAATGAGTTCAAGAAAATTCTACTTAATATATTCATTCTTTAAACAGATCCATAACTGTAAAGAAACTTAATTTTATAACTATACATTATTGTGGGAAAAATAAAAGAAATAAATAATATTTCTGAGATTTATCATTTATGCCGGGAAAGGGAGATGAAATGCATCAATAGGCTACAGTTAAATGGAAATTACTATAATCAGTGAGATAAGAAACAAAGTGAAGCGGGAGTGCGGTCGCGAGCCAACTTTGCCAATATCAGCAGCGCCGCGTTCAATCCTTGATTTATGTCAAAATTAAATTGGTTCTAGCGAAATTTCACCTAATACGGACCAGACCAGGCCACATTTTTAATCTCCAGATTTTGCATACAAATGAGAGCCATTTTTTAATTTCTCCGTTCGGTTATAAATCGGGTTAATATATTTGAGTAACAGCCGCGTATGTTTAACTTTGAATGTTTTGCATAGATGAAAAAAAGATATTATATTTTCTATTCATTTTTATTATGTTATAATCTGACAAATGTTCAGATACAGTGATACGTACAGACTGGATTAACATGTTTTGCTCTAAATTTTAACTTCGTGAGCATAACGATAATAGCTAAGTGAACATTTTACAACATAAAGGACAGTTCACCGGATAAAAAAACAGAAATAATGCGATGATTATAACAAATTCGTAGTTACAAAAGTAATTCAATGAATGGGATTGTGATATAATAAAAAAAACTGTCACGGGACGCCTGGCAGATGTGAAACATTCAAGGGGGGTTCCAAAGGGTGTCCCGACAATTTTCCTGTGGGGGTCCTTGGGGGTCCCGTGGGGGATTAGTGGTGGAGGGTCAGGGGTCTGTGAGGGTGTCCCGAGAATTCCCCTGTGAGGGATCCTTGGAGGTCCTATGGAGGGTCAGTGGGGTCAGTGGAGTTGCAGTTATCATTTTCATAATTGTATATTCATAATTCATAGTACATATATTCCATTATATAGCGTGGCGACTCATCGCCACGCCAACAATCAGGTTTACCCCTCGCCTGTAGATGTTTTACATCAAAAATAACTATAATGATCATTGTTTATTGACTGTTATGGAGCAAAACCCATAATTTGATTTTTCTTGCGTCTGTTTCCAACTACAGCCTTGCCACTTATATGAGATTATTAGGGCTCTTACAGCGAACCAAATGGCATATCTATTGTTGCCCGTTCACCCGTTAGAGCATCGCTATTATTGAGAAATTCGACTCTTCAAGTACCTATGTAATATTGACAAAACATCAAATTTTATAGATGCGTTTAATCGTTCTTAACTTGTTTGTCATCGGTTAGATCAATAATTATTAGTTACCAAGAAATAATTACAGTAATTGCAAAAATAACTATTAATTTACTTTACTTACTATTAAATTAATACTGCGAATCCTAAACAGACCAGTACCATTGAACTTAGACCCCCAAATGAATGTAAAACAGAAAATAGTCTATGATCAATAAGTCACAGGTCGAATTTCGAGCTTAGGGCGATCGCTAGTTCTACTAAATTGACATAGATAGATAAAAAATAAGTATAGATTTTTAGTTCTCATACATTAATATAGATCTACTTGGCACACACATTGAATATATTAAATGGCAGAACGTTAATATACTTAGCACTATAAACTGAATGCTATGACTTAAGAAACAACCATATGAATACAGAGCCACATCATGCATTCAAAGTTACTCTAATAACAGTAAAGATTGTTTTAATATCAAGAAAAGATATAATATCTTTTATTACCTAAAGAGTGTTCCTTGGCTTCACCTCGCACCATACATTGTATAGAATAATAAGTTGAAACTTCTAAAAGCTGCATACATTTTGTGGGATTCTACTTTGTCTCTACGACTTTAGTGAAAATTTCATTTATAAAGAATGTGTAATATTTCTCATCGTTTTCTTACTGAATTTTACTTAGTAACCTCATTGGTGATATTTTACAGTCGCGGATTTGACAAAAAAACATCTGCAACCGGTTGGGAGGCGGTCCTGATTACCATCTTAAATACTAAATCCATCGCCAAGTGTTACGAGACTAACTGTATGTTACAACGAAAAAGAAAAATTTCAAATCGATTCACAAACAAAGAAGCTATGGCTTAACACCCATGAAAACAAATATACATACGAATTGATATGCAATGCCTCTACACACTTCGTTTGAAGAACGTAATAACATAAGAAGTAGGGAACACTTAGGCTGAAAGACTATTCCACATCTGCACGGTACGACAAACGTAAGAATTTAAAAACTTCTTTTATCGCGTCATTATGGCGTTCTTCTTTTACCGTGTAGCTGTCGCTCCGTACACCAGACCCCGTGATTCTGTAGTGAAAGGTAGATGATGGAATAAGGTTAAACAAATCTTCAGAACATTCACCATGGTACAGATGATAAAACATGGTCTGCGAGGCACTGTCTGTTCGCAGATGAAGCGGTTAGAAATACTTAGGGAGGTCTACATCATTCCCAGGTACATCGTAATATATATCCGATAAATGATCATAGTGTTAGTATGTGTATAGTATAGTTAAAGCTTAGCGACACACAGCGCCACACCGCGCGCACCCACCAAACTACATTAGAGTCAAACATCGCTCGTCGCATATAAATTAGCTTTGCAATAGCGTCCTAATTATCATGAAACATTCCTTTATAGAACCTAACGTTATAGTAGAATAGTATTTAATATTTATACTTAAACATATAAGGTTAAATTCATACACTAGTTATCAACAGGTTTAGAATTGATTTCACGTGCTTGTATTAATTAGGTACTGTCGAATTGCGAGATTCGAATTAGGTTTGCCTTCTTTTTTTGGGGGAAAAATTAGTATAATTTAATAAAAACTGGGAAATATATAAAACTTTAGAGAAATTTTCAAAAAATATAGTATACATTTATTTGTAATCATTAATGAGTAGCTGCCCAAAAAGGAGTGGAATTTTTTCAGGGCTGATGATGTGATTTTTCTTTTATTTTATTCATTTCTCTGTTTGTGGCATATCCAAAAAAGTGATCCACATTGCGCTGGTCTAATTCGTACTTTAATTATTTTTCATAGTATTGTAGACATCTAAAATGTTGATATTATTTCCTTCTGGAAACTTCAAACGAAATGAAAGTAAACTTCAATGATAATTTGCCCTTCTTTTTCATTTAACAAAAGAATATAAAATAAATTATTAAAAAGGAAACAAATAGCCCGACTGCAACAAAAACACGATAAACAAAATATTTTATTACTTTTGCTTTTTATTTGATTCCCAGACGTCGTACTTGGGTATTATGTTGACTTATGTCACTCCGAAAATTAAGACGTGCCAAAGAAATAAAATAAATACATACATGTTATATAAATACAATACGCTCGAAAAACTTAACCTCCCTTTTTTCGCAGTCGGGTAATAAGCGCAACAGTTGAATTAGCGATGAAAATATAGTAGTTTGCTATAATATATAGTACAATTGACTAAAATATAGTACGATACTATATAATATAGTACGGGTGGCAACCCTAATTCGAATGCTGAAAAAGAATTAAAAAAATATCAGCTTTATATATTTAGTTAATGCTTATTAACAAAAGTGATAATATTTAGATAATATTATAGCTGTCTAGATTTGCTTCATTCACCTGTGGAAATGGCGAACGTTTCGTAATAGACGGGACTGGACTGGTACCACGCTAAGCACGTTGGTTACTTATCCTTAAATAAATCCCTAGTTAATTCAAGAAAGACATCTTGATGAAATCATAGAATGTCGGTAGGAAATTGTTTAGCTAGTACCTACTCTAACAATCAGTTGAAAATTCATCGGGAAGTACCAAACACCTAACATTGTATTCGGTCAGCTAACTAAAATATCGCAGGATTGTTGATGAATTATTGCTAATGTTTTTAATCCAGTTGTGCTTTTAAAAAAAACTAAATGCTACCTAGAATTCCAGTAAAAGATGATTAACAGAGCAAAATTTGACTTCGCTGGTAGAATTGGTGCACGGCAGGCGAGCTACCCATCTGGGAATCGTGCATTCTAGTTACTTGCCAAAGCTACCCAAGAAAACTTCTGCCAGACGTTCTTACCATCACTGCGAAATGCCGATCGTAACTTGACTCATAGCGCTAAAGAGGAAACCGATCTATTGGATATTCTCTTTGCCTTAAACTCAACTATGAACGATGATGGTTGCACTGTACCACCCACCATCCCGTAGTGGGAATACTTCAAGCCACACAGTATACCAGCAGTGGCGCTAAAAAATGTGCACCCGAGCACATCCCGTGCTATCGCACCTTTTCGCGATTTCTTACCACAATAGTCTTCCGTAGTACACCCAGTGCCCAAAAAGGGTGATAGGTCACATCCATCGAATTATAGGCCTATCAGGCTCCTAAGATACATAGAAGAACACGATTTGATCAGCGACCGACAATATGGCTTCCGTAACGGTCATTTGACTGGTGATCTGATGTATCTCACTCACCGATGGGCCATTGAAAGTCAAGGTGAGAGGCATTGGCAGTCAGCCTGGATATAGCAAAAGCGTTCGATCGGGTCTTTTACCAAAGTTGCTCTTTTACAGACTGCCCGAGGGTTTGTGCAAACGAGTTGCTAGTTTTCTGTCCGACAGACGCTCTAGACCCATAGTAGACCGTAGCTGGTCCGCTATTCCTTGAAACTACGCGTTTAACTGACAAGCTTCAAGAGATAAATCTTCATCTACAATTCATTCTTTTTGTGATTATAAATTAACTTTTAGTGAACAACCTAAACAAGAAAAAGAACGAGATCTGTACAAATGATTTATTTTTGAAATTGAAAACACAGCTGTTCCTCCACAAAAATATTTCGAACAACATCAAACTGTAACAAACAACATTAAACCATAATTTAACAAATTAAAAAGATAACACACTTTAGGTACATACTGTTTCAAACAAATAATTAAGTTGTAATTTTTGTTTGTTCGTTAGGAGAGAGTTTCGCTTTTACCGGATTAGTGTGACGGGATTCAATTTAAGAGTTTCTTTGTCACTGCGGCAGTGTAGATGCTACGCTTAGCTTCGAGTCCGTGTAATGCCTTGTTATTAGATATTGATGTTATATTTGTTACTGATTCGGATTACAGATAGGTAAATACAAAATAAATAAATGTAATAAATTTATAAGCACTAATATAGCAAATCAGAACAAAATCCATGAGCTACATATAATTACTGAGTCTCGTGAAGTTTCGTTTTAATGCGTTTCATTTAGCTACATTACAGAACGAGATAATACCATTATGTAACATTATACATATTTTATTTACATCGTGCAGAGCGAAATATTTATTTTAATGAAGTTAAACTAAAGAATTGAATTACTTAGGTAAGTAAAATTACAAAAAAAGTTGTTATTATCCAAATTACATGTCGCGTGTTCGGTTTAATTCTTAAGACATTTCTTTAGAATACCGTAAAATTCTTCTTAAAAGTTAGCTTGCAGTGACTGTTTAAAACAATTTCAATGCTATAGTAACTGTACCACAGTGTAATTTGAGTTAAAAATGTTTGGAAAACGAGTCGGTTTTATGAGCTGGAGCTTCCGACACGGAGCTCTGTTGGTTTACGATCATTGTTGTACAGCACGAAAACAACACATATGAGTCAGACCAGCTCATTCACTTGACGCTTAAAATTGCGAAAATGCTAAGTAATATATAGATAGATAGACTAATATTATAAAGCTGAAGTGTTTTTTTGTTTGTTTTGTTAAGCACGCTAATCTCAAGAACTACTGCTTCAAATGGAAAAAAAATATTATAGTGTTTGATAGCCCATTTATCGAGGAACGGTATATGATACAAGGTGTCCAGAAAGGGTATCGGGTATTTGTAAGTTCAATAAAACAAAAATTATTTGTATGCAATAAAAAAGTTTATTGTTTATTATTTGCATATGAATTGGAGAATTATTTGGAAAAGATGATGTTATCCAAATGATGACCGTTACGTTGCTGGCACTCTTCTAAACGGAAACGAAGATTGGCGATAACACGTTGACATATAGCTATCGATATTGCTGCCATTTCTGACCTGATGTTTTGCTTTAACTGGGTTAGATTCGTCGGATTCTTTTGATAAACTTTACTTTTAAGGTATCCCCATGCAAAATAGTCAAGCGGGCTAAGGTCGGGGCTTCTGGGAGGCCAGCTGATGTTACCCCTTCGCAAAATGACTTTATTAGGGAATAATTCGTTAACAACTTCCATTGAGTCATTTGAGGTATGGCAAGTGGCCCCATCTTGCTGGAACCACGTTCTTGAGTTGAAACCTGCAAACTCCTGCAACTCTGGGACCAAAAAATTTCGCAACATATCGCAATATTGGTCACTATTCACATTAATTGCTCGGCCTCGTTGATCTTCAAGAAAATAAGGACCAATTATGCCTTTAGCAGACATAGCGGCCCAAACAACGACCTTTGGGCTATGCAGGGGTCGTTAATGCTTTCGTCTCGGATTCTCCACTGCCCAGTACCGACAATTCTGCTTATTAACATGACCATTCAGGTGAAAATTTGCTTCGTCACTGAACAGTATGTTGTTAAAGTTGTTAAATCGCTGCAGCATTTCGTTCGCAAAATTCAGTCGATTAGCATAGTCCGTATCCTTCAATTCTTGAACCAATTGAATTTTATAGGCTTTTAGATGTAAGTCTTTCTTTAAAATCGAATGTAAAGACGATTTTTTGATGTTCAACGCTTGGCTTCGCTTTCGGATGGATAAAGACGGATTTTGACGAACCGACGCCTCAACTTCTTCAATTGTTTCTTCATCGCGAACTGAACGAGGACGACCAGAGTTTTGAATTTTAACTGTCGCACCTGTATTCTCGAACATCCTGATCCATTTCCTAATGCTATCGTCACTTGGCGCGTGGCGTGTACGATATTCCGCACGATAGAGATGTTGAGCAGTCACTATTGAATCACCATTACGATAATACGCTCGTACGCAAAATGCGCGATGCGTCCCCGAGTACTGTTCCATCGTGACTAAAACTCCACAAAATGGCGGACGCCACGAACCCCTCCCCGCACCCTTTAGACGCCCCGTTTAGAATATGGCGCGAAAACAAATACCCGATACCCTTTCTGGACACCTTGTATATAAAATCAAGCTATGATAAACAGGAACGGAGTACCAATGAAAAATGTTGGAAAAACGGGCAAATTTTATTCCTTTTGAGAGCTTCCATTGCGTTCGCTGCTTAAAGTTATACAAAAATCTTATGTAAAGGAATTGTTTCTCTTAAATATTTCTAAAAGAAAGTCTGCGATAGCATATGGCTATCTTTTAAGGTTTACTGAATATAACCTTTTAATAAAATTTGTTCTAAAATAGTGAATTATTTGCGAAGGTGTATTTATATACATTCCTTATCGAAATAAATATGTTATTCATCACAAGTATTTAATTTTGAACAAAATTGCCTTTTATTTATTTATTTAAATTTTATTAAAATTTCAAAATTTTATTTGATTTAAATGAATATCACAGTTTTAAAATAACTCGGCAGAAAAATAATGATCAAGACCCGCGATCGCATGTTTTATTATACAGAATAATGTGAGAGGCGGGCGGCACTTAATAATACAGTGCCTACACCCCACTCTCTCTAACCCTTTCTCTCTCTCTCTTACATGATGCAGACAAAGTTGTGTGAGTCAGCTAGTCTAATTTGTGCAGAACCTATAGCTCCCTTTTTAAAAAATTATTGACGTGTTTTAATTTATCCATAGCAAATCTGTCTATTTCAGTTATTGGAATAACAACTAACATTTACAGTGATTTTTAAAAAATACATTATATCTAAGGTAAATTATATGTATTACTTATGTTTGTTGAAAACCAAATGCTGGCAACACTAAAATTTCGTGAAATTTTATTCCCGCTGCATGGTAGTGATTTTCAGACCGTAGAAAATAATAATTCATACGGTGTAAATTCACTGTGGGTATTATGCCCGGAAGTGACGCCTTCTCTGAACATCCATTAAAATTATAATAACTGTAAACAATATAATGTATTGTTTTAAAAAGTTTACTAAATATTGATAAGCCCGACCGACCTGTATAGTTTATTGTTGATTTTTCTCGTTAACTGGAATGTTTTCCGAACTGGTGATTGCTTTTCACATTCATAAGTGCTTTCTTAGGGTCTAACTTGAATACAGTATTTTTGTTTATGATTTTTAATCACAGTAACCGCAGCAAAAGGTTTAATCGTACTCGACTATCGTTATAATATATGTATTATTGTAATATTGACATGATCTCCGTTTCGCATAGGTGGAGTGCGGCAGCTGAATTGCCTGTCTAAGCTGTGTCCGCAGAACCGATGCGCCAGAAACTTTTACCATTCACCTATCCTAGTTGAACGGCAAAAGTTTCGAAATATGATAAAATATTATATTTATATCTAATCTCTACTTAAACACTAGGGAATTATTTCTGGTTCAACAAACAAAGCTATAAATATAAACTACTAGCTGACCCGCGCAACTTCGTCAGCGTCATATAAGAAAAGAAAGGGTTAGAGAGAGTGGGTTGTAGGCATAATAAAAATGCGCTCGCGATACTTGATCATTATTATGCTGCCGAGTTATTTTAAAACTGTGATATATCCAAAGATATCCATAGAAATCCATAGATGTAAAGGGAAATGTTGTTCAAAATTAATACTTGTGATGAATAACGTACTTATTTCGATAAGATTAATACCATGTATATGAGAACACCTTCGCAAATAATTCATTATTTTAGAACAAATTTTATTACCATAAAAAAGGTTATATTGAGTAATCCTTAAAAGTAGCCATATTCTATCGCGAACTTTTTTTAGAACTTTTTAAGATAAACAATTTCATCACACATCATTGTTACGTAACTTTAACCATTCACGCAGCGCACGCAGTGGAAGCTTTCAAAAGGAATAACTTTCCCCCGTTTTTGCGACATTTTTTATTGATGCTCCGCTCCTATTGGTTGTAGCGTGATTTTATATAGCCTATAGCCTTACCCGATGAATGAGCTATCCAACACTAAAATATTTTTTTCCATCCGAATCAGTAGTTCCTGAGATTAGTGCGTTCAGCCAAACATACAAACTCTTCAGCTTTATAATATTATTAGTATAGATTTACATCTGTGTTCTTCAATCCTATCCGACATCAGTCACTGATAAATAAATCTTTGAATATTAGTCATTATAAAAATATATTATGTGTTAATATAACAAAACTTAAAGAGAGAACAGAGTATATCAATAGGTTTTGCCTCTCTCGGTGTATGTGGTTACAGTAAGCTTACTGCAAGGTTGATTTTGTTTCTAATCAATATTGGTGTTGCAACACTGTGTAGTGGTTGGGTTCCTTAATTTATTACAATGGTCCGCTTAATTATAAAGTTACGCGAATGTATAGAATCGTATGAAAATGTTAATTTTTCAATTTGTCCTGGATATATTACGGGATATACCCAAATGCTTACTTGATAAAATACCCGTATACAGCGTTGCTGACAATGACGTTTTATAAATAGACACGTTATACTCTCACTAAAAGCAATTTGAAAACAGTATAAATTTTGTTATCAGCATGCTGAAACAAAAGGGATAAAAAATTACAGCGTTAAGGCGGAAACTGTGTTGTTAAAAAAGGAAAAAGTTTCTTCTCGCTCGCACCGGTATCAAGTCTAAACTGAACTAAGGGCAATTGCCCATCATACACAATGGCACGTAAAGAGCAGAGACAAAGAGACAGGCCTCGTGGCGTAGTGGTAGTAAACCATACTATCGAGCCGAGAGGTCGCTAGTTCGTTCCCCGCCCATGACTGATTTTTGTGTGATGATCATAATTATCAGTTGTGTATCTGGGTGTTAAATATTTACATATAATATATATATTACCCGTTTAGTTACCATAATACAAGCTTTGCTTAGTTTGGAATTAAATGGCCGTGTGTGAAATTGTGTCCTCACATTTAAATTAAAAAGAAAAGAGCGTGAATACAGTATCTACTTACATAGCATCATCAGCTGAGTCTGTCCCATTGCCAAATTGTGTATATAAACTTCTTAATTAGTAAAGTATTTTTTGGCAATAAATTATTATTTTAATATTATTAAATAGAATTGATTGCTGACCATATTTTTGAGACTGGGTTAAAATATCGACGAGAGCAGCTCTGCTTTTCGACAGAGGAAGTGTTCTTGTGTATTGGACCAGCTATGCACTCTGCTCAGGATTCTTAAAATTTCATAAACTCCTTAAAATATTTATTTTGAAATTGTTATGCATTAAGATAGTACTTCTCAGATCTTAAAAAAAAATTCCTTTCTATAACACCATAAAGATAGGTAAAGGGAATAGAGTTTCATTATTCTAACGTTTCAAAGCTCTTCTGTTTACATTTTAATTGTTTCAGTATGTATTTATAACTATTTGAAGGTGAAAAAATGTTAAAACAAATGATATCATCTCTCACATCTCTTGAGTCCCAGTATCCGGTAATAAGATTACTGTGTAATACGTTGAAGCCGATTACGAGCGTGGATTTGTAAGCGTTCTCTACAGGGAAAGGCGTTAATCTCTACTTTTATTATTTCTTAATGCGATAATATCCCGGAGCATTATATATAAATAACATTTATATGTGTAGAAATGTTTTTAGCTTTTTTTACATTGTGATTCTTTTAGCGGTAATGCCACTTTTAAAACAAAAAAAGGGTGAAGAGATGCTTTTGACTAGTGTTTCTGCGGTGAGTAGGATTTCTAGAGCTTTTTAGAGAATAGGGATTCAAGGTCGACAATGTACTGCTGATACCTAGTAAGATACAAATGTCCATAGGCTACGGTAGCCGTTTACCATCAGGCGAGCCGTATGCTTGTTTGAAACAAAGAAAGCAGATTTTTTCGATGTTGAAAACTTGCACATAATTACAAACAGGAGATCACAATAAATTGGAGTATTACTAGTATAATTTATAATATTGCAACGTTATCAAACAAATGTTGCATTCAACATCGTGAAGAGCCTCAGCTCAGGATATGCTATAGTAAATTACCATAGCGCTGGTTTCCAGCCGAGCCTACGCTAAATACTTCCACCTGCCACCTTACTTGGCAACATAACATGGATTATGATTATGATTTCCGTCTATAAGTTTAGTTTTATAATATGAACAAAATCCTCAAAGAGTTTTCGGATGGTTAAAATGCTAGCAAATGTTTTGTAGCGATCCTTTGAAACTAAAGCCGCTGTATTCAATATTATCCGGGGCATAAAAGCAGTTATTGCAGTAATATTATTTGAAGGTAGTTGAGCGAAAGCTTCGGAACAAGCTCGGTACGCATTTATATTAAATTTAATATGTTCACGACGCGATGGGATAACATCCACTTATGCGCATCTCTTTGTATGTATACCGTCATATATTTGTTACGAGTCATAAAAGTAATATATTGTCAAGTTTCTTTTCTATCTTAAACTAAAGGTTTCCTTCAGTTATTACATATTTTTATTACGCTCTCATGTGTCAAGATCGGAAAACACAAATATACGTGCTTGGTGAAATATTTTAATTGATGATGATAGGTAATCTTACTTACTTGCGATAGTTTTCGATATTTTCCTGAATTACCTCAACAACACAGACTTTCAACTAATATCAATATTACAAAAGTTTGAATATACGATAATTATTTTACATCTCGTCTGACCTAGCCTGTCCTGGTGTATGATTTTGGTAAAACCTCCCTGGCAAAGTTAGGTGCAAATGTCATAAAGATATTGAAGTTAGGGCTTGGACTGGCATATTCGGCTGACCCCTCAACTTTATTTAGAGATCATTATAGTTTTGGGATTAAATTAAAGATATCATCAGAACTCTATAAACACCTTAGTCACCAAAAAGTATGTTTTGAGGAAATACCAAGATGAAATAACTACATCACTCCAGAAATACAAATGTGCCACACTACTAGAGTCGATACTTCAATTCCATAAATAATTTATGGCAGGTGCACAGGTCGATAGACTTTGGTCGTTTTCAAGAAAGAAAAATAAAAAATCCAAAAAATAAACTATAGGTCATCCGACTGAGACACAATAAAATCCTTTCTACAACAAGATGAAAATGACAGCTATAGAATACACGGAATGAATTTACAAATTCAAAACGAGTGATTAGCCATAGGTGAGTTCTGCTTCCCAGTAGCACTAAAGTGGCGCGCATTGTTATATGACTGGTCTCCTGCTCTACTCAAATTTTATCTTAATGCCTTCCAAATGACCCTCCTAGACCAGAGTAACTTAGTAATATGGGGAAGAGCCTCTGAAAAATCTAGCTGCTGGTGAATCTTGCTCATGAGGCAATAGGTACAGCCAGGCACTTAATAGTAGGATGTAAGGTGCTTCTTGATAAGGGTTACTACTCATGTCGTCATGATAGAATAATTCAAATCATACGTGAAGTAATAAACTTTTCAGTAGCTAGAGCTCAGAAAGAATTGACTACTAACAGATGACCAATTAACTTTATAAAGAAGGCTCAACAGTAAATTCTAAAAGTAAACCCTTCTCAATTCTGGGTTCTGCACCTGATTGGACTATTTTAACGAAGTATTATAAAATGTAGTGTTTACTGTACCGTAGGAAACTAATATACCTAAAGACTACGCAATAGATATTACGATCTAATTAATAAGCGAACCAAAAACGGATATGCAGTTAATTTATATATGCGGTAGAAATGGGAGCGAGAGGTATTCCAGCGAAATCTCTCTATAACTTGCTAAGAGACCTCGGCCTGTCGAGAACTGCAGTAAGTTATATTTTAGAATGGGTATCTATAGCAGCATTAACTGGAGCTTACCAAATCTGGCTTGACAGGGAAGGTATCGCGAGCAGTCAAGATGAGCACTGATGTGCATCATAAGGAGAACTATTATACGTACACTTTGGTCTCAAGTCCCGGAATTCATGGAATGCTAAGATGTTTGTCTATTTTCGTACAGCGCAGAAAATAGGCTTACATTTCATTTAAATTTTAATGGATTTAGCTTAGTCAAAAGTGTGGGAAATAAAATACCTATCTATAAAAATTGAAAACTAAGATGATTGTATATCAATCCTGCATATTCTTGTACGAACCTGGGAGCTGGATCTTCTGATCTAAACACGGGCTACAGTTAAACAGCTTCCATATGTGGATGCTCGTATTCATATTCTGAGCATTTCGTGAAAGGATAGAGTAACAAATGAAGAAGACTATAGAAAGGCTGCCTAGCATTATTGCACTTTTAAAACAAAGGTGACTTTACTGACTAGGCCACGTGCACCAGATGGAGCATTATCGTTTGCCAAGGCAAATTCTCTTAAGCGAGGCTGCTAATCCAAAACGAACAGAGGGACACCCTAAACTGCAATTAAAAGAAAAATATATCGATCTGAATCGTTGGAAACTAGAGAACGATAGCATGGATGCCTGGCGAATAAGGAATTCTATTTAGCTTTGTGGTCCACTATCATGCATTATTCAATCTACTCTCTAATAGGCGCTAGCTACGTCACCAATGCCCTGAATGCTCCAAGAATTCAACTAGTCTGTGATGGGTTCGGACGTAACTACTCTCACTTTGGCTTGATAAATTACTTGTATAATAGCTACATTCGAACAATGGATTATATATAAATAGTGATCGTAGATTCTGCAAAGCCTTGTTATAACTAACCTCAAATAGAATGAAAGAGATAACACGTTGCTACTCCTAAGAACTGAGTGCTGTTGTGTGCTAGCAACCTCACCTTTCAAGCTAGAATATAGAAGCAGGTGTGGCGATAGTGCTTCCTCATTTGAACGTTGTACAAGTTTCAGTTCAGCCATTGATTTGCGTCATACATAATGTACATACGAAATGAAAATTCGATGTTTAAAGTAATAAAGCTATTAACAAGACACGGCACTTACGACAACGAGATCCGCATCTCCGTTCTCCAATAAGAATGTACTTCATCGTAATTATAATTCGGAACGCGTGTCCTCGAATATGAATAACGAATTAAACAGGGCCACGTTGAGCTCCGCCCCCGAAACTTTCAGTTTATTAGCGGCCCAATAAAACTTTACGATCTGTGTTGCCGTCTTCAAATAAAATACCGGACTCTCTTAATTAATGTATAAGAAAATTCATTATTTTGAACTGGCATATGGGTGTTTTAATTTTTATTAGAAATCTTGTTTTACAGGTCAAATCAAATAATTGGTTCTCGTGTTATTGGTACAATACTGAACAAATAGGTAGATTGAGATATTTTGCGTTTTATGATATAGGAAAGGCGGTAATGCTTGAAAAATGTTCTCGTACCATTATATAGTGGGAAATAAAAAACCGTATATTTATCTTCGTTTTAAAACTGTAATACGTTATGAAATGAGGTTATTTTTAAGCATAATAATATGTTTTCTTTTTGCCCATCTGTAAGACATTCATATGTTGGTATAATATTTAGGCTTTCATCAAGCATTCTGTGCTTACAAAAGTATAGATTTCTTGGGTATAATATATGTCGTCAATACTTTGTGAGCTGGTACATATACGTAATTACTCTTAGAAAGAGTATTTTGCTCAGTAATAACTCTCCAGATTTGATTAGTAGTACCACATAATAAATAATTTATCCTTTCAAAGAGGCAAAATTATTAAATAAAAAAAAAGTTCAGATATGTGAATACAATCTGCAGTTTACATAATCGAGTATGGCAACACTAGATACATTCAGTGACCTCGCACCCAGATGAGTTATCAAATATACTTAAGTTATTACAGGAGCTAAGTCGTAGCTTGTTGGGATGAATCAGATTTAACACGGTTCTCTATCTAGATCACGACTTATTTGAACTTATTTAAAAATCTTTTTCTGTTTTTATTCATTTTAAATGAAAATACAGTAAAATTGAATAGTTAGTTTCTTTTCGCTAGGCTGATCGATTTTGTTGGGCCTATTCCATAAGCTACGTTTACTGACAACAATATCCTTATAGAATATCGAATTACATTTCAAACAATATGTAAACAAAATAAACAAAATAATTAAAGTAACATAGTTTCATGGACAGTCTACCGATAACTAATGGAAACTGGTGTACGTAATATGTCCGGACAAACCGATCTACCCAACTGATAACCCGAAGTCAATTGTCTGACCGATTTAATACTGAACCGCGAACTCACCGGGACACTTCTCTATATAAATTAGTACAGGTGTCGGTTTACGACGCAGGACCGGCGACCGGCGTAGTTACTATGAATCTGGAAAACTTACTCGCTCATCCACATGCCGTGTATTAGGCTTAACATGGGTAATTTATGGCTTATCGAATTCGGATATACACCCCTCGATAAACTGTATTCTTTAATCAAAGTGGTGAGGAATTATTCCTTTTTTTAATAGTTATAGACACAATGGCGATATTATTGTATGGGGCCAGGGACACGTAAAGATTCTCAAAATTATTGGTATTTTAATGTAACTATCGGAAAATATTTGTGACCACTAAGCTTTATGGTTGCTAAGCTGGTAAACAGTTGAAGATGCGACTTTTATAATATAGAATACCCTAAATCCATTCTAATGGTATAAATGCGAAGGTAAAGCTGTCTATCTATCTGTTACATTTTCACACCTAAACCGCTTAACCAATGTTGATGAATTTTGGTATAGACATATGATAACTGGAAGGAATGAAATAGGGGATGAAAGTTTGTAAGAAGACCACATCAAACCAATTTTGATGAATCTTGGCATAGAGATAGATTGAAACTTTGGAAAGGACATAAGTTTTGTCATTAACATAAAACTTGAAGGGATGAAATAGGGAATGAAAATTTGAATAAAGACGACAGTGTTTCTCAAATTATGGATATGAAAATTCATATTTATGCTTTTGATAAGAAATAAGAGGGTTTCGAATTTTTTTAATCATCTCGCAAGGCGGTACAATAATGGATAATTTAACAATAAGGGATGATTTCAATTATTTTTGATTTTTATTTGGACGGTTAATGTGTGGGAATCTTACTGACATATAAATAAAATACCATACACAAGACATTAAATCGCGTTACGGTGTCAGTCAGTGTATTTGCAGTAATATAGCGGGGTGTTAGGGATCGCCAACACCATACGGAAACTGATAAACCCATTTATGTTTTTCTTTTGGTTTGTCGTGTAATACGCAGAAGAATTCGCGAATACTAGCTAGTCAATTTATATATTTTAAACAAGTTACAGTTTTACTCTATTTTAATCTTAAGATCACTTAATATAGTTTGGGGAGTGCGGTTAAATAAGTTCGCGAGCGCTACATACACTACGCGGCGATATTTCTGATGAAAATCTCTCACAATGTACACTTGCAGTTCGCGCATCCCCCTGTATAAGTTGAATCGGTGCCAACACGCTCGCTGTATGTCGCGCACAAAACGAACCGATTTAATCGGAAATGATACAACTGCGAGCTACATGCGGTTCATTAAAGAAATTAAACACGTCGAGTCATTCTGATGGGGTTTCTTCCCACCGTTTCAACCAATCGGACATGAGCGCTCTAATTATAACGCCGATTGATTGTTATAATACTATTGCTATTTAAATCTAAAGTAAATATCATCAATTAAAGACGTAACCCCACATTGTAACTTATAGGAAGTCCATAATTCATCGGTATATGTAATTGTCGAAGCGATATTGTAGGCTCGGTTATGTTATGTATCATTTCAGTGTCACAGCTGCGACTCGCGACTATTATTTCATTACAAAATGGCGTATCGTTATGTAACACTCGAGTCGTCGCGGTTCTCAGTCTAACGCGCCACTCGCACTCATCATTTTAAACGACTTCTAAAAAAATGTGAAAATTCTCAATTCGATTGTATTTTTTTATGGATGTTCAGCCATAACTTCTTTGTTTATGATCCGATTTAGATTGATAGGTAAAATACGATAAGTACCTCAAGGGTGGGCCCATTATAATTTCATTGATATATCGGTCTTTCGACTTCGAAGATACACCAGGGAACTCCTCAAAACCATCAGGTCAATCATCAAGACGGTGTCCTTTTTTGTTAAAAGTTAACTTGTTAAAAATCGCGCTAGTAAAAGCCTAAAGGGAATATCGTATTAAAAAGCACCCGAGCGAATTTTGTATAACTGAGTGTACTCTACGACTATTATTCCGTTTTATGAGGAAGAGCACGCTTGTTGGTTAAAGTGTAGTTTCCGAGAGAAACGAGTTTGAATTTGTAAATGCAAATATTAATTTATTATTAATTTATTTGTTAAAAATATCAGTTACTTCATATCCAATTACAATATGATTGTAAGCTTATTAAATAATTTTAAATAATACTTACTATCTTTGTAAATGAGCGCACCTGCGTTAATAATAAGAATTTAAAATTAAATATTAAAAGTTACTTGTTTGATTCTCTGTTCAACTAATTAAATGATTTTACATTGGGAAGTAAAGTCATATCTAAATACAAAATTTCATCTAAATCCTTAGTGATGTTTCTGAGAAACCAAACATATATTAACTATTTAATAAAAGGTTTGCGATTTTGCGCGTATCACGCACCAACTACCGAATAGATTTTAAATAACGTTTTTCGGTTGACTTCTTAAATACTTGATCCTTATAAAAAAAATTATCACCGAAAGTTAAAATTACAATTATAAGCATTACGCGTTCTTCTGTCTGTCGTCCACGTGAGCGAAGCCGCGGATACAACTAGTTACAAGTACATTATAAGCTTGCAGCACATCACTACACCTTTTCCGAGTAATTTTTCCTAATTTTGGTATATTTATTTGTTCTGAAAGGTTCCGGCTTCTAGTTCGCTGCTTATATGCATGTTATAAATATCTATTTGTGTTGTGTTTTTCTAATCATCAATACGTGTTGCGTGTACAGACCAAGATATTTAAAGCATAAAAAACATTTTTAGATAATCGGTTACCATAAGTTATAGTTCTTATGTGATCGTATATAATCGGGCACTGATAAGAGCGACAAAAGCCGGACAGGGCACAATGCCGTGAACAGTATGATATATATTTTTATGTCCTGGAGACATTGTCGTGTCGCTTTGTCTCGGTAGAGTCGTTAGTCATCCTGACGCGGACTGTGCCGCAGTGCCTCGGTGACTGGACAGCCGATAAGCGTCCTCGAGCGGCCCACGCAGACTCGCCCGTTGGAAAAAAACATTGAAACTTAAGGGCTAGTTTATGTTATATCAAACTATCTGTACTCTTGGGTTGGAAAGATAATTATCATAAACTAGCTGTGACCTACAGTTTCCCCCGTGTTAATTGTATTCGACAAACACCGCGCCGCCAACACACCCATTTTGTCTATCATAATTGTTCTTCCCGCAAGTAGAAATTATTTTAATTTATTATTATCTACTAAACTATGTGTCCGCATAGCATACCTACTCTAAAGAGCAAAATTTAACTTCATAAAATTGGCTTCATGATGAAGTAACTTTTGTTTGTAAGGGTTAACGTGCCAAAATAATACTTATAATTTTTTTTTTTTTCAACAAATCTTTGTCACAAAATGCTTTATTGTGACTTATATATAAGAGATAAACATACGCTATCGCTGACTTTTTAAAATAATAATAATAATAATCATTAATTATTGCCAAAAAAAAGTTAACAAAATAAGAAGAATACATATAAAGACCAACGATTTTGAAGAACGTTGTATTCACGTATCATTAACGATTACGCCAGCGCATGCGGATAAAGCAGCTCAGGAGGGCTTTCTGGCTTTCTGGGATTATAGGCTATCTGAGAGTTGTAGCCTAATCTTAAATAGATTATACTGTTCCTCGTGAGTTTGACTATCATATACAAAAATAATTTTTCAAATCCGACTGTTAGTTTTAGAGATTAGCGTGTTTAAACAAACAAACAAAATAACTTTTCCGCTTTATTATATTAGTATAGATAGATATTGCTCGTTTTTCTGCCTATTTAATAATGCCAAAACTAACAGAGTAATATGTCATATTTCCGTATTTTAATTTTCCCACATTAACACTCGGAACATTCCGATTAAATTATTTTAAAACTAAAGCTTGTCCTTGTCACTGCCATTTCTATGCAATTATTATATTATAGTAATCTCTTATCCGACAAAATCATATTACAAAAAGGATCATTAGTGTCAAAGAGGAACGAGGGTCCTTCGACAATAATTATTCAAAGTCATATTGCTTAGACAACTTGAATACCTCTAAATAATAAAATTATGCCACATTATTGACTATTGATTGCATTTATGTAGTCCCTTCGCGGTCGTTTATAAACAGTGCCTTACCGTTTCGGAAGACTGCTGCTCGTCTCATAGATAGTGTTCGTTTTGTATTTAAAAAATTATATCACTTGTCGGTGAGTTGAGACGAATAATAGCTATTAAAATCATTAACATAATAAATTTCTCTAGTAATACTCTCATTCGGCAACCCCTTTGATGCAACTGTGTAAACCAAACTACAACTATGGTCTTTACCGGAGAAGTCTACCGGTCTGTGTACACATCAGAGCGTGTGTAACCAGCATAACAACCTCATCGCATCGCCGATTCCGTGAGACTGTTCCTCACGTTAAAGAAAACCCGAGCGACATAATTTGACGACTGTACATTTTTTCGGTTTCCAAATATTGTTTAAAATCCCAGTCCGCGTCCCGCGTCCCGCGTCCCTCGTCTCGTGTCCCTGAGCGCAGCTTTGATATGTATTAAGTGGTGTTCCTGACATTTAATTTTGTTGAACGCCCAACGCATATTTGTTTTTGTGTATTTAACGATAAACGAATTCTGAATATAAAGAATATTTCTCTGTTTAAATTTTAAATTATTTTTACAAATTAAATAGATAACACCGCCTGACTATACATAAACATAATTTATTTTTACTATTTTCATTGCTTCTAATCACAATCAGACCTCATATCAAACATCTATGTATTTCAGAAATATCTGCAGACGCATCTGACTAATAAAATGGTATTTTACCGATTAAAGGACTCTTAACTGGTTTAGATTTCGAAGTTAGAATTAGTTAGTTAGAATTTAGAAGTTCAGGGCATATCTTTATTAGAAAAAAGGATAACTGTCATATCAACACACAACGCAAACTACTGGGACTAGTAACGTGATTTTTTTTTTTAGATCTGACTACACTGTTAGCCTTAGGGGCCCTGAAGCCGCTGCGGCTTTTACTGCTTCTCCGAACTTGGAGGTGAAAATTTGCATGCGGATTCCTTATATATTGTAGGCGAGCACTAAGGAAGGATTTTTGATAATTCAACCTCTAAGGTGGAGAGAAAGAGGATAAAAGTTGAAGATAGAAACTACGAAAAATGGTGTTTAGCAGTTCCGTTAGAAAGTAAAAATATATGAAATAACTCTGCTTATGACGACAGTGAAGCCACGGGTAAGGAGATAGTAGTGAATAAAATTAATTTCAAACCTTAGTGCAAAAATGACGAATCGAGGTTTCTAAGAAAAGTATACATCAATCATACTATACATCTAAACTAGCGATCGCCCTAAGGTCGAAATTCGATCAGTGACTTTTTGATCATAGACTATTTTCTGTTTGGCATTTACAGTATTCATGAACAATGAGTATTATCTACATCACTTGCTGTCACTTTTCGTTGAGTGACAATATCAATATTTTGGGGGGTCTAAGTTCAATGGGACTGGTTTTTAGGATTCGCAGTATTAATTTATTTCATTTAATATATTAGTAACAGATTGTGATGAACGTTTATTATATGACACCGAGAGATGGTGGTAGTCCGCACGACTCGGGTATGAATAGAGAAACGTTCACGGTACCTACCTACTGTGTGCGAGAAAAAATAAACTGAATGTTATCGTAGTTTGATCGTGTTCTTTGATCAGAAATTGTGACATTTAATTGTAAATTGCGGGCGACACGGGTTTACGGAAACGCCCATCACACTTTACGTGATAACTTCACCCACTCTATCGGCATAAAGCTCAACTTCACTCCTCATATTTGGAACTGCCTTACTAAGAACAGGCACCAGGTCCTATTCATAGATGTCCTTTGAGCGATCATCATTAGTGATTGTGATTGCATTTTATGTTATACTTTTAAATGTTAGAATAAGGCTAATTATTATAGTCGTATGTCGAAACTCTAGTGGTCTCGGTAATGCATTATAGACCATAATGTTGTTTATTGTCCGTTATTAAAAAGTATGTTTAAAACAGGTCTGTACATCTAATTTTCCTTCCAGACACGAACTCGAATCATTACAAGATTTATAGATAAATTTTAGCTTTCTACACTCCTTCCCCATATAAATTTTAACCTAGCCAAATCTCACCACAATCGATAGTTTATCAACTTGTGGATTGCAGTTCTCTAGACAAACACTAAATATTGCTCTATTACGAACATACTACTTACTTAACATCGTTTTCCTACATCAAGCGAATATTGATTCTATGGTTCCAACCCACGAAAAAACCACTGAGACATAAACACTTCAAATTCTCTATCCGAATATTATTATCAGAATATCTATATTTATATATTAGCTGTGCCCGCGGTTCCGCTCGCGTGGACGATAAAATAACACGTAACGTAGTTTCTTAGAACTTTAATAACTTGTTTTGAATAAAGGTATCGTGATTGTTTTTATAGGGACCAACTTACTTACAAGATCAAAATTTATCCAGTAATTTTTGCGTGATGCGCGCACAACGATAAACCTCAGTCATTTTATTTATATAGATTACTAGCGATCTGCCCCAGCTTCGCACGGGTAGAATTTACGAAGTGGTGTTTATCGGGGGTTTCTATGAAGTTCTCAGTAGCAGCTCGTAGTTTGGTTTTATGCCCGATTAATGGCAATAGGCTCGCCCGCCTTTTCATGGGACCTAAAAAACATACTCGGCGAACTGTGGGTTACATATACACCTTTGCCTAACCAAAATCAAATCAAAAATCAAAATATCTTTTATTCAATTTACGCCCTAAGAAGGCACTTATGATGAATGTCAAAACACTACCACCGATTCGGAAAACATCCGAGCCATCGAGAAGAACCGGTAAGAAACTCGATCGGGTTTATCTTATTATATTTTTTTCTTAAACTGGTTATACAGTATTTAATTATATACAGTTATTATCATTTTCAGTAGATGTACAGAGAGGGAATTACATCTAGACATCACCATCATTCACGTAACCTATAATAGCCCTTTGACAATAAAACCGGCGTAACATGATTCTTGAACTTATTATCCGACTAATCAGTAATGTGCTTAGGAAGTTTATTATAAAACCTAACAAAATTACCTAAAAAACTTTTATTTGTTTTACTAAGTCTAAAAGACGGAATGACTATTTTATATTTATTTCTAGTATTGAAATTGTGTTAGTAACAAGTTCAAAATTGCCTTCATTTTTCTGAACATACATTGTATTTTCCAAGATGTATTAGGAAGGCATAGTTAAGATACCAAATTCTTGAAATTTATTGCTCAATGATTCGCGTGGTCCCATATCATAAATTGCCCGAACTGCCCGTTTTTGTAATACAAATATGGTTTCTACCTCAGCTGCTGAACCCCACAGTAAAATACCATAGGATATTAAACTGTGGAAGTAAGCGAAGTAGACCAGTCTAGCAGTAGCAATATCAGTTAACTGGGGAATCTTACGCACTGCGTATGCAGCGGAGCTTAATTTCCCTGCCAAAGTTTTAATGTGAGGAACCCATTGTAATTTTGCATCTAGTGTGATGCCTAAGAAAACAGTATTATCAACCATGCCTACTATGTTCTCTTCTATCTTAATATTACTTTAAACACGTTGTACATTGGGTAAGGCAAATCTGATACATTTTGTTTTGTTTGCATTTAACAATAGATTATTTAAAGAAAACCATTCTGATATTTTAAACAAATTATTATTTACATGCCTAAGTTCTAAATCTTTTCTTTTCACTTAAAATATAAGTGAAGTATCGTCTGCAAAAAGAACAATGTTAGCACAGTTCTAAACCATTAGGGGTAGGTCATTTATATATACTAAAAACAAAAACGGTCCCAATATCGAACCCTGTGGGACGCCGATTCTAGCCAAAGATCACGAAGAGGTTGCCCCATTTACACTTACTTTGAGACAGCGATCTGTTAAATAGGATTCCAGAAAGTCTAGAGCAGGTCCACACACACCATAATGTCGTCCTTCCTTCGGGGATACAAGAGTGATGGTATGTTATGTGACTTAGTATTTATTTTATGAAGTTAATAGTTACGAAAAGTGTGTTCAGTTCGCGACGCGCAATTCATCACAGACGCGGGGTGCCGGCCAACAGATTTCTTTGCTCGCGCGTAAATTTAAATTCGTGATAACTTCTACGTTATTCATTTAAATGGAAAACTGTAAAGAACAATTCTAATCTACATTAAATTTCCAAGTTAACTAATAAACTTATCTGAATAAAAATTAATACTGAATTGGAAAAAATAGCTTCGCAAATAACGTAATATTTTTAATTTTTTTGTTGAGGATAAATATGGTTACTGTGATTCAACCTTAGGAAATAGGCATATACATTTCTGGGCTTGTTGGTGAACTAAAATTTTTTAGGAGATTATTTTAATGTATCTCGTAAGGTTTAGGCGTAAGCTATATAAGCGCCTGAAAATCATTTTTGACGACTTGGCCACAAATAATTGAATTTTCTCTGTTATACAAATACTTAATTGCAATGTATTGTACATATAAATCTACCGTAAAAAATCTCTAAATGTTAGTGATAACCGCATTAAAATCTGTTGCGTAGTTTATAAGATCTAAGAGTACAAAAGGACAGACGGCGGGAAGCGACTTCATTTTATACTATGTATAGATGAATGTAAGAGACATTTGCTCGTTAATTAATGTTTAATAATAAATATTTTTTGTCTGAATAAAACATGAAAGTAAACAAGTAAATAAGTAACAAAGTAATTAAATTGCGAAACGAGCGCTTCCAGCGTGACAGACGTCAAAACCGAATGAAGCGCTATCCGTCTAATTATTCAATAAAGAAATGTAAAAGCGTTTTTACGAAAAGTACTGTTTCAGTTGATTTTTAAGTCTTTGAGAATTTCCGCTCTATCGGTACCTTTAATACTCATTGGAGATCAAGGTGCACTGTGTACACGCGACGTAAAACGACGTGGCTTAGGTCACCTTAAATAACTAAAATACAATATTTTTACAAATGTATTTGATTGCTATAAAATTAAAATAAGATTACAGGTAATGTTGCCATTCAATTTGCCGCCACAAGGAAACATTGAAAAAGACGAGTTTCATAACATCCATTGTTTCTAGTTTTATTTTATTTAATTATAATTTTTAATACATATACTCATTTAATATTACTTTCATTACTTCTGTCGTATTATATTTTGTTTCCATATATTTAGAATTTAAACTTACACAATAAGGCAGAACTTATTTAAATTTCAATTTTAGTCGCAACCATAATAGGCTTGATGGCTGTATCAAAGAAAACCGGAAATATTAATTTAAAATAATGAAACAAGTTCAAACGACTCAAAAATAATTATATTGAAAGTGAAATGAACATAAATTTAATATGAAAACACTAAATATAGCAATCCGTCGGGTTGTGTGGATCACAATGAGAGCGAATGACGTCACGGCTAAGTAAGCGTTATTTTGTTCCATTTGAACTTATTTTATGGTAACGTTTATCGATAATCTCTACATCGTTTTTAAATTATTTTGCATTACCTAATCTTGTATTATCACAAGTAAAAGGAAAAAAGATATTGCATATATTGTACGCGATTGAATAAGGATTTTAATCTCTAATTTGTCTAGAACTGATTAGTTTACATTGGGAATGATACTTGCGTTAAATAAAAACTTTTGTTCAACATAATTCCAAACTGTGAAAACTTCCATGCAAGTACATGAATTATCTATATTAGCAAAAGTACAATTTAGATCTCAAAACTGATCTATGTATGTATCCATTATTGTACCCAAACCCATTGTAGATACATTTTACAAATTAAAAAAAAAAAATCATTATGCCCTATTCAAAAAACAAATCAAATCATAATAACTGATTTCGTTTCGCCTTGTTTGTGATCATACAATTCAAACTATATAACTTAGAGGCTTTTGTAGTAATAAACCTGTGAATTGACATTAGTCTTTCATTACCCTTTTTTACTTTCCACGGTGCACGAGCGCATTGCAAAAATTCGAAGCAAAAACGAATTTCATTGTGTCGTGCCATAACGTGGGTAGAGTGTACCTCCGCGTACTGGTTGGTCCCTATCTAAGGAGATTTCACCGTGCCGGCTTCTGCTAATTAATACATACCTAATTAAACTGACGAGGGGCTCAGGGCTCGCACAAAGCGAAGATCCACCTGCCTTGGAATTCTCAAACAGATTCACTGAGTTCTCATAGGATCTTCCATAATATTAATATTCCTTTTTGTATAACTTCCAACTGTTGAGACCATTATGGCCCTTCAGTTGTCTGATTTTATAGAATGTTCTACATCAATATTAGGCGTTATTTAAACAAACTTGCCGAACTAGAAAGATCAGTCTGTATTTGAATACAAGAAAGCCTTGATCCCAAGATTGGATGAGGCTTAAAAAAAGCAACAAATATATAAAGTATTTAACAATAATTTGTGATTTTTTTTTAAATAACTGGTGGTTTTTCTATTATTTAAAATAGGAGATTATATCAATAAATGTCCATCATATTGTTCAGTAATATTATGAATGCAATCCAGAGTTGCATGCAATGTAATTTAGTTCAATTGGTGTTATAAACCGGTGAAGTTCGCATGTCCACGGCGAGTTGCAATTCACTGAACTCGTGAATAGCACTTTTGAAAATGGTCGTGTATTACGTTTCCCAGACACTATATTTAATTAGGAGGTATGCACCTGTTATTATGTTACTGAGTCTTATGAATTTATTGGAAGTATTTCTATTAAAACAATATTATATTATGACATATTTCAATTAAAATTGAGGATTTTTACGTAACATCGAAAGTTTCGTTTGAGATCGTAATTAATTAATTTGTGGTAACATATTATTTGGAAATAAACATATTAAGGTAATCATAACGTATAAAATATTATATACGTCCATGATGGCAATGCAACGAAACCATGTTACACCTTTTTTAAATCAAGGAAAACTGTTGAAAATGGAAAGTAGGCGGCGCGGCGGTTACACCTTGCTACACTTTTATTTGGTGTAATAAGATCAGGTATTCCTGAATATCTCTATGAAAAACTGGTTTGGGAGAGAGATCAGAACCGCTATGGAACCAGATCATCTAAGTACATGTTATGTATTCACCGACTTGCTACCACTTCTTTCCGAGGTAGATTTAGGTTCGCTGTTACCCGATGCTGGAACGACCTGCCCCCTCCAATTCGCGACTTTAATACCATACAAATGTTTAGAAGTAATTTCAAACGATTTTTGTTAATGGCGCAGTGTTAGTAAATTCGTGCATTGAGGATTTATCTATGTTTGCATATATTTTAGTATCTTGCTATACACCCAGTATAATCTTAGATATACTGTTTTACATAGTTTTATAATGCATCTAATTGCAGGACACGTAGGTGGATCATTTATATTATTATTTTTTAATGTTTTGTTTTGTATTTTAATATTACTGAATTTATGTTCAGCGTGTTTTGTTCTTAGGAATAAATGTGTTTTTTTTTTCTTTCAATATGAAAAATAGCGACCAGTCAGATATAAAGAAATACCAACGCTACCTACGCTTGGCTTGTGATTTGCAATATATACTTTTTTGTGTTATAACTTATGTAACCACAACCTTGAAGCTCTCCTATAAGGTTTGTTGGAATTAAACGTTGTAAATGGAGAAACTTTTTTATTTACCCACAAATTTGTGGTAGCGTTTGCGCTATTTGTAACGAACTAAAATCCTGGAATAGTTTCTGTTACCGTGCATAACAGATGCTTTTTCAAGCAAAATGATACGTCACACGACCAAGCGTCCGAGTAGCTACCTATATGAACATAACATTGTTTTATGTTGTAAAATATTTCCACAGACTAATTTAATACATTGTAGTATTTGTAGCGACATCTCCGCCACAACTGACATCCTACATCGCGATATTGAAATTAACCGAACAAATGAGTATATATACAAGAACCCAACAACAACCGTTGGTCCAAGTCCGGTGAAGCTGTAAAAGCCGCAGCGGCTCTGTTTTTGGATAAGGGACCCTAAGGCTAACAGTGTAGTCAGTTCAAAAAAAAAAAAAAAAAACAACCGTTGGGCAGTTGCATGCCAGACATAACACCCATCTGGATGGGGGATCCTCCCTTTTCTATGGCGGATGAGGAACATTACACTCTGTGCCTCGCTTCCGCTAAAAGTTTAAAATTTACTATGCAATCTATACAATTAATAAAATTGAAGGGCTTGTCGCTAATCTCAAAATAACAGCTTTTTAAAGTATTAGAGATCTATGCAAAGTTTAAACGATACTTATAAAAAAAAAAAAACATTTTTACAATTTTTGTCTGTCTGTCTATCCGTTTATTCCGGGTAAATCCAGAAACAGTTGGTACAATTTCGACAGGACTTTAACTGGCAGATAGCTGATGTTATAAGGAGTAACTTAGGCTAATTTTATATTACAAAATAAATCAGGGTTCCTCGCAAATAAAATTTAAAAAACTTATCATGGTGAACCATTTCAGGCGCTTAAATGGCTTACGCTGAGTATACCATGAGAAATATAGCAAATACATGTAGTTCGTAATATTAGATCTTAAAAAGACCTAGAAAAAAAAGTCAGTGACAGTTCTAAGGAACACCCACAATAAGCATTTTTGTCTTTAAAATAACCGGGAGCGGGGAAACAAAATTCGCGCGTGTGTCCGATCGACAATATTATGCAGTCTACGTGAGCGAAGCCGCAGGCGCAGCTAGTACTAAATATAAATAAGATGATAAAACTTATTTTGTAATGATGCAAGACAATCGGGTATTATTGAAAGATTATTACTAGGGGTATTTAAAATAATTGTAATTTAATTTGCTTTCGGCAAAAATTCATTACAAGTTTCGACACTTCGCTATATAAAACACTTCGGGGCTGTTTAAAAATCAATTACTGTACGTGCATTTGGAAGCTAGAAATTTTCACAACGGAAGGCTATAAAGGCAAGACTGGGCCATTATGGTGCGACATTCAATTATACCTCTCTAAACCGGGCGTGGCTATTGGTGGTTTTTAAATTTATCTAAGAAATTTCTACTACAACGGTTAATATTGAATAATTTATTAAAAAAAACATTATTTATAACAAAAAATATCACCATCATTATATTAATACGTGAAGCAAAAACTTTCTACCCCTTTTTAAGCATATTGCGTGCACGGAAGACTGTGGGATTTGGCATGGTTAAAGTTTATATGGAGAAGGAGTGCAAGAAGCTAAATTTTATCTATAATATCAGTTTCTAATATATTAAATATAATAAATTATTACTGCGAATCCTAACCCGACAAGTGCCATTGAACTTAGACCCTCCAAAATATTGACATTGCCACTCAAGGAAAAGTGAACGCAAGTGACATAATAATCATTGTTTAGGTTCATACTGCTAATGTCAAACAGAAAATAGTCTATGATTATAAAGTCGCTGGTCAAATTTCGATCATTGGGCGACCGCTAGTAAAAATAATTTGGCGAATCGTTTGTGTCTGAATTTGTGCAGGAACTAAATAAAGCCTCAATTACTAACAACGCAATATTATTATAACAACAATTACCTCTGTCATATTATACGGCAGTGAAACTTTGGGTGTCGCAGATTAACTACGAGAGAAAGATAGAACCATGATGAAACCATAGTGTGGTAGTGAGGCTTATTCTAACGCCCGTATGGTTCTTCGTCTTCCTCTAGGCTTAGCGTGTTATCATCTCGGGCCGCATACTCACTTATTGTGAGCATGTGGCATAACTTATTTATTTCATTAAGTATTAATATCATGTCTTTAAAAACACCTTCGCAAATTATATTATTTTAGAACAAATTTAATTAACATAAAAAAGGTTTTAATAAGTCCACCTTAAGAGAGTGATGTATGCTATCGCGCACTTTTTTTAGAACTTTTAGAGATACAATTCCTTTACACATGATTGTTGCGTAACTTTAACCATTTGCACAGCGCACGCAATGGAAGCTCTCAAAAAGAACACATTTTCCCCGTTTTTTGCAACATTTTTCATTGATGCTCAGCTCCTATAGGTTGTAGCGTGATGTTATATAGCCTATAGCCTTCCTGAGATTAGCGCGTTCAACCAAACAAATAAACAAACATACTTTTAAAGTGGTTCGATATTATTGTATTGATGAGTATCATTATGAGGTTTATTTCCGTCAGCAGAAACATTTGAAATAACATACTATGGGTTACGTCATATTATTAAAATTAAACATTTCAATATTTCACAGTTAATACCGGCAGTGGAGTACAAGTTTGCATTCACACATTTCTTATCAAATAACCAAACAAGTAATTCTTAAGAAATTTAGATATAAAAACATAATATAAACGTATAATTATATTTTGCACATTCTCTTCCATGTTCAAAATACATTTTCCAATTTAAGACTACCTTTTATATAAATTTACCGAAGTGTTCTTTTAATCGGAATGAAAGTTTGTTGCGGCCTCCCGCAGCTCTGGGAATCGCTGTGTCTTTTATTCTTTAGAAATTGTAGCGAAATGGAAAAATTAATCGCCCTTGAGTATTATAAGAAAGTTCTTTAACTGGACAAATAACAAATGAACGTTTATTTAAAATAAAATATAGTAAATCTCCCATTTATTTGAGAATAAGTTAATTTAGACAGACCAAATGAAGTTTTACTTGTAGGAACGGTTAAGTCTGTTTGTTCGTTTCCTTATTTCCCTTTGATTCTCTTTACTGAAACTGTGTTCGTTAATCGGTTACTCCGTCTTTAATCGCCCGAGTATTATAAGAAAGTTCTTTAACTGGACAAATAACAAATGAACGTTTATTTAAAATAAAATATAGTAAATCTCCCATTTATTTGAGAATAAGTTAATTTAGACAGACCAAATGAAGTTTTACTTGTAGGAACGGTTAAGTCTGTTTGTTCGTTTCCTTATTTCCCTTTGATTCTCTTTACTGAAACTGTGTTCGTTAATCGGTTACTCCGTCTTTAATCGCCCTTGAGTATTATAAGAAAGTTCTTTAACTGGACAAATAACAAATGAACGTTTATTTAAAATAAAATATAGTAAATCTCCCATTTATTTGAGAATAAGTTAATTTAGACAGACCAAATGAAGTTTTACTTGTAGGAACGGTTAAGTCTGTTTGTTCGTTTCCTTATTTCCCTTTGATTCTCTTTACTGAAACTGTGTTCGTTAATCGGTTACTCCGTCTTTAATCGCCCTTGAGTATTATAAGAAAGTTCTTTAACTGGACAAATAACAAATGAACGTTTATTTAAAATAAAATATAGTAAATCTCCCATTTATTTGAGAATAAGTTAATTTAGACAGACCAAATGAAGTTTTACTTGTAGGAACGGTTAAGTCTGTTTGTTCGTTTCCTTATTTCCCTTTGATTCTCTTTACTGAAACTGTGTTCGTTAATCGGTTACTCCGTCTTTAAATACTCGTTATTGATATAATGTAGAAAATAATAATCTAAACCCTTGCAGACGAGCAGTGTAACCATTTAAATATTCAATTAATTCACATTTGTCCCCGATCTGCAAGATTTTTTGTACTGATTTGACAACACGTTTATTAAAATTGTATTCGGCGGTGAGTGATGATGAATGATGATAAAACGTAACTTTAAGTATCTATAGATAAGAAAGTATTAAGGTACCGGAAATTATCAATTAACTTTCCGCAAAAGGTATATACTTCTAGGCTTCTAGTATACTACGCAAGCCAATCTTATTATCAATATACAGGGTAATATATTATAATAATATAAATAATTGTATCAGCCTGTAAGTATCCCAATGTTGGGCAAAAGCACCTTCCCAAATGGAAGGTACATGCTTAAATCACCACGCCAGCCTATGACTTATAGGCGATTGCAAATGCCGAAAAACTAAAATTTCTATATTTTTCTCGCATACAATTTTACTTTACCAACATTTTCCAAGCTTTCGGGTTTCCTCGCGATGTTTTTCTTCACCATCAGCCGACATTGTTACCAGTTTAAAAATAAGTAAATGTACGCGAATTCCGAAAAACTCTTTGGTACATGCCGGGGTTCGTACCTGGGGACATCGAATACATATTACGCCGCGCGTCACCGATCTAAACCACTCTACCACAATGACCAGTCAATATATTATTATATTATGTACTAGCTGTGCCCATGGCTTCGCTCACGTGGACTACATAAGGCCCGCGAGAATCTTGTTCCCCCGCTCCCGGCTATTTTAAAGAGAAAAAAATGCTTATTGTGAATGTTCATTAGAAGATAGACGTATACTCTCTCTGACTTTTTTGTAGGTATTTTTAATACCAACAATTATATAGTACATTAATTTACTATAACTCTTATGGTTTACGCAGCGTAAGCTATTTAAACGTCCGAATTGATTCTCCATGACCAGTTTTTTTTATTTGTGTAGTTATTGTGGGTTTAGTTTAAGATAAAATAATTCGGCCATCCAGCTTATTCGATATGTTTTGGAAGATATGGAATCGTGTTTTAAATGTCTTTATAATAAAAAAGTTTGAAGGCAGGAGTCGCGTAATGAAATTTGAAAGCGCGCATCACCCTGTTGACTCAAGAGCCATCATGTTAACGTGAAATGATATTTTTCAAGTAAATTTAATGCACACGAGGGTGTTTACTAACGAGATTTTATGATAAAAATTCTAAACGACATTAGCCTAACTTCTCAGGGTACGTATAAGGTTTTTAATTTTTTTATTCTTCCTTAATTTAGGAGGTCAGCTCTTGTCGATGGAGCAATTAACTCTGTTCCCTATCCTTGCTTTTCTTTGTGCAAAGTGAGTTTTTTCTTCACTATTTGCTTCCTCTAGGTCTTCCTCTGCCTCGCTTTCCTTCCATTTTTCATCTTTCCTCTTCTCTTATCTGTTTCCCAACAGTTGTCTTTCTTTATCGACCATTCATAATACTTCCTCATTTGTAATCCTTTCTGTCCAACTGATGTTGTTCATCCTCTTCCAATACAAGAACAGAAACGCTGTCAACCTATCTCAAAAATTGAGAAAAGTTGCCAGTATTTTTGATTTATGATTTCTGTACAGTCAAAGTCTGTATAAAACGGAACAAAGGGCTAATTTGATTGGAGAATCGCAACCCTCCATATTCCAACCGCCTCTTCTCTCGCATGCGCACCGGCACAAACATCGTGGCCGATATCAAATTAACAAAATTCAAATGAACTGTGAATCTGATGGAATCCAAGTATCCTGACCCTAACCTCATCAAAACTGGTGAGTAATTGTAATTTATCTAATAATTCCTAAAAGTAATTTCTTTTGAAAAACCCAAGGTTTTCATTAAACAATATTATATACTTTGATGTGAAATTATTTCGACCTTGACTGTAAATAAAAACGATGTTCTGTCCATCAATCATTATTTGATTAGTGGGTGAACACTCAACAGACACGCTGCCTAGTATTGTCACCACACGTTGTACACCTCAAATATGAAACGTAATCATTTTTAATGGAAAAAGAATTACCATAAATTACAGGGTAATTATCCGTAATAAAATCGAACCTATTCCAAGTTATGTTGTTGGCACGCGACCGTTAAGTGTTTATGATTTCATTTTTAATACCAGGGAATTTTCTTTTTTTTTTTTGGGATATATCTAACACGATAATTCTAAATTTCTAAATTATATTATATTCACAATATCAAGTTAAATTTTAGTTTAATCAGAGCCTTAGCTGATATTATTATTGCGAATTTTGGTCAAAAATGGTAACATGCTAAATTATTATTTTTTATTTGATAATATCAGCGCCTACAATCTGCATTTTATACATTAAGCACTTTTTATTTATTGTAAATATAATATGTGAGAAAAGTAATGTAGGGTGGAATTAAAGGAGTTGATGAATGAGGGGAAGACGATTATATTATACATCGTAGGACGTGTTAAGGGTTGTTGATTTCTAAAATAAATATTTTAAGCTAAAGAGGTTGCTTTATTTATCTCTAAGTACAATCCCACATATAATTCAGTTATGCAACATCAATATACATTCAAGTTAGATTACAAAATAATTGTAATCTAGTATCACAACATCATAAGGAATATTATTAATAATACTAAGTATTCAAATAAAAATACGTAAGGATGTTACCAATTTCAATGGAACGTATGGACTATGAATAAATTAATTTAAAAACATTTTTAACGTGATGACCATGATCCCACCTGGTGATAAGTGACGACGTGGCCTAAGATGGTGACACCGCTAACTAAAATATTAGGTCATTCATTACCTATGAAATTGCCGTTTTGTACGAAAAAATTTAAACGAATTTTTTTCATGTATTTTTTATTTGTATTAATCGAAGTAATCACCCATGCAATCAATGCATCATAGCCAGCGCAGTGGCAGTTTATTGATGCCCTTCTTAAAGAAATCAGCTGGACGGGAGGCAACAAATTCTTCAAAGGCATTTTGTACTGCCCCTCGGGTATTGAATTTTTTTCCCGCCAAGGAGTTATTCAAATTCTGGAAAAAGTAGTAGTCTGTAGGCACAAGGTTTGGTGAGTAGGGCGGATGACGGAGAACTTCCAACCCCAGTTCTTGCAACTTGGAGACCGTCTGCTGTGCAGTATGAGGTCACGCGTTGTCATGCAGGAGCAGCGGAGACGAGCGATTGACCAATGCTGGTTAGAGATTTGCCAGCTTCTCCATCATTGTGTTCAGTTCTTCACAGTACACATCTGCAGTAATGCTCACCCCGTTTGGTAAGAAGCTGTGATGAATCACACCGGCGCTAGACCACCAAACAGTGACCATCACTTTTCTAGGGGTAAGTTTTCGTTTAGGGCATTGTTTAGGTGCTGAACCAGGATCCAACCAACTTGCTGAACGCTTGCGGTTATCAAACAGAATCCATTTTTCATCGCAGGTTCATTGCGGTTCAAAATTCCTTCATTTGTGTGTCTGTTGAGCAGTGCAAGGCACGTCTCGACGCGTACTTCGCGCTGGCGATCATTGAGTTCGTGGGGCACCCATTTGTCAAGCTTTTTTACCTTGCCAATTTGACGCAAATGGACTAATATTGTTTTGACGCTAACGTCGAAAGCTGCTGCTAATTCAGCCGTAGATTGTGTATCATCAGCTTCCACAATCGCCTTTAATTCGTCATTGTCGACCAAAGTCTTCGGACGACCGCGAGGTTCATTTTTCAGGTCGAAATTCCCAGAAGGAAGCGAGCAAACCAATAACAGGTGGTGCGTTGGTTTGTAGTGTTAGCTCCGTAAACGTCGTTGATGTTGCGTGCCGCTTGTGCCGCGTTGCTGCCACGACGGTACTCATATTCCATAATTAATCGAATTTTTAAGGTATCCATGATGACAAAAAATATTGAAATGCGATGAAAATGTAACACTAATCAATAAACAAATGACTACTTTTGGAAAAAGAATTCCATATTTTTAAAATAAAATTAATTTGAAATTAGAATTCTTAGCCAAACAAAAATTATTTTGATTTGAAATGGCCAGTACCGCAGAACGGCAATTTCATAGGTAAAGACATATTAACTGATTTGGTTTTACATGTGATCTTACAACTTTTTGTAGTGAAAAATTGCGTTGCAAGACTTGTATTTTTTTTTTACATTTTATGGTTTTGATGTGATAATATTTGCAGTAATTTTAATAAAACTGTGGCTTCCATAATAATTGTCTCAGTAAATACCAAACACCAAAACTTCGGTCTATGTAAATAATTTGTACAAAAGATATCCTACAGCTACGAAATAATACTATATCCGTGTATTCGAACGGCATCTGATGAAATCCCTTTAAAGGATCCAAGTTAATGAAATTCCACGAGATACATAACGGTTTATATTCCTTACCGTTGCTTTAAATATTTCCATTTACAATATTTACATGAGGTTTCTATATGTTGAGACGGTAAATATCATTTCAATTTACTTTGACTCGATTTAATTTTTAATTTGTACTAAAGACTTTAGGTTCAGCTTGGAAACGAATTTTGCTTTGACTTAAGCATTTAATTTCGATAAACGATATCTGAGGATCTTTTACAATGCTGTGGGACTTCGCATTTACCGGAAAATTCATTGAGAGTTATTAAATCTCTATTTTAAAAGATGTTATTTTCTTAATAAATATTTTCACGAATTTATTTAGGGGAAATATTTCTTCATTGCTAAACTTTGTTGCGGTATTTTCCTGTGTTCGTTTCCGGCATGAATAACCTTAATACGAGTGTTGGAATCAAATAAATTAAATTACCGACCTACTCCTATCTTGGAAAAACAAAACTGTAGTGTAGCTATGACTCAAATTTAACTTTATATTAAAATCTTTTCATTAAGTTACATTTGAGAAAAATTTCCTATTTTCTATATTAATAAATCTGTAGCTATATCTATATGTAATATTTTTTACCAAATTTTCCGATATACATACAATTTAAAGGACACTGATCATGAATATACAACAACATACCTTCACGCCTGTATTCCCCGAAGGGTTAGGCAGAGGTGTACTAATTGTACACCCACAGTTCGCCGTGTATGTTTTTAGGTCCCATGTAATAGGGAGCGAGCCTATTGCCATTAATCGGGCACGAAACCAAATTCCGAGCTGCCACTGAGAATTTTATAGGAAAACCCCAATAACACTTTGCTGGACCTGTGAATCGAACCCAGGACCTCGATCATAGCAGTCGCGCTTACGACCACTAGGCTGTCTGTTTTTATTTCCGAAGTTAACCCAATTACGGCTTGATTGATTCTTATGGAATTAAGAATACAGGAATCCTATGTTATTAGTCAATTGATATGCTAATAAGAATTTTCAATATTGCTTTAATTTGCATCAAAAAAAAAATTGTTAATTATTGACCGATTTTGATGAAATTGTGTACACGGAAATTATAAGCCATTCCAAGAGTGATGAGCTATAGGAATTTTCAATAACATTTATAGGTATAAAAAAACGAAAAATTTGAAATGTCCTTAATTCTTAACTGATTTTGATGAAATTTCGTACAGTGTTTTCTACTCCACAAGTAATTTACATAATTGATGAGATATTCCAATTGTCAATATTACTTTTAAAAATCGTAAAATAAGAGATTCATAAATTAAATTCTCAGCGGATTCTGATCAAATTATGTAAACGGTAATAATACGCCATACCATAATTGAGAGGCTACACGAACCGTCAATAATAATACATCAGAAATAATAATTGTAAAACGACTTGATAACAATTGTGCACGGGAAATATATGTCACTCCTCAATTGACAGGGCATAATAACATGAATTGTCAACAATATGAGTAATAACAAAATTTGCTGGATGTAAATAGCCACTCGTACTAAGTGGCGCGTGTGGAGCCGCGGGCACACCACTAGTCAGCTATAAGCCTGATATCCAAGTATACCTCTAGCAAAATCGTAGAAGGTATTTTAACTTTTCCTCTGTCGTAGTTATGATCTGGAAGGTTTTATTAAATACGCAGTTAAAGTTTCCTTTTGTTCGTGACATTTTGTTATAAACGCAAAGCAGTTAAAAACAGTTGGGAAAAAAGTTTTTCTATAGCATCCGTGAACAATTATATTGTTTAGGTTTCTTTTCAAAGTTATGTGAAGGGGACAAAGTTGGAGGTGATATAAAGTACATTCACAAGGGAGCAGTGCACGTGTTTAAAAATACATTAGATTGTAAACGTGACAATGTTTTAAATACATATACAAAGGAAACATAATTATATGGAAACTTATCTGCATGTGTCTTTAATTGGTTATATTTCAACTTACGCTAATACTATAGTTATCACGAGCTCGTTGTCTACCTTGAGCCCTCCCATGGCCAAGGACTACTACATTAAGTTATTTGGGTGTGATCTGCTGTAGGGTGAAGGCATTCCACCAGACGAGCTCCCCTAAGTGCTTAGAAAAAAATATTCAAATGCATTTATCTGTGCCATAGCTCTTTTAATGCATCTCTGGTGCATGCACGTTGCGCAATTAGATATAAAAATTCTATCGATAAAAATGTCTTATGCAGTAAACCAACTGTTTTGCTTCTATTGCGGAATGGATCTTTCATTAATCCAGCTTTAAGATTTATTTTTAATTACTTTTACTATATTTTATTTTTAATAAAGCTAAACTCCAAGCAACTGGCTGTGGAAAAGTACTTATGTATTTCGACTTGGCTACAATTTAAGGATAAATAATCACTTTATATATTTCTGTTTATGTATTAAAACGGCAATGTTAAACGTTCAACGTAGTTTTTATGATGCCGACCACAAATTACTGCAAAAATAACAACGATCACAGATATAAAGTAGAAACCTTAAACTTAAAAGGTTTATCAGATAAACTATTTTGCTAGCTGGTGGAAAACACAGATGACTAGCCTTGACCACTTACTTAGAAGTAAACTTCTCCACTGAATTGCAGCAGTAATTAAAGCTTATAATATAACTTATTGAAAATATGCTGAAATAAAACGGAGCTTTTTATGGAAAGTGTTATGATCAAACCAAGGTGATAGGGTATTATCAAATGCTGCTTTGCTATTTACCACCCTTTGAACTGAAAATATTTCACCTAGCTCTTACTAGGGTTTCTCAGTGACTACACTTTGCCTCCTTTAAAGAATTAAAAAAAAGTTTAATTTTATCACATCAATATTAAAATGAATCACTCCCGCTTAAAAATGAAATATAAAATACGGGTTATAAATAATCGCAGTAAGTTAATGCTAATAGCGGAATAACGTGCGAATCTGAAACAGCTAATTAGTGTTGATTCCGCTAAATAATCGTGAACTTTCAAAGTGAACGCACGTCGTCCGTGCTCGGTGCCACTTCTAACAGTAGGTAATCTACCTAATTACACTTCGCTTCCATCTCGCCGTTTAATTGTACCAGTTATTTGAGTTTCACTTTTGGAAACTATATCATTAATCATTTTTAACATTTATAAACTGTGATTTGAATAGTTAACTATTAACCGTCGGATCTTCTAATTATTCGAACTTTTACACTTAGTCTTGTGACGCTATTATTTGTAAAAGACATCGATACGGAAACACATGTATATCGCGTGAAATAAATTAGATAAAACGATAACACTATAACATAATTACTATGGATGGAGTTGATTTAACAAAAAATTGTAACAGACCTTTTTTGTAGAACGTTCGATTCCCTGCAATAATCAGTACAGTACTCTTATTTATTTTATACCAAAAAAATATATATTCAAAAAGTAAAATATATTCCATATTATACAAACTGGAAATGTAACATGATTTCAGCATGGTAATAAATAATTATCCTTGCCGATTTCGGCTACAGCGACTGATTCTACTTTTAAAATATGAATTAGGAGCTTTTGTGTTTAGCTTTAATGTGGCTAATATGTTTAGCCAATATTAGCAGTGAACGTTCTTCCACAATGAACGCACGTTAGGATATCATTTACGTAATAATGTCTACAGGCGGTGTTGCGGACAGCGAGCGGGGCGAGCGAATAACGATAGTCTAATAGTATAAAATGAACAAGTAAATGAAATAATACGTGTTAGGAATAAGGTTTATAAATACGTGTTAGGAATAGATATAATAATATGAACTGAATATGTGTGAATATGTGTATTTTAAAACGATTAGAATAAGAATATAGCTAGTTGTAAGTTTAAATGTATAAATTTCACTAGTTGTAAGGATGAACCATGCCAGACTCGGAACATCTGGCATGGTGACTCATGGTACTGCCGAGAGCGCGCACACGGGCGTGCGCGCTCATTGGCTGAGCGACGCCCCGCACGGAATCCATCGCACTACCGGTTGCGAGGCAAAGGGCGAGGTTAAATATAGCGGAGAGGGCGGCAGTACTGCGATCAGTTCGAGAAACACTACAACAACAGCAAGCAGCGAGTCTGCGATCAGTTCGAGAAACACTACAACAACAGCAAGCAGCGAATCTGCGATCAGTTCGAGAAACACCACAACACCAGCAACAGCAAGCAGCGAATCTACAAGCAAACTACAGTCAAGAACGTTATTAAGAAACCACATTGTTACTACGAACTACTGTAACTTTGTAAGAAACAAGAATAAAACAAGCGCTATTAATTTAGCACACATTAAAATATTGTGGACGTCCTTTTATTCACAATAGGCGGTTTATTTTTTAGTTCGTCTTGTTTCTTGTCAAAAGCAGCAGAAGCAGCACCAATATTACCATTAATCTCCAGGTCAAGGTCCCCTTAAGATGTCCCTGTACTCCCCAAGTATTTAAACTTCTCTGCTTGCTTCAGAACCTTACCGTCGAGCTGTGTGTTAAGTGATATTAAGTTTAGGGCATCCAATATAATTACTTCAATTTTAGTGAAGCTTTTCTTCATGCCGAATTTCATAGTTAATTTTTTACGGTTATATAAAAATTCAATAGCTTTTCATATTTTTGCGGCATAGCGGGAAAAGATATAACTTGGGAAATAACGGACATGCTACTGGTTAAATTGCCACATTTATTGCCGAAGTATTTGCCCGCCCTTTGGTCATGAACGCCATGATCCCAAACTTTTGATTCCTAATGGAACAAATATGTAGAGCCCCTACCAAGGGAGCAATCGAAGCAGTCGCTGTGCTAACCCTCGATGACGTAACGGGAAGATGGGACAGTGCCAATATATTTAAAGAACGTGGCATCTCATACAAAGGCCCGGTCTAGTTCTAGGGCAAGCGTCAGCTTATCGGCGGGTCTCCTACTGGTATCACGTGCCAAAATTAATGGTTCAAGACTTACTCGAACATTGACATTCGCAAAAGCCTGACGAAAAACATCATTGAAGCAGGCTTAATGCAAATACGCTCTTAGATCATACCAACATTATAGCTACAGTTGAATATTGAACAGTTTTTAATACATCTACAATACTTATACCTACGTGGTGATAACTAACAGTGAACACAATAGTACCTGCTTAAGCTTCTGCCAATATACCAAGTTATGGATATGGGCCTTCACATATTTGATAGGTTTTTGCATGTTGCCCTAGTTCTTATTTGAATAAAAACGCATTAAACTCGTTGACCCGATGGAAAAATAATAGTTTTTAGTGCCCGTCTAGTAGGTAATCCAATTTTTCATCAAAGTTATTATTTTTTCTTTGCGTTTATAACTTCTTGATTACCTACATCATTTGTTGTGAATAATTTTCTTTACAATGAAATTATGATTCTAGTCAATTTATCGAAAACCTCCATTCTTCAATTACTTATAAAATTGTATTAAAACTCACTAAATTCATAATTTCAATCTTAAATTCTTCTACAAAATGGAGTCTGAATTTTTATGCGGTTCGGAAATAAACGACCTTTACACAATAGCAACATTTAGAAAAAAAGAATTTCATAGATTCAGATAGGTAAATAAAAGTATATTTGTGTTATATTTTATGTAATCTCATCGCTTTGAACTATAAGCCGGGGCCCAGGGCATCGACACAAGAATAATCCTTAACAAAACAGTTCCACGAGGGAATACATCGACGCGAACAATAAAACCTCTCGCGTCCACTAAACTGTCAACTTAAGGGCCGAATAAAAGCGTATTTAATTACACTCCACTGGCACGTAACTACCATTATTAACGTAAGAACCTCATACAGATAAACGAGTCATTCGTTTGCACTCACTGCTAGCTACCAACCGGTTTCCGTACACGGCATACATTGTTCCCCGAGACCGACCTCCGTTCTACGAGTTGCTCACTATACTGGCAATGTGGTTTGTTTAAAACAATACACTCGGTTGCTTTCTGCTGGCTTGCCTCATGTGGTATCTTCGTACTATGCTGTGGTTGCTCGTACGTCTTTGAACACGAACCACTGCGTGTTATGCCGCTCGTTGCTATTTATTTTTAGATTGTGACAAGTAATGGAATGTGTAGTTTTATTTCTTTAGTTTCGTGTCAGTGTTAGGGATTAAAGGCGGCTCCCTTTGCGGTAAATGGTTTCGTAGAGAGCGCTCGTTGAGTAGTTCTTCAGCTTTATGTCCTCTTTGGGTCCCGAAATTCGAAGGGGACTTGTATATGACATGCTTATAGTGAGTGCGCAACTTTGCAACTGTAGAATGGTTTGCGTAACCCATCCATTTAGATACCATGGTTATTTTAACGAATATTGTTTTGAAGTGAAAACTTTTTCAGCACCTTTGTGATTTGAAACTCGGTGAAACGAAAAAGCGACACTAAAAAGAGACAAACATATACATCTAATGGATTTAGTCCGCGAAACAATGAGATAGAATATATTATACAGTGTTTCCTTATATCTGGTTCTCCTCTTTGTAAGCGTGTTAGTACGTGTGTGTGCACATGCGTATTACGAAGCCTTGGGAAAATGCGTCATAGCCAGAGTGGCGTCGGCTTCTAACGCGCAATTATAATTTTTTTAAATATATAACGAAGTTACTTATCGCGGGATGGGAATTGACCGAAAAATATCCAACACGACTACCCGACCTGCGGTAAAAAAAGATCTAAGGAATGAAATTGAACAAGTAAAAGATAGGCTAGATTTCCACGGTGTCCACCTCCTAGACTTGTATTTTTATGAGATTTATCAATCGAAAATTGGAACGTTTTTTAAAGCATGTTTTCATTGGGGCAATATTTGTTGGCAAGTAAAAGTTGTAAGAACACGCGCACTTAGGTAATGTCAGAGTAGACGTGGCGAGTCCGCACGATCGTGACCGTGGCGATGCAGTTGTATGGCGACCGCGTGCGGTGTCAAGTCGTATCGGGTGGCATTTAAGCATAGATGTAGTATAATACATCTATGCATTTAACAAATAGAATTCCACCATTGTCTATTGGAATGCGAGAGCTTTGTTTAAACGAAAACTTTTTGCGTTTACTGTAGTAATTCTTAAACGATGTCAGCATTATATGAAGTACTTTGTGATGTTAGTGAATTAAAATTAAAATGATTAGGTAGAAATAAAATTATAATTATAATTTAAAAAAAAAAAAATTATAGCATTAAAAATGAGAGTTTAAGATGAACTTTAAATCTTATTACAAATTAATTTTACATTGATTTTTTTATCTATATTACATAAATCTGTAGTCCTGTCTGTACTTTTAATATTTTACCAAAATATTTCGATAGGTACGTGATATGCATGATAATGACCACGGATATGCCATTAAAAAAAAATTGTCTGTCTGTCGGATTTAACTCAAAAATCGCTTGACCGATACCTATGACGTTTTGTGCACGGGATGCATAAGTCCTCGGTCAATTCAATATTACTTTTAGAAATCGTAAAAAACATAATTTCCAAAAAACTCTATTTTCGTTAGTTCTTGCCCAATTTTGATGAAATTTTGTACACGGGAAGTACAAGCCATTCCATGATGACAAGTTATGAGAATTTTCAAAAACAATTTTAAAAATTGTAAAAAATAACTTCATAAAATTTGATTCTCATCAATTTACAACCGATTTTGATAAAATTTTGTAGACGGGAAGCATACACACATCATACCATAATTGAGAGGCTATAAGAATCGTCAATAATACATTATGCATGTGGCGCCGCGGGCACACCACTAGTTTATTAATATTTCTATATTTTTATTACTATATTAAATACTTATACTTCAGTTAGCTCATTTCCTCTTATTTTTACAAATTCTTCTATTTTCACTACCTACAATGATATTTTCTTATTTCCACAATACCGCTGGTTAGATGTAAGAAATGCCTAACGGCTTTAGGCTCACCAGTGTATGAACCAAAAGTGACAGTAGTACTAACCAGAACCAAAATTAAGAACCAAATTCATGAATTAATTGAATAATAATTTAATTTGTAAATATGATCAGAGTCCGTCATTGCTTGTTGGTGCGTGGAGAGGTGGTGTGTGGCGCTCGCAACATATTGCATTACATTGTTCAAGCGAGTTACGGACACGCACCATCGCATCGTATCGCATCATATCGCGTCGCTTTGTCCCTGTACCAATAAGTATGTGGTCTAAATATAAGCTAAATGCGGGTTTTTCATGACTTCAAAAAAGACGGAGATTTCACAATTCGATTGAATTTTTTTAAATCGATGTTCAGCCATAACTTCTTTGTTTAAAAACCTATTTAGATGATTCATTGAATAGGGGCTACCTCAAGGTTGATCCTATTTTAATTTTATTGGCTTAGACCTTAGAATTTCAAGATACACGACGAAAATCTTCAAAACAATCAAAGTTGGTTTTCTTTTTTGTTAAAACATTTCTTGTATCACATCATTCAACAAATTCGATAAATTGTTATTATTTTAATGAATAGTATTGGGGCTCGTTTGTGTATTCCTAATTTCCTATTAATTTTCAAATCGAATGTAATTATAGTCCCTGAACAAAGGATTTATTTCTTCAGCTCCATTAAATTAGTTAAAAACGTATTTAATTGATTATGTTTGGAACCGGTGTCTGGCAACGCTGGTTGTCTATATATATATATATATATATATATTTTTTTTTTTTTTTTTTTTGCTCTTTGAGACTCTTGCGCTCGGCGCGCTTTGTGTCATTGTGTTTTTGAGGTTAATGCCGATTTGACTTGCGCCGTGGATGCGGTGCGCGTCCAGTATTATACTGATAACATCGTTGTTGATTTTTTGGAATTGTACTCTATACTTGTTTGTTTTTTGAAAGCGGTATGTTCAAGCAACGGGACAAGAGATCCCCATATTGCGGCTTTTTGAATTTATAAAGTTTACACATTTGAACTATTTGGTGCAGCATAAATAAATAAAAAAAAATAAAAAAAATATTGTGATTGTAATTTTGTAAGCTGGCCACGGGATGAAATAGTTGTCAGAACCTGGAGGTAAACACGATTTTCACTTGACTTGACTATGACTGTCCTCTTGACGATTTACTGTGGAGCTTCTTCCGTCATCGCTGACACCGATATTGGTGGTTGTTGAATTATTATAAATTTAGTCCAGCTCTGCGAATTCGATGTTTTGCCTATATCTCCACCGTAGGTTTGGATAATCAAGACTTCCACTGCGCAAAAGTGTTTATTTCTGAGCCTTTATTGGGGGTAATAGAAAATGGGGTAGGAAGAATATGTAGTTGTATTTCCTGAACACAAAATTTATTTCTTAAGCTCTGTTGTATTGACAAAAATCATATTTAATTGATAATGGTTTCAATTCTAGAATCGCGAACTGTAAAATGTAATTTGGTAGAAGTTGTTTTTGGGTATACTTACTCGGGTGCGGTTACTTATAATAACAAAAAAAAAATATATATAAGAAAATACGAAGTCTTACATAGATGAAATAAAGTTCCAATAGTGTGTTTTTAATAGTATGTAGGTGGCAAAGAAGCAATCCGTCCACCTGATGTAAACTAATCGCTACAGCATGTAGCTGTGTACAATACTGCAGTCCGCAGTTCTAAAGACAGTCACAACAGGTCGACAATCTTGAGGATAGAGTTGGAATGTCTCGTGTACCAATGTTTGTTGTTATCTACTACACTCTTCGATGCAAAAAAAAACATCGCGAGCTCTATTGCATTGAGGTAAAAATAGATGTGAAGTTGAACATTGAACAGGTTCTATGAATTTTATTAATCATGAGTATCTAATTAAATTTTATAATTAATAGTATATTATTGCAAAGACCGTAAAATAGGCAATTGCAGGTCGAGTGTGAGTTTGAAGGCTGAGCCGTAGGTCAGGACTTCACTAATACGGAACAGGCAATTACCTTTTCCCAACGAGGCATATATAGTGCTTTTCTCAAACATGTATGGAATTATTGTCTTTATTTTCAAAAAAAGAACACGCGAAGTATCAAATTTACGGACAAAGAAAATGAAATCTATTACATGAGCGTTTTTTGAATGTGGAACATTACAACGCTCCAGCAATGTTGTATGAAACGGCGTGCTGGGGTTATTAAATATTCTTTTATTGGATCTCTTTTATCATTCTGGCATGTCCGTAAATTCAATACTTCGCGTGTTCTTTTTTGTGAAAATAATGTCAAAATTTCCATGCATATTTGAGAAAATTACTTTACCTATTATCACAATGAGTAATACTTAAGTGCTTAATTATCGGCGGTTATCACAACAAGAATAAACTTGCGTGTAAAAGTATGTATGTACGTACGTATGTAAATAAATGTATAAATAAACCAGGTGCGTGAGTGTGACTTGTTGAGATCGAGTAATTAGCTGTTACTTGTGGGCCGATGGCTACATTTTAAAAACATAAAAACGCGTCTAGTACACAGGTAATAAAGAGTTCGTTAAAGAAATCTGTTTCACAGAGTTAATTAATTCTTTTTAATATCCCTATGAAAAACTCGCTTGAGTTTATGATTTAAGCCTTCGGTTACAAAATGCACACGAGTACTTCCAAATAGCGTTATAACGTGCTTCAGAACGCGTCATCCCCTAAATACGTAGGTACTTTTTGAATCTTTACGAACAACTTTGCAGGATTTTCCCAATCGATTCACTGAACTCTTATTAGCAAAAAATATTCAGCACAATTATTATGCGGTATTTAATGTGTTTACCAAATATGCAAGGCTCGACCGCGAAGGCATCACCGCTACGTCGAGCTGCAGAACTCACGCCAGGCCGCGCCGCGCCGTTGTTGTTCTTGCTGAAGTGTGTGCTGTGTGCTTGGAAACACAGCAAAACAATAGGCTTTCCAACTTAGTCTACGGAGCTCAGGGCTACCTTTTAAGATTGATTATACATAATTATTAGCGGTGGGCGGTTATGAGATATACTAATGTAATCATTCAATTATGAAGATATCTCGATTATAGCCATTACCAATTACTAATATTATTAGATCGAAGATGAGTGATAATTCATAATCGAAGTACTATTAGTAATTACTAATATTATTAGATCGAAGATGAGTGATCATTCATAATCGAAGTACTATTAGTAATTACTAATATTATTAGATCGAAGATGAGTGATCATTCATAATCGAAGTACTATTAGTAATTACTAATATTATTAGATCGAAGATGAGTGATAATTCATAATCGAAGTACTATTAGTAATTACTAATATTATTAGATCGAAGATGAGTGATAATTCATAATCGAAGTACTATTAGTAATTACTAATATTATTAGATCGAAGATGAGTGATAATTCATAATCGAAGTACTATTAGTAATTACTAATATTATTAGATCGAAGATGAGTGATAATTCATAATCGAAGTACTATTAGTAATTACTAATATTATTAGATCGAAGATGAGTGATAATTCATAATCGAAGTACTATTAGTAATTACTAATATTATTAGATCGAAGATGAGTGATAATTCATAATCGAAGTACTATTAGTAATTACTAATATTATTAGATCGAAGATGAGTGATAATTCATAATCGAAGTACTATTAGTAATTACTAATATTATTAGATCGAAGATGAGTGATCATTCATAATCGAAGTACTATTAGTAATTACTAATATTATTAGATCGAAGATGAGTGATAATTCATAATCGAAGTACTATTAGTAATTACTAATATTATTAGATCGAAGATGAGTGATCATTCATAATCGAAGTACTATTAGTAATTACTAATATTATTAGATCGAAGATGAGTGATAATTCATAATCGAAGTACTATTAGTAATTACTAATATTATTAGATCGAAGATGAGTGATCATTCATAATCGAAGTACTATTAGTAATTACTAATATTATTAGATCGAAGATGAGTGATAATTCATAATCGAAGTACTATTAGTAATTACTAATATTATTAGATCGAAGATGAGTGATAATTCATAATCGAAGTACTATTAGTAATTACTAATATTATTAGATCGAAGATGAGTGATAATTCATAATCGAAGTACTATTAGTAATTACTAATATTATTAGATCGAAGATGAGTGATAATTCATAATCGAAGTACTATTAGTAATTACTAATATTATTAGATCGAAGATGAGTGATAATTCATAATCGAAGTACTATTAGTAATTACTAATATTATTAGATCGAAGATGAGTGATAATTCATAATCGAAGTACTATTAGTAATTACTAATATTATTAGATCGAAGATGAGTGATCATTCATAATCGAAGTACTATTAGTAATTACTAATATTAGTAGTTCGAAGATGAGTGATCATTCATAATTGAATATTTCGATTATGTAAATCATTCATTCATTCACTCACCTCTAATAATTATAAGGTGCAGTGATCTCTTTAAATTAGATATAACTGGATGCCTATTTGTTACTTCAACGATAACAAAGGAAAAGTAGCCTGAAGCTTAACTAGATCATAATCAGACTAAGATATACGAACCAGCATCCAAGCAAACTCAAAGCTTGAACGTTGAAACTCAACATTATATAATATTATGACGTAGGTATTCGTATTTCATTAGTAATGGTCTTTTTCGTTCATAAGTGGTGGCGGATCTATTGGTTGGGTCCTTTTTAATGGTATTTTTTAGGAATATATTTCAGAACTTCTGCCGTTTTATTGGCGGCAACAGTGAAGCAAACTAGCATTACGCTATCAGTTGTCTCTAGAACGACGTTAGACGACCTCGCAACGGTCAGTGAAAACACCACCGCTGGCCCGTAAAAAGGGGAAAAATGGGAAAATTCACCCAATAAAACCCCGCTAATACTCGAACTGGCACAATAATAATAATTTGCATATGAAGAAAACGCCTCGCCTGAGCGCATTTATTCCCTTTTTCGGGGGAAAAGTGGGTAATTCACACGCCTCCGTCAACGCCCGCGTCGCGTACGTCTCGCCCTTTATTACTATAGCCAAAGAGCTACGAAGTAAATTTATTCACTCCACTTACAATAAGCGAGTATCGATTCTACAATCAAAGAATTTCTTTTTAATTTATTTAAAAGCATCTCCTGTCTTCGTTGAAGGAAAGGGTTGTCGAAAAACGTCTCAGACCATATTATGAACAACGACCGTACACACGATGAAAAATCTATCATAGTGACAGTTTCTTCATCAACCACTTTATATTAGGTCCTTACATATGAAAAAGGCGTTTTTACGGGAGGAATATAAAGTCAATTTTTTTTTGGAAAATATATTTAATTAAAGTTTGCACCATTGTTATCTATGCACTTTTGACATCTCATAGGATGTTCATTGATTCCTTTACTAAAAAAAACCATTGGGCCGAGAATCAATAAACTGTTTGAAGGCGGGTTGGACTGCCGCATCGGAGTTGAATTCTTTTCCTTATAAGAAGTTGTCCAAATTCCGGAATAAATGGTAATCTGTTGGAGCAAGGTCCGGGCAGTACGGTGGATGTCGCAGACATTCCAATTGTAGCTCATCTAACTTAGTGGTTGTTTTTTGTGCAGTGTGTGGTCTTGCGTTGTCGTGAAGCAGCAGTGGCTTAGAGCGATTGACCAATCTCGATTGTTAAGCAGCTAGTTCTTCCTTCATGGTTTGCAGTTGCTGATGATAGATATCTCCCGTAATCGTTTGGCCAGATTTTAGAAAGCTGTATTGAACGACACCGGCGCTAATCCACCAGACACTCACAAGTAACTTTTTCTGAATCAATTTTCGTTTAGGGCAGGATTTGGCTGCGTCTCCAGGGTTCACCCATTGCGACGAGCGCTTCCGATTATCGTACAGTATCCACTTTTCATAAAATTAATGATTCGATTTAAAATCTCTTCAATATTGCGTCGGTTGAGCAAAGTAACACAGCAGTCGACGCGTGTTTGCAAGTTCGATTCACTCAATTCATGAGGTAGTACCCATCGTTCAAGTTTTTTTACTTCTTCGATTTGCTTCAAGTGGATTAATACAGTTTTATCACTTACCCCGAAGCTTGCAGCTATCTCTCAAGTGCTTTGTGATGGATCCGCTTCCACAATAGCCTTTAAATCTTAATTTTCCACTTTGGTCTCCGGCCGTCCACGGAACCCCCGTTCTGAAGGTCTAAATTTCCACAACGAAAACGTTGTAACCAAAAAACGTACCGTGCTTTCTTTTGCGACACCAGCGCCGTAGACATCATTAATCCATCGAGCTGTTTCTGCAGCACTGATGGCACGGTAGAACTCGTACTCGTAAATATACCGACATTTCATGTTTTCCATTGTGCGGTAATAAGGGACACCAAAGAAAAATATAGTGAGGAAAAACAAATGAATGACTGTTTTCAAAACTCAAATGTACCAGCTAAATTAATTAATAAATTTGAATTTGGAATTCTTAACCAAAGTGGAGATATATTTCAGATCAAAGTGGTCAGTACGACAGAACGCTAATTTCATATGAAAGGACCTAATATATTCGTATCGATTAAGTCATACGGTGGTGTCCAGTTTTGGAACGAATGGAACAAGAAAATAAAAATTGTTATGTCTAAAATTAAAGTACAAACTTCAATGCGGAACTAAATGATAAGAAGAAACTTAGTTACCAAAACTCTTCGTGTGTTTTTTTGACTCGAAATAATAGATTGTCTGATTAACTAATGTATGTCACATGATAATTCTCTATTTACCTAAGTATAGTAGTAATATTGTGTCTCACATTTATACGGCTGAGCCACGAGCAGATATACCTTGTCAAAAGACATTTGCACCTCTGCTTATTGTTGCAGTTTCAGTTTTCAATATGATTGAGAACGATTTCCTCTCGCTGTGCGAGTACGCACATAACACACGATAGTCGCTACTAGGGATATGCCAGATATCCGTATCCGTATCCGCGGATATCTGCAGGGGAGGTCCGTATTCGTATCCGTGTTTTTTTGCGGAATTTAAACGAATTTTTTATGTTCATTCCATAGAGAAAAACATTTTAACATTCCATGGATTCACCGTGCGGGTTCCGGGTCCATCGTGTGGCAGACAGAGTGAACACGAGCTACTGAAAGACTTACTGCTTTACGTTTCATTTGAAGTACTGTATCTTGGAGACGTGAGTAGTAGCCCCTATCAAGAAGCACCTTACATCCTAAGAATAAGTGCCTGTTTTACCTATTGCCTGACCACAAGTATAGCAAGATTCGAGACATTGAAACTTTGACCTCATTAACTGATTTAATTACTTATCTTAGAATAGGTATATAACATAAAAATAACAAAATTATACCAAAACACGTTTAATATACGCAAAAATTAAAATTGCATACCCGTATTTAAATTCACCGACAAAACTAACGTAGTGCCCTACGCTGTATTTTGTCACAATCAAATATAAACACTATCTTCTCATAATTTAATTTAAGCTCAGGGTTCGCTATTGGTCCAACATCACACGCGCTTAATGCAAACAAACGAAATACGAAAGTTGAGTCGCTATCCGCGAATCAATATACTACTAATCCGTATCCGCGGATCTACATTTCTAAGAATCCTGCATATTCCTGGTCGCATTCACAGTACCGCAGCTCGCAAACTATATTTCTAGTATTTTGTATCGCTTTTCTCGCGATGTCTCAACGAGGAATGAGTGAATGACGCGAGGAGAGGGCGGAGGGCGGCGGGCGACACTGCGGGTCACAGCTTCATGTATTTCTGGATTGTCTAACGGTTTTAGCAGCGTAGGTATTTCAAGAAAGCGTGCTGTTTATTTTTTTTTTCCGAGTTGGTTTTATATTATAGATACTTGTTTTCCCTTATGATGTGTTACATAACGTTACAAACCATAACCTAAAACCGTTTTAGTAAAACCATTGTAAATTAATAATCAATATTAACCGAGTGGTTCTTGAGTTATAATCGCACTAACAGACATACAGACAGACATACTGAGATAGATATAAGGAATAATATTTAAACAATATTTAAGTAAAAGACTGTACAATAATGAACGGTAAGTATTGTGATCAGTTCGGAATCCTAAGGGTGCGAGTTCTACTAGCTACTTGTACGATTTTTTTACTGAGGCTTCGCGATCCCCTTACAGAGCTTTCGCGACCCCACCCCCCGCCTCACGGAATCACGACCCACCGTTTGAAAATCACTGCCGTACGGATAAAGCATTTAAAATTACGTTCAACCAAATAAATCACTCGTAGCGAAACGATTAGCGAACTATCAATATTAAAATATCAATCCATGAGTATAATCATGTAAACAAAGTCGGGAGTAAATTTTGTATAATAAAAATTAATTTTTAAACTTGTAAATTGTGACCGACATGGCCTGTATCGCTGTCTAGGTTCTCCAGATATTCCGAAAATAACTTGAGAAATATTTAGAGCTGCCGCCGCACCAGACATTCCCGACGAGGATCCCGTATGGAATATAAAATTCGAATTCAGATCTCTACTCCCTGTGTGGAATTTGAAATATATTTTGGAATTATTCTAGAAATATTTTTTAATATTTGCCTTTTTGAAGCTTATCAAAATGTCCACAGTACATCTGTTTAACTAACCATCTATAGCATTATTCATTTACAACGGAGCCCTTCGAGGAGTATAAATAGACACTCATTGCCTTCAAGGTATCCTGCAGACATCACAGCAAAACCTTAATTGGATATCTGCTGATCGACCCTGAAACGCAATCAATAGGCTGAAAGACGCTCTACAAGCCTTCTAGTAATATGACTCTCAAATAATCTGTCTCGAATTTTTGGACAAATATTATACTTAATATTCTGTTTCATAATTTTACTCCCAAGTACCACCTACCTGTGTTTTAGTTTAATATTCTTCGTGTAAATGTATGCCAAGTAGGTTTGCATTATTTTTAATGAATACATGTAAAAATATTACGATGGTCTGTAATACAATGATATCACATAAATAGCATAGCAAAACGCTATTATTACCATCTCTATCGGCGTGTATATATTCTGTCTCTAATCACTGTATTCATGTGGACAGACCGGACTTGTCACCGAGACAAAGTCGCTATTTCCGCACGAGCGCCGGTCAAATGTGTCTTACGTCACTTCCTGTAAGGGATGAGACGCCATTATCGACGTCGGTCGTCCGTTTCCGCAACTTCCTGTCGATAAGTCCGTGTAGACACATAGTCATTACGGTTGCTACAAACTTCTATACAAATATTTATGTATATATGTTTTCTTTATATTAACGGTTGTAATATAAATCAATGATTTTAGTTTTAGTTAAAATTAATTAACGAAGACTGTTCATTTGTATAAATTTATAAAATCAAAAGAAAGCTCATTACCTATGTTAATTAAACATTGTAGTCTAAAATTACACAGTGCGTAAATTAACACAGACTTTAAAAATGATATAGGACTAATAATTTTCTCAAGTCGTATAGTTAGAGCACTTGCACAACTTTTAAATGATTTAATTAATTTTATTTCATGATTTATAATTGAGTAGCTGGGCCCGCGGCTTCGTCACGTGACTACAGAATGCCCGCGCGAATTTTGCTCCCCCGCTCCCGGCTATTTTAAAGACAAATATACTTATTGTGAGTGTTCCTTAGAAGATAGACGTATACTCTCGCTGACTTTTTTGTAGGTATTTTTAATGTCTACAATTATATATTGCATGAATTTATTATATCTCTTAAGGTTTACTCAGCGTAAGCCATTTAAGCGCCCGAATTTATTCACCATGACTAGTTATTTTTATGGGTGCCAAACTAATTATTTTTCTATAATAAAAGCACCCTAAGTTACTCCCTATAAAATCAGATATCTACCAGTGAAAGTCCCGTCAAAATCGGTTCAACCATTTCGGAGATTATCCGGAACAAACATATAAGCGCTTAGTAAAACGCTGTTATTTTGACATTACGAACAGACACTTCAATTTTATCAAGTGTATAGATATGTATAGTGTATATGTGTATGTATATAGATTGATTATAGGGCGTAGAGCTGTTAGTACAATTTAACATCCACAAGTTCCTTTTTAGGGACAAAACTGTTCAAATAATCTAATGTTAAGTGTAGTTTTACGAATCCTTGCAAACCTCAATCGTGCACGAGTCCGTCAAAGCAGGTTACAATCCTAAGGTACGAGTTGTAACTTTTCATATGGCAACACTAACGCGTGTTGCCTGGTGTTGCCAACCAGGCTACCAAACAGCCTTCTTAAATCGAACACATCAACGCAAACAATGCTGCTTTACTGTTACTTTTTAACCGACATAAAAAAAAAATCGTAGGTTACTCAATCGAAGGTTTTTATTAATGGATATTCAGCCATTACTTCTTTTTTTTTATTAACCGATTTGGATGTTTCTTTCTTTGTTGGATAGGGAATACCTCAAGAGTGGTCCCATTTTAATTTCATTAGCACTGGATCTTCAACATCGAAGATACACCAGTGAACCCTTCAAAATCATTGAATTTGATTTTATTTTTTGTTAAAAATTTTCTTTTTAAATACATTAAGAAACATAGACATCAAGTATTTTTGATGAAATATTTCATTCGTAAACGATCGCCAAATAACGAGCACTTATAAGCTCGGGCAAGAAAACCTATGCCGAAAGTGTTGATAGTATATTAGACTTTATATGAAATGTAATAACGGTTTATTTCCAATGGCGATATCATCGCAGAAGAGTCACGTATTGGCGTATCAGCCGAGCGGCAGTTTACGATAATTCGATATTTGCAGCTGTTGTAACCAGTTATTACTTTTTTCACGGATAATATTTAAAATGTTTTCTTCATTATAGCTACCAACTTTGATACCATACAAATACAAAATAAAGACTAATAAAAAATATCATGGAAAATCTCTTTTCACTGTGATTTTAATAGAAAATAACTACTAAATGTTTTATAGATATAATAACAATATGTAACCATGTAATACTTCGTCTATATATTAATACGCGAAGCAAAGGCTTTCGGTATCATTTTAAGCGTATTGCGTGCACGGAAGTTTATGAGTTTTGGTATGGTTAAAGTTTATATGGAGAAGGAGTACAGAAATCTAAAATTTATCTATAATATCTGTTACTAATATATTAAATAAAATAAATTAATACTGGGAATCCTAACCCGACCAGAGTAATTGAAATTAGACTCACTCAAATATTGACATTGTCACTGAATGAAAAGTGACAGCAAGTGATGTAGATAATACTCATTATTTATGAATACTGTAAATGTCAAACGAAAAATAGTCTATGATCAAAAACTCGCTGGTCGAATTTCGAGCTTAGAGTGATCGCTAGTAAATATAAATATTTCGAAGTATACTTTAAGTATTTTCTCATGAAATCAATTTACCTGGCGATTGTAATCTATAATTACGTATCTAATCTTTCTTAAATCGTCGTTATTTACGTATTTCTAACATTTTAATGGTAGGTAATATAGCTTAAGTATCTGCAGTTGTTCGCCAGTGTCATGGAAACTTCTAAAACAACCACGACGCGGGTGCGGTGATATCTTCTTGATAATTGTATACACACTTTAGTGACGTGTTCCGAGACCAGTATCTAGCTTTCTAATGTATATCTAACTAAAAATACATTTTCATTGCTCATGGTCACCCTAGTTCATAGTACAATACTGCTGGTAACAAATAATAGAATTGTTATCTAAATTAGAGCCGTACAATACAATATTGTTCGCCGCTGTTTAATGTGTGAACGCAGATTCGAGGGTAGTTTACACAAAAACATATACCTGATTATCTACTGCTGTATTACTGGAATGTTTTGAAATAGATAGTAACTAAGACCATTTAGTAATCTAAAAAATTTATTCAGTCATTGGTGGATAGTCTACCACGGATACTGCGCTACCTATACCTCGAAGCGAGACACATAATGTCATTTCAATTGACCTTGTATCAAATAAATCGCAATTCAATTTTCAAAAGACAATATCACTGCCTAATCATGTGTTTAAATAAAACATATATATAATGTAACTTGCTGTATACAGCAAGGTGTTATAACATCTTTCCTCTCGTTTTCCTGAAGTCTGTGAGAGTTATTTCTTGAATAGTGACGGAAGTGTGTAACAGGAAGCCGGGGAAGCGCACGCTACTTTTTTAACTTGACCAATGAGCGTGCACGGTGGTAGAGTTGGCCGTCAGATGGTACCAACCTATTTTCCGAGAGATCAGTACTGTCCAGCAACAGTGTGTGCGTGTGTGTGGCGAGAAAGAGAAAGGAATATAAAGAAGGCGAACGCATCAGCTATTCGCTTAACCTACAGTGTTGTGTGTAAAGTGTGCTGTTATATAAACTAATTTATATGTGTAAACTTTCAGTCAGATGTTACATATCATTGTAAGCGACTACTGTCAGGCGAGCTACTTTTTTTCTTTGTTGATTTTATCATTGAATATCGGCCATCGTCATAACATTACTTCGTAATAAACGTTTCATTTATATTTCTATAAAACGTCACAAATACTTTCAATACTTTGTAAACGTTATAAGTTTTTAGTAATAAATTATTATATATTTTCTATTTTAAGGTTTAGGTACACCATTATCTTTCTTTATAAACTAAAACGAGCATTTTCCTTTCTCTTCTATTGACTAATGAGGTATCCTATCTTGTCACAAGATCCTCTGACTATCATACATTGTTGTAGACACCGTTTCACGTGAACGAACAGACAAAAAATAATTGGAACTCATGTTAATATGTGGATGTGTACATAGGAAGGTAAATTGGAAAGTTTTAACGAGTTATTTGCAGCAAAAATCCAGTTTGTTGAGCACCGATCGACGGATTTGTGGATAAAAATACCGGTTACCATGGCGACGCGTCCATGTTCGCGTCGGGCTCCACCGGACACAATTTGCGCGACCGTCCGCGAACAGCGACCGTTACGCTCACCTGCCTACACCCAAGAAACTGTAATGTAATATATATTTTAGTTTTATATAATACTAGCTGTGCCCGCGGCTTAGCTCACAGAATGCCCATGCGAATATTGCTTCCCGCTTCCGGGTATTTTAAAGACAAAAATGCTTATTGTGAGTGATCCTTAGAAGATAGATGTATACTCTCGCAGACTTTTTTGTAGGTCTTTTTAATATATACAATTATGCGCTAAATTAATTTGCTATATCTTTTATGGTTTACTCAGTGTAAGCCATTTAAGCACCCGAATTGATTCACCATGACCATTTTTTTTTTTGTTTGTGTAGATCCCTAATTCTTATTCTAAAACAAAAGTAGCCTAAGTTACTCCCTATAAAATCAGCTATCTGCCAGTGAAAGTGCCGTCAAAATCGATCCAAATGTTTCGGAGATTACCCGGAACAAACGGACAGACAGACAGACAAATATTGTAAAAATGTTTTTTTGTTATAGTTATCGTAAATACTTTCATATACATTTATTAAAAAAAAATCTGTTATTTTGACATTACAAATCAATACTTTAATTTTATTAATTCTATAGATTGATTTTACTATCCTTGCGTATTCTATTTATAAAGTAGCGTAATTTTAGATCTATGCGTGAATTATAAAAATTCAAGTGTTTGTTTGTAATTTATAATAAATAACAGCTTTTGAAAGTAATATATTTTATATTTATAACAAGAACAATTTAAAAAAAATATCTGTCTGTTTGTCCCGAAACGATGTAATCGATTTTGTCGGACCTTTCTTTCACTGGCAGACAGCTGATGTTATAAGGAGTAACTTTTATTAATAAGCTGTTTTCCTTTAAAATAACCGGCGGTCGTTGCCGTGGGTGGATGCGGGATCAACACGACACCGACGGTATTCTGTAGTCCACGCGAGTGAAGCCGCGGGCACATCTAGTATTTCAATAATGTAGGTGTGTAATTATTGTACTATTGTAGTATAATTACGTAAGTAAAGTTCGTGGTTTATCTTCAGCCGACATTTTCATAAATTCGTAATAAAGACAAGCCAAACGAATTTGAATATGGTTCCAAGACTTCGTCTCGTAACGTTCATGAAATATTTATTATTTCCTAGAAAAGGAGCTTTAGCAATGCTATTAACTGAGAGATAATAGTTAGACATATCTTTATCTTTGTATCTTGGTTACGTGGATGTGAAAACGTTTCCTTCCTAACACGTAAACTGTGTCGTTTTGAGGCCTTACAATTGTGTGAAAAAAAGTATCGAACAAACAGTGCGAACTATTAAATATGTGATATATAAATAATTATAAGAATTTTTACGTGGTTATCAAAATTATTAAGATGAGCAGAAAGTATAAAGTATCTACCACTTCTCTTACTTTTACTAAATTCTTTCAATCCCTCCAGATTAGTAAACCTTTGTTCCAATGGGTCGTAACTTTTCCCACGGCCAGTAGTTTCTTTATTTGATCCTCATATGTCTTTGTCTATCATCGTCGGATTATTTCATCATTCCACAATTCTATATGTCCAGATAAACGCAGCATACATTTTAACACATTTTCTTTGAAATGTCTTCGATGGCGTTAGTAATGTAAAATAATGAATTCCCAGGACGAACAAAGTGGCATTCAATTTTTCTATGAAATTCTCAGTAGCAGCTCGGAGTTCAGCTTTGTGCCCGATTAGTGGCAATAGGCTCGCCCCCCCTATCACATAGAACTTTAAAAAAACATACTCGACGAACCGTGGGTGTACATTAGTACACATCTGCCTAACCCTTCGGGGAATACAGGCGTGACGGTATGTTTACGTTACTAAAATTTACAACAACATCAACAATCTAAAAGTACACGAAGACAGTCGAAATAACTTAAACATTCTGAACGGTAAGTTTAATTGGAAAACGCGCCGCAATCACACGGGCCCAGATAAAACCGAACCAACGTGGAAACCAACCAACCTTGTTCACGTGACGTTAGCTTTACGCTCCCTGTTAATTACGTTTTTGCTGGTTACTCAGGAATTCCATAATATAAGATTAGAAGAAGTAATTTCGTGATAATTACGATATCTGGCGTCCAAACATCGAAATGGATTTCGAATAATATTTGTTAGTAATATATTAATTTTAATAAATTAATACTGCGAATTCTAACCCGACCAGTGGCATTGGACTTAGACCCCCTAAATATTTGACATTGACACTCAACGAAAAGTGACAGCAAGTGATGTAGATAATATTCATTGTTTAGGTTCATGAATACTGTAAATGTCAAACAGAAAATAGTCTATTATCAAAAAGTCGCTGATCGAATTTCGACGTTAGTGCGATCGCTAGTAATAATAACACCAACGTGAAAACACCTTAATAAACAAGTATTATTTCGATAAAAATTATATTTTATGTTTTTTTCTTTTATTTGGATTCTTGGTATATGTTTAATAATTTACCTAGAAGTGGTCTAGGTTTTGACGAGTGATAAAAATGCTACTTCTCAGACCTTAATATCTCATGAACTATAATATAACATAACATACCATCACGCCTGTGTTCCTCGAAGGGTTAGACAAATGTGAAGTAATGTACACCCACAGTTCATCGAGTATGTTTTAGGTCATATGTAATAGGGGGCGAGCCTATTGCTATTAATCGGGCACAAAACCAAACTCCGAGCTGCTACTGAGGATTTCATAGGAAAAACCAAATAACACTTTGCTCGACCTGGGATTCGAACCCAGGACCTCGCTCATAGCAGTCGCGCTTACGACCACTAGGCCAACGAGGCAGTTCAAAATTATCTTTTGGTTAAAAACAAAAAATTGATCATGGAAGGTCGTTTTACACCGAATTTGCAATTAATACAAACTAAAAGTAAAGAGAAAGGTAACGTGTATATTTAATATAAAAATAAATAAAAAAATTAAATTGAAGTATAATATGTATACCCGTATACTCATACCACCATCTTTTAATTACTATTATTTAATTTTGAAAATAAATAACTTAAAACAAACGCCCCGATAGACATTTACTCATATGTTACCTGAATTACCACTTTTTAAATCACTCCCGAAAGACCATTTCGAATATCTGTAAATTGGTATGTCTTTAAAATCTGTCAATGTATGGCCTATGGATATTTGAGGTGACAATTATGGTAACTGAACTACCTGCATCATCATTTAATAGACAAGACGTTGAACCAAAACCAAAATGTATTATTTTTGGTAAGTTAATAGCAATTAAAATTTTCTGTCTACTCTGTCTAAAAACTCTGTGAATGCCGATGTTACCTAATTATTTTTGTGAATGTAGCTGTACAACTACGGAACCCTCGGTGCGCGAGTCCGACTCATACTTGGACGGTATTTTTTTTTGGTAGCAAAGGAAATTGAAAGTGCTATTCCTTATGAACGATGACTACCGAGAGATCGTGATCCATCGACGGTCACTGCTGTCATGCGAGTTGCATTAATTTAACTAGATATGCACAGGTGATCCCGAAACGGGACACGCAAAAGCGAGTCACTATGATGGACTTTTCACTACTCCATATCCTTGTTCGTTGCTCAGCAGAGTGCACCACGTGTAGGTGAGGTTGGCTTGCGACACCCCTTACACCTTTCTGTCTATTAGCTTGTACGCGAATCAATCACTACTATTTATATGTATATGAGGTCATGAGAACCAAAGTGGTCTATCTGCTTTTTTCGATAAATTTATCTAAATCATAATCTAAAAAAGTACTTTTAAAAAATTCAAAGACATTCACAGGGTTTTCTTGCCTGATCCTCGTATCCGAAATTCAACGCGGACGAAGTCGCAGGCACAGTTAGTAATTCTATGTTTTCTATTACACGGTGGTACTATTAGAACATGTTCAAGTATCCAAGTTTCCTCACGAAGTTTTAAGTTACTTTATTATAAATATGCTTAACAATCCTGTATTTAAAAGAAAATGAAATAATAATGTAGACAATAGAACAGCAAATTACAACAAAATTCACGCGCTAAGAACAAGCTGCGTGTTGTGTTTTTAATTCTAATATTAGTCTCTAAGTTATTTACATCGTGTGAAGTCAAATTTACATTTTAATAGTAAAAAAATGTAATTATCTACTGAATTAATAACTGTATCTGTTTTATTTTATTTTAAAGTCATCCTCGAGTCACGCCATTCAATGTTAATGTAATTTAACAATAATAAAGGTTATGTTTATCCTTAACATGACCTTTATTATTGTTGTTTGTTTTGATCACTAGATAAAGTGACATTACAACTGCAGAATCATTATCATAAAAAACGGACACAATTTTTCAAGAAATCCTGTAAGGGATATTTATAAATAAAGTAAATGAAGCTATAAATCGTTGTCCGGACTAAACCCGGCGACCGGCCGCGACCGATATTCCTAATTGACTATTAACATTAATCGGTTCCAATAGAATGAGTGTTTCTAAAAATAAAGTTACCGCCTCCTTATTCGATGGGTCAAGGCTCTTCACAGTAAGTTAAAAAGGTCACGATTTCAAGTGCCACAAAGTCAGACTATAAAGTAAAATATGTGTGGAGGTTAATGCGATTCAGTCTGTGAATTAACAGCTTCTCTAAAAAAAGACAGGTTGTCATATGTGCTTGCGCCGTTGGAAGCGCAGCGCATTTAATACTACTAATTGAGTGGACTGTATTTGCGGGGATTGTGATCAGCTATATGGATATAGGATAGGAATTTGGCACATACCTCGTGGTGGAGGCGCGGCGACGAACTGTTTGCATGTGCCAAGGAAGGGAGGGTAAGCGGAGATAGAAAAAGTTGCGAACCGATCACAATATCGCACAATATTTAAAACTATATAAAAGCGGCGCAACCAATATGTCTGATACTATACCTACTATACTACTATACTATACCTACGAGTACAAAACCGAAGAACCACACGAAATGAATCTTTAACATAATAATATGATTTGTAGATAGTGGTAAACTATAATCAGTTCAATGATTAAAATCGGTTAAATACAGTTCCAGGTAGTAAGGCTATGAAGAGTTAATAAGTGCTTTTAGAAAACGAGTTAGAATACGTAATCCTATAATAGGCTAAACATCGTTATCTAACCACAGTATTGTGGAGTATTAGGTGAATTAGAGATAGTTTTAAATATGCTGCTGCTAAGATCTGGAACAATATTCCTCCAACTTTACAGTTTGTTAAATCTGTGCGTACATTTAAGTATAAAATTAATGAATACATTTTAAATGTACAGGTGAGTTTCAGCATAGAGCATCTTTTTTACCTTTTTAATCTTTTATGTTGTCTTTTATGTTTTTAATTGGTACTTTTTGGTGTAAAAAACTTTTGTCATGTTTTTCCTTTCTTTTTGCGACCTACCCCTTTCTCTATGCAATAATAATCATGATCTTGTCTAATCTGAGGCCTTTAGTATGTAGTGTAGGCCCGGTTGAAAACCAGCTCTTTAGTATTTTGCAATAGCATATGCTGAGCTGAGGTCCTTTTTGATCCTAAGTACGGCTTTTGTATGTATAAATGTATAAATTTAATTAGTAATATTTTTATTGTAATCTCTTGTGTTAATTATGTCCGTATTTTCATTGTCAAATAAATGTTCTTTCTTTCTTTCTATTTTAGGAGCTCCACTTGAGAGACAATCTCTATTCTAGGCTTAACTCTTTGATCATGTTGTTGCTTGATGTAAGATGTGATAGATGATGATGAGGTGTGTGTGTGTGAAGATGTGATGTGTGTGATGATCAAAGGTATGCGTTATCGAAATAGTAGTCGTGATCAGTTCGTTACGCTGTACGACAAGTTCGGCAACGTGAGAGTCTCAAATTGGCATGTTCCAAACACTCCAGGAACATAAAGTTGTTGTTAAAAAAAATACTAGCTTGTCCGTGCGAATATTTTGCATAATATAAAATGCAAGCAATCTAACTAACAGTTTTCACGTTGGTTAAACAGATTGATAATAGATGGTGCTTTGAATATAACTCCATTATTATCAACAAATACCATTCCAAAGTTATGGCGATCGTCTTAAATACTTTAATAAATGTACATTAACTAATCAAAGACGCATGCAAGATGTTGTTTTCCTCTCCAAGTTGACTAAAGGCTCTATAGAGGAACCGAATCATTTATCGTCTTTGTCATTTACTGTTCCAAGAAAATTACCAAGACCAGCTAGTTTTAACCTATTTGCAACAGAAAGAGTGCTCTCTAACATGGGGTATAATGCTCCCATAGTGCGAATAACGAGATTTATTAACACACTTCACAAATCCAACATGCTAGACATTTTACATGACGACGTTTTTGCAATCAAGAAATATTTTGCTCAGTTAAAAGAGTAATGTTGATCAAGTAGTTTACCATTTATTAGAATTTAAGTAGTTTATTTGTTTGTTACCTTTGAAATTGCTTTCTCTTCTATTTCTTGTCACTCGTTATATTCTATTTATTATGTAGTCTACACTTTTAAATATAGTAGCACTAAACAATGTTTTCTGACTCTTTTTCTTTTCTTGTTTTTAGTGTTTATTATGTAATTGTTCAAATAAATAAAATTCCCAATAAAAAAATTTCTCAATAGCGAGGAACATAGTCTTTAAAATGTTGTTTAATAACAATATGTAGTTGATGTTTAAGATGACTTTCTGTGTTTGCGTAATTTTGCTAAAAAAATTGAGGAAATCCGAAGAAAAAAACACATGTAAGAAATATTATATACCTAATGATAAAATAAAACAGAAGAATAATACTGATAACGGATTTCCATTTCCAATATCCGCCAAATTTACTTTGTACAAACACATGCTTTAGCGAATGCTGTATGTTATACGTACATGAAGTGACAGAGAACAGCGGAACACGTATCAGGAATGGTGATTGTAGTCAAAGGATTAGTACGGTTGCTAGTTTACGAGATACAGCGCTAAAACCCTTTGCATCCCTTTTTCCAAGATCGAGGCTGGGGGACAAGGGTAGTGACCCCTTCAAACTTGAACTTAAGCTTATACTAATCCCCCCACACATCAAAAAAATAAAATTGCGTCCTCTGAAAAACGCCCGCTAAGGCCTAAAAAATGTAACATTTCAATGGACTAGATATCCATTTGTATTAAGGACCATTGAATAGCCATTGTCTCTGTGTTATACTTGCCAAAAGGTGCATTTAATATTAACTATACAACACGAATGTAGATTATTCTATCAAGTATCTCTCGTTTCGTGACGGCGCATCCTTTAGACCCGACTTGTGTAACGAACTGTGAAATTACTATTCGCGCCTTCTCCGGGAAAAAATCGCTTTGAAGAAGCCGAAGCAATTTGTTCTGGGTAGAATAAAGATGTTAAATATTTGATGTTTTTAAAATTTTGGTAAGGTTTAGCAGTGATTAGTGGTTTAGATGGCTTAAATTTGCATTTAAGGTGATTCAAATTTAAATGACACGTGAGAAGATACAAATTAGGGTTAAAAGTAGAACATGTTTCTTTTGCGAAATCAGTAAGATCGTTCAAGTGCTGAGTCGAATTTTACTAGATAGCTCCAGTGAGTTACGGTAATAACACTTCGGGTCCAAACTTTTTTCTAGATATAACGAGCTACCAGCTTCGGTCAAATCGTAACCTAATTTTATCAAACGTTAACCTATATCAATAGCAATACAAACAGAACCATAGTAATGTTGGTAGTAATAGCTAGTTGATAAAAAAACAAAGGAAACATAACCCCAAATATGTCCGCTTGAAAACAAAAGTTTATGTGAGTCGGGCGCGTTCGGTCGCGGAACCGTGGGACGCCGGACGCCGGACGAGACATCCGCGCAACATCCGAAACCCTCCGAGGGTAACTTTAACAAACACGGAAATATGGAGTCATAAACTCGTCCAATGAGTTCGTTAGCAAATGAAAATATTTACGTGTAATTAAACAGACTGCGCCCTCTCCACGGGATGTTGCTTTTATTTTTAATTCACACCTTTTTTTCTCTGTAAACAGGTTTATTCTCGGCTGACCTATAAAATTTTTGTTTTTGTTTCTCCAATTTTTAACATTTTACTTTAAGTTTGAACATGTGAGGCAAAATTTTGTTTTTGTTATAAAATCAACATAATAGGACCATGTTAATGTCTCTCTGCAACAGAAAAAGTAGGAAGGGCTTTTAATCTTTTCTACATTTAGCGTTTAATTAAAAAAAGCCCTTCTACTTTAGCTTTGGATTTTTTGTTTGCTTTCATTGTTTTAAAAATAACTGCGTGCATAAGTTTTCATCCAAAGAAAAAATTTGTTTCCAAACAACAGTTTGCTTGATTTTTCTTCTATTTATTATTCTAGTGTCTACATTTATTCCAATGTTAAAGTTACGCTTTAATATGCTTTATAATATTAAAGAGAGCTTGAACCAAATGCTTAAAACATATTTAAATCGTTAAATCAGATTTTAGATTGACAGTTGCATACATGCATACACAACGAAACTGATTTTTTTTTTTTTGGTGCAAGTCAGAGTATAAAGTTATATGTGTAAGTTTTGCAGAGAGGTCCACGTATCTGTGATAAGATGACATTTGAAACATGCCATGAATAAGCTATTATATTATAACATAAAACTGTAGTTATTTCAGATATACAATTTTGTGGAGTGGTCAATCCATGTACTTAGTAGCAACGATTTAGCGAGCGATATAAAGATGTACCATAATATGGCCATTTTATATTTACTTTTTTTTTTTTTTATTTTAAAATATTTCTTGTAAATTTAATTAAGAAGTAAATAAATTCAAAATATTTATTTGTTAAAAAACGTTGCTTGTCGATAGTATTGCATTTTTTCTGTCCTACAACCGTACAAGTGACTTTTTTTTTACATCGTAATTTAGCATTTGATCGAACCCTTTCAAGGCGTCACGTATCGGTAGTAGTGACTGTCCTGCTGGCATGCAAACCACTCGGAAGCTGAATATACAATGGCTGATCCCGAAACGTGACAATCCAAAAAATGACTATGACTGGTGTATCCACCATATGCATAGTGGTCGCGCCATCTACCGAGATCCTTAACATCTCGTGTGATCACTTGATATGGAAGCGAATCTCGGAACTACGCGGATATTTCATCCGGTGTATGCTCTATTCAGTCATAGACTATTGACATAACCTATCACAAAGTTACCCAATATATTTTATTTACTTAGTTCATTATTTGTTTTTCATGACATAGCATCACGCCAGTATCCCCGAAGGGTTAGGCAGAGGTGTACTAATGCACACCCACAGTTCGTCGAGTATGTTTTTTAGGTCCCATGTAATAGGGGCGAACCTATTGCCATTAATCGGGCACAAAGCCGAACTCCGAGCTGCTACTGAGGATTTTCATAGAAACCCCCAATAATACTTTGCTCGACCTGGAACTCGAACTCAGGATCTTGATCATAGCAGTCGCGCTTACGACCAATAAGCTAATGAGGCAGTTAAGTATAAGCATTGTTTCTATTAAGTAGAAAGACTAATTAAAAATGTTAATCGGATCTCTTGTAACTTGTAATAGTAAAAACGCTACAAAACTGCTAACGCGTACTATTATATTCACTACACATGATGTAAGAAAATAGAGTGCTTACTTTGTAAATTTTAGTGCGCGCCATCCTGGCGACAATTATCATGCGACTAGAGACAGTACACTGGCACCACTATACTCCACTCCTCACTAATAGTTAAACGTGTAGCTTCTTTGTTTTAATGAATATTGCATGTTCTTTTTTTCTCCTAAGCGGTTCACTGAATACAGGGGTTAGTGTATTCACTTGCATGATTTTTCTAAATTAATGTAGTTCGAACTGTGTGTGTTTGAATTGTGATAGATTATTTTAATGGTTTATTTATATTTGTGATCGTATCAGTTCCAAGGTATGGATTAAAGTTAAAAGAAGAAAATTTAAAAAGTTTTTTTTTCTGTAATAGCTCCGACATTGACGGTACTGCCCCTTATGGTAAGCACAGCACAATCAAAACACAACGGCGACCACCGAGAGATCTGATCCATCAGCGGTCGCTGCTGACATGCTGGCCTGCATAATTATCTCTATAACGTTACGCTTATAGGACCCAATGTCGTAAGAAGGAGGGAACGCACTGGCCGGGAGATTGTCCCACAGCTTCACGGTACGACAAAGATAAGTCATAGAGAACTTTTTAGTTTGTGCCGAGATGAAGGAAAGAACGTCCGCATTATGCAACTGTTTCATACGAAATCTCAGCTGTGCATCGCTTTACATCCCTTTTATAGCTTTTTAATCAAGATTAATTAATTTCTGCCCACCATCTACAAGATTTTATCATATTGTCCTTCACCGGAACATTTAAATTTACACATTTATTTCAAATATATGCCAATTATTTCAGAGTTCTTATATAAAAGAAGCTAATCCTACACTGACCTGTATAGCGGTATCCCAGCATCGTCTCGGAACCAGAACACCATGTAGACCTTGTCGTTGGCAGCAGTCCCCAGGTCACAGGGGAACTGTGCCACCATCCCCTCCACTGCCTGGACGTCCACTGTTCTGACGCCGGCTGTTGGAAACGAAACCACATGTAAATATAATTATTCAGATATATTAATATTTCTTTCTCCCTAACCATTTTATGGCAGAATGGGTCTTGAGACATCCAATCCAGATTGAAATACGCTATTAAACGGAGATACAGAGATGGTAGTGTAGAAGTGAGATAAGAGGGTGGACCACAGTACACATAGGGGTGCGCAGCAAAGGATTGGTTCTCGCTTCAATAACTACGATAGCAAACAAGCGTCCGGCCCGCCTGATGATAAGAGTTTACAATAGCTTATAGAAGCTTGTACCTCTGAAGGTATCACTAGCTCGTTGTAAACTTTAAGCTCCACCGCCCCAAGGAACTCTAGAAATCCTACTCACCACAGGAAAACATGGTTATTTGGCTGAGATTTCCTGTATGATCGAGGCATTTTACAACTAGGACTGCTCCAAGTAAAGATTTCTTTCTCAGATGTTTCAAGAAGTTGCAAAAAAGATAAAGTCACTCAGTGAATAATGCAAAGAAGATGTTCCATTTCCAAAGAGATTTCTTTGTGCCTTACTTCTCTTTAGACAATTTACAGTAATTGTTTTTTAAAATAATTTTTTTTAATCCCTTTCTATGAAACCTATAAACAAGAAATTATGAATGATCATATTATATTTCACACATACTATTTCAGTTAAATTTATCCTAAATTAGTGTTTATATAATGTTATTAATACCCGGAAATGTGCCTCGAAATCACTTCACATTACGTCAACCGGTATAACATGTTAACTCCACTATTATGAAAACTTATTTATGGATCATCCAAAATATTTCAGTGCAAGCCGTAATTCGTTGTCTGACATGTTTATAATAGTAATATAATAGGTTTATAAACTTGGTTTACAGTAAAGTAAATATATAAAGTAAATTTAACGTGGCAATTCTGCGTTATTCGGTTGAATGGAGTATTGAAGCACCATCAAACGCATCGTTACCGCAATGCCCTGTAATTACTTAAAAACCAGATTTTTTTTAAAAACTAGCAGTTAGCTGGGAAAGAAGCTAAATTACCACAGGCATGTTGCAAAACACCATAATACTACGGAGCACATGCATTTATTATTTCAATAACCTAGCATATACATATATATAAAACCTTACGATTTCAAATAGTCCTCTTGAGGACCATTCAAAAAATGATTATTTTAAACTATTTATTACATTTTATTAACCCATAATTATCATTCCCATGCTTTCGACTTAAATAAACTCTTCATTCTACAAGGAGCTTACACTATTCTATTTATTCGAACAAGACCTCAGACTGTCGCCTTTTGAAAGGGCCGTGTATGTTAAGCCAATAATTCTTTATACCTAGATATCCTAAGTCCCAACCCCACTGGCGACAGTAGATATCCGACAAATTGCTTTTCATCTGTCTCTAGGGTAGGGTTGTAGAGTATTATTGTTTAAGTTTATATGTACAGCAACGGAAATTTTGTTTTTATCACTTTTCACATTCAACTACTGGACTTAAGGATCGAAGGACCAATTTATGAATTTAAAATATGGAAGCCGATCTGGACTTTCAGGGTTTTTGCATTGTTATTTTGTGCATTGTGGCGTCACGATCAGTCCGAACACTGGTCTTCTGGCTAAGATTGGGCTGAGAAATAGCGTTTGAAAATTATAGATCACATAATAACTGATGGGTTTCAAATCTTGTGTTGTTTCAGTGACAGTGTCAATAATCGAGTGCATTTTGACAAAAAAAAAACTCTTTATAAAGATACACTGTACTTAACCTTCGCTCTTTAAACATGTTATACAATCATCAAAATATGCTTTAGATAAGCTTATAATACTGAAGTAGATTTAAGGCAAACCAGTGCAGGGTAGGGTTATAGCTCAGAGGTTCGATGGAATAGGGATAACCGTTCGGAGGGAATTTATATCGGGTTCTCCGTGGTTCGTATGACTACAGAAAATGGAAGATAAATGGATCATTGTTAATGGTCGCGTACCCAATAATTAAATAACGAATGAGAATAAAAAATATGGTAACGATAACGTAGAAAATGATCATAATTTTTTTTTTTCAATTAAAAACATCTTAGAAAGTTATAATTAAATTTATTTTCCTTCATTATGCGTTTACTTTTATGTTCCCCTCATTGTGTAATGTAAACTGCCAATAGATATTATAACAAAAGAATTACATTTTTATGGTTTACACATACATTAATTATACTAATACATCTTATGGGTTCACAGCAGATCTGCATCTGGCGGTTTATATTTGCAATAATATAATCAGGCAGTAACAAGTTTAAACAATCTCTAGAGAGAACAAAACAGCAAGTTGTATTCCCTGGGAGTAAAGCAGTATAATAACGAGATACGGAAGCTGCGCTCAGAGGGTTCTCGATAGGGGATGAGGGCACAACTTGTAGCTTTGGACTTGCGCTGTTACTGTTTTAAATTACTATTATTTCAAATAGTTTCTATATTTACCCTATTTGTATATCCTAAAATGATTACTTGAATCATTGTTATAATGATTTCCTATGTTTCTAATAAACTTCTAAAGGAGGTGAAACAATATTTCCATTGAAATTAAACCATGTCCTTAATAAAAGCTACTGCGGCGTGAACTAAGAACTGTTGGTTAGTTTCTACCTACGTGGTGCGACGCCACAAATTTCACTACTCTTCTGAAAGTTTTAAATAAATTTTTACGGCTCCATTTCAAGGAAAGGAACTCTATCGCCAAGCCTTCCTTGTCTATTCTATCTACGAAGGGATATTTATTTAGAATGGCAATTGTCATAAAATTGATATTTTGTCGAATCTTACAAATAATGATAATTAAAAAAAAGTAAAATGTTAGGACAACATCTTTATAAAACCGTATTTCTGTATCGTAAAAATGTTAATATATACAAACGCCAAAGTTTACTGTTATATAAATTATAAACTAATTTATATGTGTAAACTATAATCAGTCAGATGTTACACATCATAATTATGTGGGTACTGTAAGGCTCGCTCATTTTTAGGGTTCCGTAACTTATAATGAAAAATAATAGAACCCGTATAGAATCATTTCTTATCTAGCTGGCTGTCTGTTCGTGTATCAAGACAATTTTTATATAAACAGATTTGTGATATAAATTTGAAAATTAATATAATATACTAAGACTTACGGCCTCATGCTGCTTTAAAGAAAATATTTTTTTAGGCTTACGCATTATAAAGATACTGCACATAACAGTTATAATAACGCTCACGAACCGATTTTCAAAACTTATAGGGTACTTCCCGGAGACCTACACTCAGGAAATTTTACACTAAAGCAGGTCTTATAATAACAGCTAAGAGAAAATCAGAAAATAAAAATTTTCTAATCCAGTGTGAAATTATAACGCAACAGACTTATAATAAGTTTTATTTTTATTACTCCAAAAGGGCTTTAGGTATATAGTTGAAATTGATAACAAATACTAATATTTATGACCTAAAACCGCTGTAGAAAAATCAAGTTTCTAGATTAATTCATAAAAAAGGTAAAGCCTTTTCAGACTTGCAATAAAAAAGTCTAAAAGTCACTTTCAGTGACCGATTTATCAAAAACTACAGAGTACTTCCAAACTACATACAATTTTGAAAGCTCATCTATGCTCTGCTCTAAGCTCTTATATTCTATATGATGTTATCTGTATACATAATAGTAAACAATTATCCGGCTCGGGATATTCTTGTTTCACATATAATTCTAACATGACATAAATATTTTTGATTTCTTCTGTAACACTAGATTACTTATTGTTATTTCAATATTAAAGTTAGTTATAGCGGTTTTAGATCTTTCTAGTTTACACAGATGTCTAGTATATTGTACAGGAAGATTTTTTGATTATCTATTTGTAAATATTATGTTTCTATTTTCCTATTGGCAGAGTATTCCAAGAAAGTGTTCTGGTAGTGTTTTTTTTTTTAATTAATTTTGTATTATAATTACTTGTTTTCCCTTATGTTTTCTTACACAATGTTACAAACCATAACCAAAAACATCTATAAACTAATAATAAATATTCACCGATTAGTTCTTTCGTCATAAACGCACTAATAGATAGACAGACGAACACACTAAGATAGATATATAAGGATAGTATATTTTATAATGTATTGTAAGTAATATAATTAGTTCGGAACCCTCTGGGTGTGAGTTTAACTCGCTAATTATACGGTTTTCTACTTGATATGTTTTACAATGACACTAAAATGCATCACTCAAATGTAAATCACGAGACCGGGGCAGGCTTTAAAACCTGGCTTCGCAATTTGCTACGCGACCAGAGGCTTTTAATTGTAGGAACTTCAATTGTCGATGATGATTACAGAGGAAGGTACAGCTCAATTCCTGCCTTCGTTTAGATTGAACTGGCTTCTATTTTAGCCATATAGTCCCATACAGATATAGCGGAATTCTACAATGTCACTGAAGGTATATATTGCAATCACACCATGATGGAGAAAGTTTTCTAGTTTTTGTCAAATAGAAAATTTATCAAGAGGCACATATCGTTATTCTCTGGCAGCTCTTTTTCCAAGGTTCATAATTTTCTAATCTCAAAACGTCGCTCTTTAACAACAGGTAACGTACATTATTTTTCTGCTTGTTATTAAATATTTAATTAAGAAATTTTCAAATTAATATTTCATTGCGTTAACTTAGTAAGTTTCAGACTATTAAATAACACTTTAACAAATTAAATTTAATTATTCCACAACTTCTTTCTTCGTACATTTTTGTACTATTTTTTTTTTTTGTTTCATTAATAAGCGCTTATAATATATGTAACCAGTCATATCCTAAGATACTGTTTTGTTTAGTAGAAGCTTGTTATTGAGATACTTCATATTACAAAATTTATCAACGCGAGTTGTTAGTAAATATGATCATGTTTGGTGAACCAGATTAGAACGGGCTCTCGTGTTCAAAATAATATAGTAAATAACATACATGTGTTTTAACGTGTGCTCAGATTTCAATTAACAAATGGAGCGCTTGACAGTGTGTGACGCGTGCGGCCGACAGACCACGCCATGCAGTGCTCCCTCTCTGTCTCTCTATCCACTCTCTAATTACAGGAAGGGTGTCTCGAACCTCGGCTACGTGACGTGAACTCGTAAAGTAATCATTGAAGTACGCGATCTTTTCTATAGCCACTTACTATGCATAGTGTGGACAGATATTATGGAATTTCATTAAAAAAACCCAATTTCAAAGAAAATGATTCTCAGATTCTCTTTTACAAATTATAGGTACCTACTCCTGTAAGTAGAAAATTGCAAAATGTATTGACACCACCAGATTTTCACGCATAGACCAAAATTAACAATAAATTAAACTGTTATGGTTATATTTTGATAATATTCTAACTAGGCATTATGAGTGCATTTCTCCGGGTTAGTACGATAATGTCGAGGGCAACTTTCAAGAGATGGATCTGCATACATAAAATTACTTACAGATAATTGGGTTAACTAGTTTGAATCACCCCGCGCACTTACAATTAAAAACATAGTTAAAAATCCTAAAACTAAAATCACGCACAACGTCCATTACTAGTTCATAATAAAAGCCAATCGGTCTATCTCATTTCAAACCAACGGTGAAAGAATCAACAAAAAGTAACATCGCAATTGTATGAGAATAGAACGTCGGCCGTATTGGACGTCACGGTAACAAATTTCTATAGTTTTCAGTTGCTTTCAGTCGCTTTCAGCTGCAACGTGAATTGGGTTTACTTCGAGAAAAAAAGTGGTTTGTTTGTACATATACGTACTGCGCATAGCATACGAAAGCATAATTAGCGTAAACTTAAATCTTTAAATCAGTTGTAAATCCTAATTAATGTAAGAAAAATAAAATTCTGTTGGACATGTTAGACATTATTTAAATTTATTCAATAGCCAGATTATAATAATAATAATTTTTAAAAGTGTAACATTACATGTAGGAAGACTTTTCTAGATTGTAGATGAACATTTGGTCGATATCTCTTTCTGCCTATTTTTAGGTTGAACAAAACGTAGGACATCTTGGCGCGAGTGTAATTAGTTAGAAAACTCTATAATCGCACTCCGTGAAGACAGTCGCTATCAATCAAATGTGACTGTCTATTGTTTTACATTGAAATATAGACACCACAGCTACGGAGAGGTGAGGAAATACTTAATTAAATACAAAGAAGTGATTCAACCAAAGCACACTCGTGATGTATTATGTATTAATGCCTCGCTACTACTTCGTATTATCTCCATCTTTATAAAATCAAATTAGTAGAACCACTTTTTAAGGTCTTAAAATATAAATTAAATTATATAGCGTTCTTGTTAAAAATATATTCGAAACAAAAATATTCATGTAATTTGAATAATTTGTTATAGATATATTAGCATGTTATTAGAATATTAATATTTAACAAAATATTTACCTAAATTGAGGATTTTATTGATCGACATTTACAATACGTAACTGGTTGATATACAATTAATGATATTAATAGTTTAATGAATAGACTAAGACATGCTTTGGTCGTGGCACAATTTGCCTTTTTTCTTTTGCACAAAACGGCCTATCGTCTCTTTAATTGAAGTGGACTATTCTTTGCTTTTATAAATTTCATTGGTAATATAATGAAACATAATAAATAATGTGATAATTTATTCTTCCTTCGACTTCCATCTCATGAAACATAATTTGTTAAGAGCAAGCAGTAATTCCTTACCGCTTTGTTGTGCTCTATGACAAGGATGAGTGAATTAAAGGGGGGAGGGGTGCTGTGGTATTCGGATGATCACCGACCGTCATCCATCTTCATTAGGGAGGTGGTTAGCGTCTCCGAAAAGTATTACGTTGAGGAAAATGAACGTATCACGAACGTGTACCGTGAACAAAAATGATACCGGGATATGGATCATTTAGTGAGAGCTGTCAGTAAATTTAAAGCATTGGTAGTTGAGTCCCTGTGCGCTGCTGAGTCAATGCGAATGAGTGTTTGTAAGTCAGATTAGCTTTCTGTGTAGGAAAATGTTATGTTGCAGTCATAGCTAGGTAGCGAATTTTCTAAAGCTCGACTAGCTAGTTACCTACCATTATCAACTGAAGTTTATCTAATTACCACATAAGATAAAATTTCCTTAACTATATAATAGGATCTGTTTTCATTTACCGGTTTTCCAAAGTTAAGATAATTTGGATCAATGTAGTTGTATCCATCAGAAATCGCAGCCGCGTTGCGCGCTAACCACGCAATTTCATTTACATATTATTTTTGTTATAAACGTACACGTGGAAGCCGATTAAACGATAGAATATGACACCTTGTCAACAAAATTAATTTAGGTACCTACCATGAACTAGATTGAGCAATCACAACAAATATTATTAATTGGTTCACTTGATTAGAGGTTGCGGAATTAATATTAATGAAAACGATGAGATACGCAAAGCGAGAACAGTTTTACACTTGAACAATACTTTGCCGTTTACACTGTTTTATTATGATTAAAATAAACATTTATACTTCTTAAAAAATTAAGAAGACAATATTACTTGCGTGATTCTATCACGGATCAAATCGATAAGTTTTAAAAAGAAACGGAACGATATGTTATTGTATTGTTGCGCCGGATTTATTTTACTATACTATTCTACTGTTCAAATTTATTTTCAAAAACGTTTTTTATATAATTTATAATTAATCGTCTCCAATTTTTCGGCACAACAATGAATGTAGCGTTTCGTTAAAATAAAGTAATAAAACAAAACATTACAAAGGTTTAACTTTTCACACAATAAATCACATAATTAGTGTCGCCCAAACCGGCTATATTAATTACAGTTGTCGTGAAATATGACAACATAATACAGTTAAGACGGATTAGTCGCGCTTTTTTCACTTTCATAAATATAAATTTCGATCAAACAAACGGTTCCAAGTTTGAATGGAAAACCAAAATTGAAACAAACAAGTCATTTACAAATAATTGACATTGTATTTTCAATAGTGGGCAGCGGGTATGTTTATTTGAATAAACAAATAGATAGAATAATTAATGTTTTTGTGAATAGATTGGTTAATTGTAATACTGAGAAATCATGTACATCTAATCTATATCTTTTATATACTATAAATAACCAATGCTGAAAGGGATATAAAAGGGTTGTTAAGCCAAATATCAATAAACACAGAGTCAACTTACATCAAAGTATCTTCCAGGTTCCGTATTGCTCAAATAATGCGTTATACAGAATGTGCAGAGCATACAATGATAACGCTATGGATTTGAACATGTTTTACGGAAATATAAGCAGGAATTTTCAATGAACTGAATTAGATATGAAACGGATATCCGGAAACTATTCGGTATCCGGCCTTGTTTTTACAAACTGGTATATATATATATATATTACACAAGGCAAATCATTCCACTATAAGTTATAGACACCGTTATTTTTTTATAATCGCACGTCAAAAATGTTTGTTTTATTAATTACTTTAGTTTATTTCCGATATCGTTCACCGCACCAATATTCAAATCAAACTGATCCCTTCATGTAACGTGATAAAGGGCCGAATATCCGGTATCCGGTATTCGGCTAAACCACTTTCCGTTTCATCTCTAATCTGAATAATGTTTTAATTCGATATAAAAAAAAGCTATTTGCACGCAAAAACATTATGAATTGAATTGTTTAATTGTTTTGTGTTTAGTAACTTCCATTAAAAATTCTTTCTATAATATTTGTGAAATATTCTGTTATAACAGGAAGAAAAAATTTAGTTCTGTAAGTTATTATTATTAATGTGAATTTTGTGTATAATTAATTTGTTTTCTGATGTTGAGACAGAATAAATAAATAAACAAATTTAAGAACTCGATATGGATATAATGGATATATATATATATATATCGTTAATGTCAGACATTGTAAGTAGCAATTGACGGCAGCGGAATGGAACAGCGAAGATCGCAAGAGGCTCAATGAAGGCCCATCGTATGAAGCCAGGGCACGCGCAACGCCGCGCCTCCTGGCCTCGATACGCGCTCGAGAGCACTCTGTCTGCACTTTGATCGGGATTTTGATTCGACATTTTAAATGGCGGCCACTGAACTTGCGGTTTTATGTGTCAACATTCAGACACTAAACGCTCAAATGGCCAAAGGTTTTGTGTTTTGGACAAAAAAAAATAATGATCTAATGTTGGTGGTCTATTATGGTGGTAGTAGCGACGTTTATTTATAATAGTACCTTTTCTGATTCGCAATGTATAAACAATTTCATTTAAACCAATTAATATTGAGTAGCTACTTAACGTACCGATTTATGTGTTCAATTATTATCAAATTAGAGGACAAAATCTATTTTTAGGGCCGAATATAAGAATGTTCTTTAAAATAGCGTTTAGTAACCCACTCAAACGTTGGACGTCATGTCATGTCAGTACCCCTAAGTTGCCTAATGCAAATTAAGTTATTGAAGTGAAACTTCTTTGTGCGCATGAGGGTAAAATTTTACAGATGTAACGCGTTACGAAAATGTGAAATGTTTTGAGAGAGATAGGGAGAGAGAGAAAGAGAGCGATTGAGACTGATTAAGAGAGAGTGAGAAAGGGCGAACGTGGCATGAAGCACGTAGCCATGGAGACAGCCATGTGTAAACAGGGAGTTAAATTTATAAATAAACGTTATGTGATAAATTTGTAAATCGTCCTATACTAAGCAGTTGTTCAAAGTAAGTAATATATTTGTTATCTTTTTGTTAATGTACAATTTTTGATGTTAATTCGTTTGAAAGTTAGGAAGTTTTAATATTTACAAATAACATGTGGCATTTTAATTTGCCTCTCGTCATTTAACAATTTTATATACATACTTAATACATATTTTAATGACAATTAAATCCATTAAATTCCTAACATATCTTCCCTTTTCCCTCCCTCTAAGTCCCAGAAATTTAAAGCTTTAGATTAGTATAAATATAAAATAAATTTTAAAATTAGTTTGCCAAAGAAGTTTCACTTCTGACCTGTGTACTTTGTACGCACGCACTTTTTTATAGAGTTTTATATATAAACAAAAATATTTTTAACAAAAAAAAAAACTTTAACTATTTGATGATTTCCTTGTTGTATCTTCAAAATTGATGGTTCAATGCCAATGAAATTTAAATAGGACCACTCTTCAAGTATCCTCTATCCAACAAAAAAATTATCATCCAAATCGGTTCATTAACAAAGAAATAATATCTGAACATCCATAAAACATGAACATTCGAATTTTATTAACTTCCCTTTTGTTGAAGTTGGTAAAAAAAAAATCTTTTTATTATGAGTTTGGACCCGAAGCTCGTTTGTAGTTCTATGCAAAGAGTTCATCGTAAGCTCAAAGCTTGTCCCACAAGACTATCTCATACCTCCAGTTAAAGCCACTTCATTCCTATTCTTAGTACGAGATATGCAAAACGTATTAATTACCCCAAAATATATTATAAATACCAAAGAGTGTGATTTAATAATTGTAATTGAATGCCAACTTAATTAATGATCCCTACAACTGTAGTTGTGTGTAACGTGTTAAACTATATTTTATTTACTTACTACAGTTCTACCTTGTCCGAATGACTTGACTCTCGTACTGTCTCTATCAAGTTTGGCCAATACAATAAAAAGAGTTTTGATTACCGTTGATTTGTAATGAACTTCATTTCCTCAATATTTATTTATTACTCAACTTATTAAACAAGAGAACAAACGTTTATTCTCATTCAATGACAGTTTCTAATCATCTTAGGTTTATGAATGTATTGACAAAGCCGATTCATTATCGAAGACATTTCAAAGGACTATTGAAAGGGCAAAAGGCTACACGGAGCGACTTAGCGGGGTTTATAACAGAGCACGTGCGAGCCGCCCTTATTCCTTTCGTCACAATCATTATTTGTGTCATGGATAATTATTTAAGAAAAAGAGGAATCATTAAATATATATGCCATAACATGACATATCACGTACATATACTGAGCCTTACACACATACGTCGTTTGTCATGTAAAAACATAGTTAAAAGTTTGTGGTCGATTGGTTAGGTCGATATAATATTAAGAAATTTGCATAAATTATCGTCATTATATTAATACGTGAGAAGAAAACTTCGGACACCTTTTTAAGCGTATTGTGTGCATGGAAGACTGAGATTGTGAGAAACAATGATGACTTAGTAGTAACACCGCGTCGATCGACGTGAGTTCGAATCTTTGCAATAAGTCTGGGCTTTCGGTATAGGAAAACATCGTGATAAAACCATGGTATGAAGAGTTGAGTATTTATTTAATACCTACACAAGTTGAAAATTTATCGCCAAGCACTATTTTATTAATTAGTTACATACTATTCTTGTTGTCATACTATCTTCCCACGGTAAATACTATAGTGGCCATCAATTACACGAAGTTACTGTCGATAAGTGACTTAACATTATAGTGAAAATAGTTAACGAAATATTCAAGATTGAAAACTTTCCTTGCATATTATTGTAAATTTTATTTACAATAAGACATGGGTCAACAAAGATAGTACAAACATAAAGATGCCTAAGATATCCAAAAGTGATGTAATTAAATTACCTTTTCTACATTTTTGACATTTATTTGTAATGTTCAACCTTTTACTATTTACTCTCTTGTATTAATGTTACAAATGCCTGTTTTCAATACCTTTTACTAACTGATATAAATATTTCTCATGATGATAACAGCAGATTAAATGTTATCATTCCAAAGTCTCTAAATGCTTTGAATATCAATTACTGAGTGTGCATTCATAAACAAAAGTTTATATATAACATATTAGTTTTATTTATTGAGTAGTTTGCAAATACAGAACAAAAAAGAACCCTAAAAAGCAACACAATATAAACACGTAACAAAGTTACATAATATTATGTAATAAAGTAAAACCCGCTGAGTAGGACGCGACGCGAGAGTAAGGTAAGCCACAGTATTATGTTTTGAAACAAGAGCTCGTATTAAAATGTTCATTATAACTGCACTCAACACTCGGGTTAATGGTACATACATACAGACGAAGTGCAGTAATGTGTACAGTGCCTACACTCTATTAAAGTGGCCTTAGCGTCTACAATGATAACAAATATGTTTAAAACGGTCATCAGATTATATCGTTAAACCTTGGAAATAGAGAAATTCGAATTTACAGCAAAATGTCGTTCAGTATTTATCCGATTCTCTAGTAATGCCCTGAAAATGTGCATATATTATGCAATAATTAGTTTCATGTCATAGTTTTATTTTTACTCATTTATTATTGTAAATTCTGATAGCCTACCTAAATTTAGGAATGATATAATATGGTTCCTATCTCTTACCGTCGCTTATCAATAATGGAATAGCATATGCTTCCCATCTACAACTTTTTTTACGATTTCTGCAATACTGTTTTTTTTTTTAACTGAGCAGTATAAGTTTCCCGTGTAAAAAAACTATTCAAAGCGATTAAGCCGTTTAAGAGTTAAATAAAAAACAGAAAAACCGAAAAAAGAAAAACATATTTGTTATCAGTGTCATTAAAATCTAAAAAAGTTACATTTACAGACGGAACTAAAGAGTAACTTATAGAAATTCGGTTGCAATTAAATAAAAATGAAGTAAGTACATAAGTTTAAGCATTTGCAAAAGAATTAGGTAAGAACTGATCAAGACAGAAATTATAAACCCCAGGACACGTGGTTATTAATCGCTCTACAAAACTATTGTAAGTTTTTACAAGTCTTCTAATGGTCTTCATTACTCATTATGAAGATTAAAATTTCGGTTGATGTAGTATGAGTAGTAAAAATGTAGGTCCAAAAATTGTTTTATTTCTGAAAGTTGCTGGGAAAAACTAGAGTAGGAAGAGATTTTATTCAAGGAGTGACTTTTTGGAAGTAATGAAAAATATTTCTCTCTAAATCGCTATACGCGGATACATATTATTTACTAGATGAAATATAAAAATTAAAGCATACATTAAGTAGTTAACATAATAATAAACCCGAACCTTCAATTATTTATAGTTATTTCAATGAAAGGCAGCTGACGCGAACGGTCGCCGCACGCCGCTTTCGAACACGAAATTAAACCGTCATTAACCGCAAACATAAAATAAAACGAATCAGCCGCCTCGGAAATTATGATGTTTTGTTTGAACGCAATGCCGCGGCCGCCGCCACAGTGCCGAGCGCCGAGCGCCGAGCTGCGACCGCGTCGCGTCATTTCAATAAATTCATAAAGCTCTAAGACAATACAAACAATGGTATTGTTCTATTCTGTCGTGTACCGGACGTTAAGCAAGCGGTCAGACCAGCTCTAGCGGTAAGAAGCTATTCTTAGGGAGGTGTTACATTCGCCGACAGAGCGAGCCACAAATCACAAATTGTTCTTGTTATGTACGTTATATAGGAATAAGATATATTATTATTCTGAATTATCTGGCCCGGTAGACGTTGTTATGCTATTTAAAATAGCCATTATCTCAACCACAACACAAACTACTCTCATTTTTGTTTTCCTGAAAACTTTTTCAGGAGCGTAACGAACAAAACCAAAAAAGGATTTTGCTTGTCAGTAGTTCGAAACGTGAGTTTTGGTCGGTCACAAAATTTTCCAACTATCTGGGAAACTTTTCAAATATTTATTTCCCTAAAAACTTTATTTGGACTATTATTAATATAAAAAAAGAATTAGCCAAATCGGTCCAGCCGTTCTCCGGTGACAAGCTAACCAACGAACAGTATTTTTTTATTTATACAGATCTACAATTAACTTTTTCCTGGTATGTTCAATATACGAGATGGCGGTAAATACAGATGTACATACAAAAATACATAATATTATCATCATTATATTAATACGTAAAGCAAAAACTATGTACTCCTTACGAAAATTGCGCGGACGGATTGTCTGTATGCTGTGAGATTTGGCATGGTTAAAGTTTACATGGAGGAGTGCAGAAAGATAAAATTTATCTATAATATCTGTTACTAATATATTAAATAAAATAAATAAATACTGCGAATCCTAAACCGACGAGTGCCATTGAACTTAGAACCCCCAAAACACTGACAATGTCATTCAATGAAAAGTTACAGCAAGTGAAATAATATTCATTTGTTAGGTTTATACAGCAAATGTCAAGCATAAAAAATAGTCTACGATTAAAGTCGCTGGTCGAACATCGATCATTGGGCGACCGCTAGTTTGTTTAAAAAGATAATAATGTTGGTTGTGAAAACGACTCATATGCAAGTTAACAAACAAATAAACAGTGTGTTACTTGGGGTCGCCTCGTCTAACGTCTTATTTAAGTTAATTTACTGCCGAGGCGGAGACGGTATGAGTGTGCACGCTGCTTTGTAAAGCGATCACGGATTCGAGGCGTTACCGCAGAATTATCAGCATTCTATCAGATTGATTGACATAGCCCGCCCCGCACCCCGCACCCCGTGCCCCGCCCAGCCTAGCCAACGAAGGAAAATATAGCTTTCAACGGTTTATTAAGATTGATGACCGACACGATGATACAACACAGGATTTGACCTCATTCTATTTTGTTTTCATCAAAACAGCTCTGTCATTGTATATTTTATTTTTATTGCACTTTTATCTTGTAGATAAATAAACACGTCCATGTATTTGGACAGGAGTACTTAGTTATGCAGTCTGTACCCTCTCTTATTACGTCTTGTTAATTGGTACATACGTTAGAAATGCTGATGTTACGTTTTTAACCCATATTATGTCTGCAAACTACTGATAGACACCTGGTGTTTTGACTGAATGTATTGCGACATATTTCTCATTATTTCATAGTAAACAGCCCCACTTTGTGTTTATAGAATAAGAGTTTATAAAAGAGACATTTGTAACAAATAAAAGCATTCTTAATAAAGCTTCTTGAGAATCAGTCTTGTCTTAGACTTTTTAAAAACCCTCGGCAGTGCTCCCGAAATTTAACTGGCGCAGTCGGTAGGATACTCAATCAACAATAAAAGTCTGTGTTCGAGTCTTACAAATCGGTCTCATGTGCAGATTTTGAGTATCTACGAACCAATAAATAAGTTAACGTCGGGTTCCACATCTATTTCCGAGAGATCCTGTCCTAAAAGCGAAAGCAGCTATACGGCAAGACATGGGAACGAGCAGACTGTAAGTGACCATTTTTACAATCCTTGTCTCGTCCTTGTTATTTTCTGTGGTTGTATTTTTCGTTGGACATTGTTATAATTTTCAAACAAAAAATCGTTGAAAATTATTTAACAAATTTTTATAATTTTCAAACAAACATCGTTGAAAATTATTTTTCATAATTTTCGAATAAAAATCGTCGAAAGTTATTTGACTTCATAGATTATAAGATATTGAGAAATATTAATAATAAATATTAATTTTGAGAATTTTAATTTGATAATTTTAATTTCGATAATTTTAATTTTGAGAATTTTGATTTTGATAATTTTGTTATAAGATTTATTTTGTGAATTTTATTTTGAAAATATTATTTTGTGAATTTTAATTTTGTGAATTTTACTTTGTGTGTGTTTAATTAAATAAATACAATTCAAAATGCAACGCAACAATGAATCAACAATTCAATTAGTATCAAAAGAACTTTTAAGTTTAATTCCCAAGTACGATGGTGATCAAAATACTTTAAATTTATTTATTAAAAAAAGTGAATATATAATCAGAAATTTTAGCGGATCAAACAATGTTGTTCAAACTACATATGTGTTTCATGCTATAACTAGTAGATTATGTGGTAAAGCCGCTGCTCTACTAAGTGAAAGAGAAGACATAACAACTTGGGAACAATTAAGAGCTGTTTTGATTCAACATTTTGGTGATCCTAGATCGGAAGAGTGTGTGGCAATTGAGTTGGAAAATTTAAAAATTAAAGTTGGTGAAACATATACGCAATTTTGTAACAGGATACAACAAACACGCTGCACCCTCTTCTCCAAGGTCAATTTATTAACTGATGAAGGCCTCAAAGCCGCTAAAATGATTATCTATAATAATATGTGCTTGAATGTATTTTTATATAATTTACCAGAGGATTTAATTCGAATTGTGCGACTTAAAGGTTGTACCGTTTTAGAAAACGCACTAAGTGTTGTCATGGAGGAGGTCAATTTTCAATATCAGTACAATTCTAAAAATAAAAATAAATCTAATATTAAACCAGTTCAACAATTTTTCACGCCTACTTTAACAAATAATTTTAATAATAATTTCAAACCTCAACCTGCATTTGTGCCAAATACATTTAATTCCGGACAACAAAATTTTAAATTCGGAATTCCATACCAAACACAAAATAATTTTAAACCGTATAATAATAATTTTAAATTCGGTATTCCAAATCAAAATGTACAATTCAGACCTAACCTAAACCAACAAGGATATAAACCAAATTTTGGAAATAATAATTTTAAATTCGGTATTCCTAATCAACAAGGGTTCAAACCACAATTTAACAATACACAAAACCGACCTAATTTCAACATGCCAAATCAACAATTTAAATTTGGTATACCACCACAAAATCAACCTCAACGTAATCCACCTCAATTTCAGGCAAGCGATGTGTCAATGCGCACAGCTCGTCCTATTAGACAAAATATGATAGAGTCTTTAGAAATGAACGACCCTGAAATTGAATACCAAGACTATCAACCTGATTATACAGAATATGAAAATCATTATTTCATTGACGATAATCAACAAACTGCTTATGACGATTATCATGAAAACATAGAACCTGTTGAAACTGAAGAAGCTGAGTTCGATTTTGACATAATATACAAGAACGGTAAACAAAATAGTAATGCTGATGCTCTATCACGAATTAAATTAAATATATTAAAGGACGATATGTCCTTACGAGTAAACGTGAGTGACACTGAACGATCTGAGAGTCCAATACTAATTTCAGACTCATCAGAAACGTTAACTATTCCTTCAGATTCCGATAAGACTTTAACTCACCCAATTCGTTCTCCTTCATCCAGTACTATTACTGCCTGTTCATTACCGGAAACCATACATTCTGCTGAAGATATTGATACGAATGGTATTCCCATTATTGAAGAAGCCATCGACACAAAACCTAATCAAATCCTTATTTTTACTTGGAACAGAAACCAATTATCAATAAAAGACTTATCACATGAAAAACAAAAAATTTTGGAAGTACATTTACCTGTAAACAACACTAACCTTGTTAAGAAATTTCTTTTAGAATATATAAAACCTAAAATTAAATATTTCTTTTACTTTGAGAGCGAAATTCACCGTAAACAATTTACAAATGCCGTGATAAAACTATTTAAAAAAGATACCGTCAAAATATATGAATGTACTAAAAGAGTTATATACTTAGGTGATGAAAAAGAGCAACGTGCCACTATACTTGCTTATCATCAAGGTAAAACAAGTCACCGTGGAATCAAAGAAACTCTTATGAAATTAAAGCGTAATTATTTTTGGACAAATATGGATATAACAGTCGCTTCTGTAATCAATTCTTGTGAAACTTGTAAAACTCTAAAATATGATCGCAAACCTTTAAAACCAGAATTAATGTTAACGCAAACTCAAACAAAACCTTTTGCTGAAATATTTATAGATATATTCTCTATAGAAGGAAGCTACTTCCTTACCATAATAGATGCTTTCAGTAAACTAGGTCAGGCTTTTGAAATATCCAATCGCTCTACACCTGAAGTAGTTCGTGCCTTAATTAAATTTTTCTCATTTTATGGCGTACCAAATAAGATCAGTGCTGATTCTGGTACTGAATTCAACAATACACTTTTAAAAGAAACATTACAATTTTATAAAATAGAATTACACATAAGCACTCCACATAATCCTAATTCTATGGGTTTAATTGAAAGATTCCATTCAACTATTTTAGAAATATATCGTATCGCTAAATATGAACATAAAATAACTGACGCGGCTAACGTTATGACTTATGCAATTATGTCATACAATCAAACCATTCACTCAACGACTGGTCTTACACCATTTGAAGTAGTTTTTGGACACACTGATTCTAATAGTACTTTTGAAGTAAACTTTAACAAACAATATACGCAACAATTAGTAAACGATCATATGAAACGAACGAAATATCTTTATAAATATTTAACAGACAAAGTAATTGAAAATAAAGAAAAGATTAAAACAAAACGTGGTGGTGAAACATCATTTGATATTCAAGAAGAGGACACTATATTTGTAAAAGGTGTTAATACAAGGCGAAGTAAAGATAAACCGCGTTATCAAAAAGCACAAGTATATGGTAAAATTGACAGAAATATCTGTCCTGTAAAAATGAAAACTCGAAAAACAAACGTGCCTATTAAGGATATAAAACGACCTTCGCAGGTACCTCCTCGGGCTCCTGGCTCTGATCATCAGGATTCACGCCCTTCAACTTCACAGAATCGATAAAAATCCCGGTATAGTCCTTGTGAAACAAGGTCAAGCTAGTGTAAGTTATGATAAGTGGACAATAATTAAGATTTTAGATTTAAGTCTGATACGTGAGGATTTAGAATTCAATATAAAAAGATATACTAAATTTAATCAATATTTAAAAACACATTTTGATAATGAAACATCTAATGTTCAACTTTTTAATGTAAAGCTTCAAACGAATTATGTAATGAATATTAGTATTCAAAAATTAGAACAGTTATCTCCATCAACTAGAATTAAACGTGGACTTCTCAATCCTCTTGGATCTATTATTAAGCTTATAACTGGTAACTTAGATCATAATGATGCTTTAAGATATGAAAATATGATTGATTCTCTAACGACACGCCAAAATACACTCATTAAAAAGGTAACCTTAATATCAGATATTTCTGAATCAATGATAAAGATAACAAATTTCACGAAGGACAATTTCATTCGAATAGATAAAGAGTTACGAGAAATAAAAAAATTAATAAATCAAACTAATATTGATATAACTACCCATAATTTTATTAATGTTTATAATTTATTTTTCCATAATTTTCAACTACTCTACATTCGGTTGAATGAAATTGAAACTTCTCTGGCATTCAGTAAATTAAAAATATTACACCAATCTCTTATAAACTCAAATGAATTATTAGAATTGTTAAAAAAGATAGAGAAATTCTACAAACTTGTGTATCCAGTAAGTTATGACAATTTAGTTAAAATAGAGCAATGTATAGAGCTTAAAGCTTATACAAAAGGAAGTCAAATAACATTCATTTTAGATATACCAATAATTAGAGATGAAATTTATACATACTACAGAGCAATTCCAATACCTATGACCAATCCTTCTAATCATACCACCATCATTATTCCCAAATTTCCTTACCTATTAGTAAAAGGGTCTAAATTTGTCTCGCTCACTTTACCTTGTAATGAACTTCACGACGAAATGTTCCTGTGTCACGAGGATGATTCTCGAACAACTTCAGAAGACACTTGCATAACAGCATTAATTCAATTTTCTTCGAATACGAGTTCTTGTCATCCAGTACCAGTTGAAATCAAGACCATTAAGATACAACCAATTGGAAAAGAGAGATGGATTCTTCATAGTAACGCTGAGAATATATTATCAAAAATTTGTAACGATGAAATAACGAAAGAAAATATAGAAGGGACATACTTCCTCGTCCTAGATGACCATTGCGATGTTAAAATTGGTGAAATTACGCTAAAAGCTCACCATATTACTACGAGTAATTTGAAGATGTCAAAATTACCGATTATTAATCTTCCCGAAATAACAATTACTGAGCAACAATTGCAACGTGAACCCATCAATTTGGATAACAGTGAATTAATAAATCTTCAACATTTAAATAATCTTTTAAAAATCAGTGAAAGTGAACTAAAAACATCAAGTGAAAGAATTATTAATGTAAAAAGTGTTAGTGCCGGAACTTTATTGTTATATGTGATTATATTTCTATTAATTCTTGTATTCTTAGTATATAAGCTCAGTTTTTGTAAAAATTATTGCTATCGAAATAATCATAGTGATAATCATCCCTCTGATAATTTCGAACTTGAGGGGGGAGGAGTTATGCAGTCTGTACCCTCTCTTATTACGTCTTGTTAATTGGTACATACGTTAGAAATGCTGATGTTACGTTTTTAACCCATATTATGTCTGCAAACTACTGATAGACACCTGGTGTTTTGACTGAATGTATTGCGACATATTTCTCATTATTTCATAGTAAACAGCCCCACTTTGTGTTTATAGAATAAGAGTTTATAAAAGAGACATTTGTAACAAATAAAAGCATTCTTAATAAAGCTTCTTGAGAATCAGTCTTGTCTTAGACTTTTTAAAAACCCTCGGCAGTGCTCCCGAAATTTAACTACTTCGTAAGGCTTGTATTTTTGTTTTGGTTACTTGACTTCCAACGAATATTGATTGAGAAGGCGTTTCTTTGGATAGATTTTCCGATGAATTATTGTCATATAAAACACAAGTGAAACGTTTTTAACTTCGTGTATGTCAGTCACTATCCGAGCGAGCTGCATGATCAATTTAATTCAAGTGAACTTCATAATTGATAATGAAGTAATCCTCAAATACCTAGAGTTATTTGCTGAATAAATGGTCATTACGTATGTATTCAAAATTAAGTAATCAATACCAAAACGTGAGATTATATTATTGCGGAAAGCCATTTGCAGTTTTGTTCGTATTTGCAACCGGGTCCAGATCGGAAAAATCTAAATAGTTTTAAATATCCGATATTCAGACTCGCTATCAGTTGATACAGTAGTTAACAAACTGACTGACAATACTATTTTTAATAATTTTGACGATTTATTGATAATCAATCGCAAAACATCATAGGGCATCATCTTTAAAATTATATCGGCAAGTAAAAATTGTTGTTAAGTATGTATTTTCATAATTTCGTACTCATAGAGCTACATATTATATAGATACGGAGATCACAATAAAGGGTATAAAAGAACATTAAAAAAATAATAATCTAAACATTTAACAATAAACTGAGTTATAGATGTTAGATTGAATATTGATCAGTAAAATTTCATTTTGTACAAAAATGAATATTTATGCCGATAAGTGCCGAAGCGTTTCGGAATTGATTATATTTTATATGGGCTAAGTCCGCGGCTCCGCACGCGTTTTTAACACAATATTTATTTTTATCTCGTAATTTTATGGTTTCTAAATAATATGTTATTGATAATTTATTTAATTAGGGAATTACATATAGGTACTTCGTGTACACAAAATTTAATTTAAAGTCGTTAGAGAAAACATTTTTTTAATTATTTTCTTTTTTATGATTTTGATGATTTATAAAGTCCACCAATTTCCGAATGATATGAGTACACCTTCTACGCAAAATTTTACCAAAATCGATTGAAAAAAAAAAACATTTTTACTTTATTTTAAGTTTTCTAAAAGTATTATTGATAAATTTTTATAGCATTTCTAATTGTGCAATAATATATGTATACTTCCAGTGTATAAAATTTCATTAAAGTTGGTCAAGCCGTTTTTGAGGTCAATGGAAACATACCTGCATATACAATTAAATATTTTTAATGCCATATTTGTGATCAATGTTTTTTATAATAATTATCTATCACTAAGTTTCAAAAAAAAAAATGTCATGTACACAGAACTACAAATTTAATATAAATATAAGCTCAAAACACTATAAAATAAAACAATCAATTGATTTTTTTTCTATCAATGCACATCACGGCTATGCTATGATATGGTTTCAAAAAGTGATTCAAATACAGCCTCCAAGGTCGGTAACATGGCTGTAAAACCCCTGGTATTACAGTTGTCTATAGGTGAAGGTAACCATTTATCATCTGGTGGACTGTCTGCCTGCTATCCTTTGGCATAAAAATCAACATATTTTACCTGCTGATTATAGTTTTTATTTTATTTTACCCGACTGCGAAAAAGAAGGATTATGATTTTCGAGCGTATATATATATATATAATATATATATATATATATATATATGTATATGTCTATTTCTTTGACATACGAGGTGTCGTTAGATTCTTCTTTAACCTGGGAGTGACATAAGTTATGTAATATTTAAGTCCAACGTCTAGGAATTAAATAAAAATCAAAAATTAAAAAAAAAAAAATTTATAGTAGTGTCTTTTTCTTAATTTAGCTTGTTTACTTTTCACTTGTATTTCGTGAACATTCGCCTACAAAGAAAATGGTAAAAGTATAGTGTTATACTGCATATTAGTTATACATTTTTCTTCACCAAGACAGTACGAATTAAATTCACAAACTGTCCCAATAATTTCATTTTTATGTACGGTTTATGCCACGCGCCGAGGTTGGGCACGATTGTATAACTACAAAGCAGCTTACAATTCAATTATTTGATACCTTTCAAATTCAATATATTTTACAGTGTATATTTGAATAACTAGTTTTAGAACCACAAAGCTAAGCACGCTAGCCGCTCCTCTATGCCCCAGGAGACAAGACCGCGAGCGCGACATTACAATTTTAAATCCTTCGAAGTGAAACTATTTAGTTAAGTTGTTCAAACAATATGACTGTAGTAGGAATTTCGTGACATTTGTTCAACGAAATTAGATAAATAGTCAAACATCGAGCATCGTACTGTACAGACTATTTCAAAAATATGTTCTATACTGTTAGAAAGGAATATCTCTCTTTAAATATTATATTAATAAAGCAATTATTGATTTAACTAATAATTTGTATGATTTAAATTCATTTTAAATATCTTCTCTTACCTATTTCTGTTTAAAACTTGTTTTTGATAAGGAATATTGTAACAATAAATTAATGTTAGGACATTTTTTTAATAAAGGATACGGATACTCTTTCATACAGACACGGGCCTGGGTAAAAAAGAGATGTAAAAATATGAAAACGGTGTAAATTAATAGCTAATGCATTATCAAACAGTCACTGAAAAAAAACGGATTTTTTGCAATCTAAAAGCCGAGATTTGGGATATTTCGTAAAAGCGAAGTCATGTAAATAAACTTCAATGAATCTATTGTTACGACCTGTTACAACCCGATTAAAAAGGGAGAAAATTCTGTTCCAGAAATATCTCGAAGCAACTACACACTTCTCAGTACTTCGAAATAATGTTCGCTTCATAAAACAATCGCGGCGCATGTTTGTGTAGCTTGTCGTCTCGATTACGTCATCGAGTAGGCATAGCAACTAAACGTAGAGAAAGATAGCAATGATTCACGATTTTTCTACGATCGTTTAGTGTAAGTATTTAAGCGGCATCACAGGCGCGGCGCCGAAGAAGTTCACTTTTGAATTATAAAGCGATAAAAGGAAGCGGAACCACAGTTCAATAAATAACAGTGTTGTGAGTTCTTGAAATTTGTAAATGTAGAGTTCGAATAAAAATTCTTCACGTCAATCATCGGCATTTTTATTACCCACGGGTGTAACACTATTTTGGGAAGTAGCATTAATATTAATAAAGTGTTATATTTATTATCTTTTAAAGTTATTAGTTTACTTATTTTGTTGATTATGAATTTTAATGATATTGTACGATTTTAAAAACAAAAATGTATTCGATTTTATAAACCATTTTTCAACTAATTACATTATGGGCCCAGAAATACCCGTCTCCTTTTGTTCTATAACATGTTGAGTTTGCTACGATATTCTGCTTGACAATCGGATCTCTGGTAATGCGGTACTTGCAACTAGGCGAAGGTTTATATACCTTTACTATAATAAACTAGAGGATGTTGTAGAAGGACATTGTAAGTCTTTTACTTCAGACGCTTCAAACAAAAGCAGTGTAATAAAACTCTGAACATGCTTGTGATCTAACTTATACGTAGATATGTGTATATGAATAAATCAAGTTTGCAGACCGTCAATGTGACAGCAACTACTTAATTGTTAATGGTCATTCGATTCTCGGTGGTCATCGTTCATCGTTGATTATAAAGTGCTCGCAATTGGGAACTTAGATCAGTTTACTAAGCCTGCATTAACATATTTATCTCTTATTAAAAAAAATCTACACGATTAAAAGCGAGACAATTATTATTGTGTTAGCAAATATGACATAAATGAGTTTACATCATTTAAACATAACATAACATTAACATTGTTAACATTGTTTAAAGTTATCACACAAATAGATTTAATGCAGTCACCATAGCTGGTGAACATAGTTGACATATCAAGGCACGGCCCAAGGATTCGTCCTGGGACCGATGGAGTACTTATTAAATGTGAACGATATGTGCAATATATTTCAACATGGTTCGGTATATCAGTTTGCTGATGATATATGTATAATCACGGCTCACAAGGATTTCAATACGGTGCAAGGTTTGATTCAGGAGGAATTTGATATGTTGATTTAGGTTTATCCATTAATACAGTAAAACTAAGCTGATGTTTATACATGCACCATATAAAAAATTAACTATCTGCCTAAGATTGTCGCTCATGAGCACAACTGCATGCACTTGAACAATACCTCATGAACATGTTCGTACCTTGATGTAGTGGAAGAGCATATATATCTTAGGCTTAAAATAGATCATAAATGTAATTGGGGTCCGCATGTTGACCAGGTATTTTGTAAACTTAGAGCTGTGCTGTCAAAATTGTGCAAACTTAAACATAAAGTTCCTTACAACACACTGAGGCTCTTGTATTGTCATTAGCTGATTCAGTGATAAATTATAGACTGGCTAGCTACGGACGTACATATATGACTCATTTTAAGGATATATATAATTTGCAAATAAGGTTATTGAAAACGATTGTTCCGTTAAAGATTAAATATAAAAAATTGGTTGCCTGTAAAGTCGGTATACGGGCGAAAGTTTTACGTGACAACGACTTTATGTCTGTCTCTCTCGCTCTTAGGCGGGCTAACCATGCCCGAGTGGAAGGGACGCGTGCCTCTCACTCGCTCTCATTGTGAGCGCATAACGTGAGCGGAGCGTAACGCAGTTTCTTGAAGTGTCACCCGGCAAACCAATTTATAAGACGTTGTCACGTCAAAAAGTTCTGAGCGTTTTCGATATGTTCGATTTGGCAATTGTAACTCAACACAGTAACTGCGAGTGGAACTTAAATAGGATAGGAAGACCTGTCACCTTACGTAATCTGATTTATCTTCCTACATTTGAAATACCTAAATGTAACAACGTGTACGGTGAGAGGGTTAGGAGATGCATTCTGCCCAGTACGTTAAATAAATTACCTAAAGCTATAGTCGATAAGCTTGAAAACAAAAATAGAAGCCAAATCAAAAATATACTCAAGCGATATTTTTTTATTGGAAATTAAACTATTTATTTATGTTTAAGTAGGTAGTAAGTCCTTTTCTATAAAATCTTTATAACTAAGATTAGAGTTAAGGATATGTGTAATTTTTTTTGGTATTTTTGGTAATAAACAGATGATTTATTTTTATCTTAAAAGATGTAAAATTATTTTTGTTACTTCGATGATTTATTTATAAAACAAAAAATTATAGAGGTTTGCCGTTGTGCGCGCATCACACAAAAACTACTGGGTAGATTTTGTATTTATTTTGTTTTACTCCTTAGATACTTGGTCTTCATAAAAAAAGCAATTATGTAGTTAACGCGTGCGGACCGGCGGGCACAGCTAGTATCAGATAAAACGAAATGGGTTGTGTTTCTTGATTGTGGAGTTGACATTGTCACAATATAGAAGTGCCATGTCGCGTGCATGCGATTATTTGAAAAGAAAATCATTCAAATGACTTCGAAGCTTGTACAGTCCGTCTGTATGTTTTTCGTAATATTATGTCCTTCTCCGAGTCCCACGCTACCTCTATGCCAAAGATTAAAATCAGTTTGACGGTTTACTCATGAAAATGTACCAAACAGATAGGCAGACACAATTAGTTTCGCATTTAATTGGTTTATAATGTTAAATGACTTTAAGAGAATCGCAAACTATTGTAAAATATCCAATAAATTAAACATTCAGGAAGAACCTGATTACATTTATTATTAAAAAAATTGAGCCTGAAATAATTTCAGATTATATTATACTTAGTCTAAGGAAATAATGTACAAAACTGAGTGAACTGGTCTATATATGTACAATACGTAAAGTTTCCAAGGGACACTTCATTTTGCAGCGAGGCGATGCGCGACGCTACGGCACAGTTCCCGAGAAACTTTCTTCAAATTTCAACTTTATTTTCAACACTCAGTTCTTGTTAATGCATACTTGGAAAGTTGTGAAAGTGAAATAATTTTCATTTTCTTTTGAATTATGTACAACGGTATACGAAATATATATGGCGAATTTTGTTCAATGTATAACGAGTCAATTTTCCTGTTGAGTTACAGTTGAGAAATACAATCATAACACGTTTTGTTTTGTCACACTTTTAAGCGTTTAGTTAAGGAACATAATCTGAAAATATATATAAGACAAATTTTAAGAAAAAAGAAAACCATTTTCAATAATTTTGAAGAGTTCCCTTGTGTATCTTCGAATTTGAAGGTATAATGCCAATGAAAATAAAATGGGACCACCCTTGAGGTACCTCCTATCCAACAAGAAAACAATCATCTACAAATAGGTTCATGAACAAAGAAGGTATGGCTGAACATTTATAAAAAATACATTCTAATCGAGTAACCCGTCTTTTGTTAAAGTCGGTTCAAAAATGAAATATCTAACTAAAAATGTCTCTTTATTATTGTAATATAATATATATAAATGTAGTATGTATATATCTGGTTTAGTTTAGAATATCGCACGATTCAAAGTTTAGTTAAAACATAAATAGTAATTAATTAATATTTAAATTAACCGGTTTGATGTCACACGGTTCACGTTAGTTAACACGTGTCGTTGGGAAATATAATATGTACAAATAATTTGTACTTTACGGGATTTCAATATTTCACTATCACTAGATTACATATTTCTCTGGCATATTTAGAGCAGGAAATATTCAGTTTAAGTTTAATGGAATTTCTTTACTACGTTCTACGCTCTCATTGAAATGAGGCTCCGAATACGCTTTGTGGCTTAAATCTTTTATTTTAACGAGGCTTCAATACATCCCTGATGACTATGCCAGCCTCATAGGAGAAGTCAATATATTCGATAAAATTGCAAAAGTTATTTAAATTTAGGAATCAACGAGACGAGTTTATAAATTATCCGGGCCGCATTATACATAGGTCCACCTAAAATAATATTGACTTCTCCTATGTTTCTCCAGGACACCAATAACATTTTTTTGACGCTAATAAGTTATTGAATTATATAAACAAAGTTTAAACTTTACATACATACATAAATCATGCCTATTTCCCAACGGGATAAGCAGAGACCACGTCCTTCCACCTGCTACGATCCTAGCATAGGTACATCTTTCGCTTCCTCAAAACGCTCATGCTCGTCGGTTTAGAGTACTCTTGACCTGACCTTTCTTCAGAACGTCTCCGATTTGATCTATCAATGTTCGTTTAGGCCTTCCTCTTCCAACGTTTCCTTTCACACTCGCATTACACATTTATTTAGTCATTCTTTTTTCATTCATCCTCCCATCTAAACCTAAATAAATCTAAACCATCTAAGCATCCCTTTCTCAATCCGCGTGACTATATCTCCTTTCACACCACAAAGTTCTCTTATCACACTATTAAATCTCTATTAAATTTAATTACTATTAAATAAGATAAGAAATATCTTATCCTGTCACTCAATTTCACTCCTAACATACCTCTTAGCGCTCTCATTTCTACTGCATTTATTTTACTTTCATGATTTTTCTGCCACACCCAACTTTCACTTCCGTACATGAGTATTGGAACCAACACTCCTCTATGCACAGCCACACGAGCTTTCATAGAATTTCTCTGGCTGCTCATAAAGGAGCGTAACGCCCCCCCCCCCCATTCACCATAGTACCGGCATTTACTCTGCTTCCTATATCACTCTAAGTTTGTACTATAATTATATTTTTTGCTAATAAGCAACAAATATTGGTTGATGATGTAATTGTATATTAATATGCAATATAATTTACGTGAAATTCAAATAAACATTATTTGCTCCTCACTTTATGAATAAAGTTATAAAACAGCGCGCCTCGCCATGAACGTCCTATGTAGTTTCTTCAGATAATTATGTTTTCATCGACGTACTATGATAAAATTAAACGCATGGTTTTTATTCTGAGTTATTACTAGATGTAGTATTTATGTTATTAAGGATTACGAAAGTACCTATTATATATTTTAATATTCTGTTAATAAAGATTATTTATTGATTGTAGCTAAGAAGAACGCACGCAGGTTGTACGCGGCAAGCGGGACGCACCGAGTAAACGGGATTTTTCATCCATATCGCGATCGAGTTTCCCGGAGCACCTGTACCTAACATCTTATCGATGTAGCCATAAATTGTTTTAGGTTTTTAAGAGTAAGGTCGACGCGAAATGTCACACCACGGACCCAGTTTATGCCAGCGTTACTCCCTTGAGGATCGTCAGTTGTTTTCCAATGCCTACCAAGTTAAAGAATTGACGCTGAAAAAAAGAAATGAACTAACATATTGTTTTTTTTTTTGTAGAACATTTGTCGATATGTTTTTTAAAACTAGTACAGTTCATATTATATCATCATTATATTAATACGTGAAGCAAATACTTTGCACCCATTTTTAAGCGTATTGCGGACACGGAAGTTTTATAATAAAGCGTTTCTTTCCAAATCAACGACAGATAAGTACAAGGGACCGTTTCCCCAAGCTGGAAATTCTTTCCCAGATAAGTATATATTGCTCCGCGGGTAAGAAATAATTATGTGGACTAAGGAAGAAAAATGTAGTGACAATCTTTACGACTATTACTTGGGCATGAGGGAGGCGGGAATGCTCGTTTATCAAGCGTCGCCTCATGGCTCCTGACTCCTGACTCCTGGACGCAATTATATGCCGAGTGTCAAAACTCCGCTCTTAACATGATTGATCCGGCGACAGAATAAGGTATTTATACGCATATTGTGTTTCAGTTTGCTAGATCCAATGAAATACATATTAAAGAAAAATCGCCATTTACTACAACATAATTTTTATTAGCGATTTTCAAAATATTTTTGTGGTAAATTATGTTTTGCGAGTTATTTTTTGTGATTCCAGTTAGATGTTTTATTTATTTTTAAATTATCGAGTATAATTATTACCTAAACTTAAAAAATGTAAAGCTATAAAACTCATAATTTATTCACTTCATTTAGGTACCTACACTAAAATTACAAGGTAGTCTAAAAATAATTTATTATTATAATCATTAACTCATAATATCTATAATGATACAAATTAAAATTATCCGTGAACGCATATAAGAACGTGTGTCAGAGGCGCTTGTTTTTAAACCAGGGTGTTTGAAAGCAGCACGTCCAGCACGTCCAGCAAGGTTGCACTTGCTGGCGCGCGCTCAAAATAACATATAGGTAGTGCGGTAGTGCGGTAGCGCGGTAGTGCGGTAGTGCGGTAGTGCGGTAGTGCGGTAGTGCGGTAGTAGTTGCTAGTTTACTATGATATTAAAACAGTGACGTTACCAATCTGTAGTAATAGCTTTTTATACGGTATTCCGTATGAGAAAATTATTAGACTTACTGATATTAAAAAAAAAATGTGTGAAATTCACACGTGGTAGAAGTGAAACCTTCACATCTATGTTTTTTTTTAATTCATAAAATGATCAAATACACACCAATTGAAGTTTTTGAAAATGTACATACAAGTACTCACAATATCATTTTCAATTAATGCACATTTGAAATATCCATGGTAACCAAACACAATATCAATCAGTAACAGAATGTCGTAAGTGTTGTCTAAAAAGTTTTTGGTTCGTGCGTTTTGGTGACGTAATAAAATTCATTATTGCTGTCGCTTTCGGTTTTTCGTTTCATTCGCTTTTAATCTACTTTCAAATCACAACGATGCCAATGAAGTTTTCACTTTTAAAAAAAACATTGAACCTTTCAAATGTGAAGCCCAAATATGACAGACAAACTCGCATCTCTCGTGGGCCAACTAAAGCTTTCTTTTTGCAGTTGTTCGCCATATATACATATTATACTTTACTGAAATATATAATGATAATATTAAAATATCCCGTATGTTGAATAACACAAAATATTTCCATGATTAAATAAAAACCCTTATTAAATTATTCAAAATCTTGCGATGTAAATAACTGTACCTCAAAATATACGAGAGTACAACACTATAAAAGTAAATGTGGCAACATTATTTTTAAGTTTGAAATTGGTGATTGTCAATTTACTATAGTAAAATTTTAGTGATGCGCTCATTTTCCAAAGAAAATATATTTGTAAGTGCAATATTTTCCTTTTTAATTATTTTATACTACACAGAATTTCAATAATAATAACAAAAATACATATATGAAAGAAAACTGAATTCATATAAAACGAATTTAAAAGGCATTTTACATTGAAGTGATCGATTCGTGAGGTCTACACGCACAATAAAATTATTATATTAAATACAGTAAACATATACAGAAAAGTAAATCAGGAAGAGCTTTAGATGAATGTAAGTTGACAAACAAAGTGTTCTATACCAATATATAAAACTCAAGAGTTCGTTTGTTTGAACGTGCTGAAAAATATATTTCTCATTTATAGCCTATTTATTGAGGACTAGCTTTGCCAGCGGCTTCGCTCACATGTACTACAGAATGCCATAGACCGGGCACACGCGCGAATCTTGCTCCCTTCTTACTTATTTTGGGTGTTCCTTAGAAGATACAAAAATGCTCTCGATGACTTTTTTATGGTCTTTTTAATGTCTACAGTTATATAGTACATTAATTTGATATATCTCTTATGATTTACTCAGCGTAAGCCATTTACGCCCCTGAATTGAATCACTATGACCAGTATTTTTTATTTGCGCGGAACCCGATTTTTTCTGAAAGAAAAATAGCCTCAGTTATTCCTTAGGTATAACATCATCTATCTACCAGTGAAAGTCCCGTCAAAGTCGGTCCAACCGTTTCGGAGATTACTCTGAACAAACAGACAAAAATTAAAAAATGTCTTTTTTGTTGGTTATCGTATAAACTATCATATTATGCATTCAGTAAAATCTGTTATTTTGACATTACAAACAGACACTTCAACTTTATTAATTAATTGTATAGATTATTGAGGATAGTCATCGGCTATCTAACTTCACGCTATGACTCTAAGAAGTGAAGCAGTAATCATGAACGTCGAGCAAACTGGTAAACTGTAGGAAAGTACGGGGAAGGGAGAACAACAAATACAATATAGACTAAGTTGTCGGCGGCGATAGAGAGTTGCTAAATAAATTGATTACTGGTGAGACCGTGAAGCACAGTTAGTAATAACAATAAATGTAAATAAAGAAGGTGTTCTCCACAATTTATATTAAGAGGTTTTCGTAAATGAGAATAACCAGTAGTTAGTGCACGCTTTCTGTGTGATAAACCGTCGGGTGAGGGACGCGGGGCGGGGCGGGGCGGGGCGGGGCGGTGGGTTTGCGAGCGTCATGGCCGCGGCTCACTGGCGCGCGCTCAAATTAACCTAGCCAATTATTTGAGTAGCCGCACTCATTTCCCGCGCTAAAAAGCCCTCTTAAAAAGGGGTTCCTCCAAGTTTTTAAAGTACGAATTTTGTGATCGCTTCATTTTGTCTAAAGACGAAGTAATATTACGTAATAATACTAAAATCCCTAAGATTCTTTTTGATAACATTATGTAACGAAACGTTTTTCTCTATGCAATATTTTAGTAAGTAATGGTTTTAATATTTAAAAACGTCTATTAACACTTAATTTTGTTCCAAATTACTGTGTAAAAGCATGGTGTAATATTCATTTTTTAACAATTATTAAAATTGCTAAGTATTTTTACAAAACAAATTATCTCTCGTCATCTAGTGCAATGAAAATACTTACTACTCAATTTCTATTAAGCGCAGCTAAGTACAATGAAATAGGTAAGTAAGTACTTACTTACTACTCACTTACTTAAGCAGTGTAGATACACTGATTTCAAGAAGTGCTAAGGAACTCGTTTTTTATTAAAAGAGACTGCCTAAAACGGTTTTTTTCTTCCATGTTGTTATTAATCCGAAATGAAAGTAAGCATTTTCAAATACACATATTTATGCGAAAATGCACAACGCCAAGTCTATAATGTAGCTATGAAATGGAACCACCTCGTTCCATTATATTTTAGAGATTTTATTTTGCACGGTCGCGGCCTGTATACTAGCGGTGGGTGATTATGAGATATACTAATGTAATCATTCGATTATGAAGATATTTTGAGATATCTCGATTATGGCCATTAGTAATTACTAATATTAGTAGTTCGATGATGAGTGATCATTCATAATCGAAGTACCATTAGTGACTACAAATGCTAGGTTACTAATTTGATAAAATTAGTAATTATTACGATCGAACGACCTTTTTTTAGCTAATTGTTATATGTGTTCTTCTAAACATTGAAACTTTTAAGAACTTTGTTTACGACTGTGCGACCTTTTCTTTCAGTCATAAATCATAATCGCCCACCTCTGGGCTCGATTATGAATGATCATTCATATTGTCATTCACAATCGAATATATCGATTATGTAAATAATTCATTATCGAAAATCTCAATTATGTAAATCATTAACAATCGTCCATCTCTACTGTATACATTACCACTGCTCTGGTCTCATCTCATATTGTTCACGGTTCGTTATAGTGCTCTCGGGGCACGCGGGACACGAGGCAGGACAGGGGCCGGGGTGGGTGTACACTGCCGGCCGGAGCGTTAGGAAACTGGGCTTTCTAATTAATTTTTTAATCAACTCTCATTGACTCTAATACGTATTCCTGTAATTTCTGCGGGATCATCTATTTATTATACAAATGACAATTGAACGCTGTTCTTTGGTAAGAGAATCACATAAGAACTGTTGGATCAGTTTAGCTAATTAGATTCTTAAAATGTTAGTAACAACCCAAATAAGGTTTTTAAGGCAAGAATAATTTGAAATATTACCCGCGAAATTAGAAATTACTTTTCTTTGTTGGTTTTCTATATAAAAAACTCACGTTTCGAACTAAGGATACGCGTAATTCGTATTTTGTTGTGTTCGTTGATAGTTCTTGAACAGATTTTATTTAAAAAAAAATCAAGGTAGTTGTTGCTGTGGTTGAGTTATTGAAAATTGAAAACAACGTCTGCCAGGTCAGCTGGGTTTAAATACAAAGAAGCTTATATTTTTCAGTTTGGTTTATTAAAATTATTTAAAACGACAGGTTTTAACAAGACGATAATTATGTTGGGATATTTTTGTAATATATAGGAAAATATTATATTATTATAAACATATCTTACGCAAATAAAAGCGATATTTGTGAAGCCACTTATTCTACAATTTTATATTTGAATAAGAATACATTATGTAGTCAATACGTGTTACAAATAAATGGATATGTCAACATAAGTAAATAAATACATTAGCTCATCTAAAAGCAGAAACGACTTATCTTGCGACGCAACGTCTACGGCTATTTAAATAATTCTGTTTAGAACGAAACATAAAAGTAGAAAAACTAAATAAAATACACGGAGAGTCGCGCTGCGGTAGCTCTAAAACCACGTTTCGCAGTTTATATTTCCTCGGAATCATTTCGCTTGTGCAACACTATTTTTGCTCGCCATGTATTTCACTGAAAATACACATGAACTATTATACATGACCACTGGCCAGCATTGTACAATACACTATGACATTAAGTATTTATATGTTTCATAAGACTAATGTATATTTTATTATAAAACGTATTTATACAGAAATAAAAATAAAGATACTTCAATTTGTTAATTGTCTGTTTCTACATTTCTAACTATGATTTCCATTTCAAGTAAAAATGTGTATGTAAATGTTCTTTTTTCTTCTTTATATAAGGGAGGTAGGACATAGAGGAATGTCTTTGGAGATTGGAGAAATGACTTGTAGAATATCTCCACTCTACAGAATATCGTAACCACATAACAGTGGTTATGTTGCAGCGATGAGTAAGGTTTCTAGAGCTTATTGAAGTAGGGGGCTTCAAGGTCGTCCAAGCACTAGTGCATTTTACCATCAGGCAGGCAGTATGCTTATTTGATACCTTAGTTGTATAAAAAAGAAAAAAATGGCAATGTAAAGGGTTTGCAAAATATTTCATAATAATATATATATATAGTGAAGAACAAGTTCCAGGAATTTAGTATTTTAACTTTGCCCTCACAATGTATCTTTGATAACTTAATGTATGTCCGTAAAAACTTAGACAAGCTGGATTTTATCAAAGATCAGCACAATGTTAATACTAGAAATAGAGATAAATTAGTCGTACTCTGTTTTAGGCTTAGTAAGACTAATAAAAGTTTTTTAGGTAATAGTGTTAGGTTCTGTAATAAGATTCCGGAAGCACATTATTAATTTTCCAGACAACAAGTTCAAAGACCATGTCAAGCGGGCTTAATGTTAAAAGGTTATTATAGGGTGGATCATTATGTGAATGATAGTGATGTATGCAAGTGACTCCCTCTCTGTGCATCCACTAAATTATTATTATTGTACCTGTTACATTAACATTTGTACAGTTGACAAAAAAAAAGATAAACCCGATCGAGTTTCTTACCGGTTCTTCTCGATGTCTGGGACGTTTGCCGAACCGGCAGTAGTGTTTTGACATTCTTAAGTGCCTACTTAGGGCCTAAATTGAATAAAGATTATTTTGATTTTTATTTTTGATTTTATCGCAGTAAGTGTTTGAAATAATGATGACTTAGTTGGCAGTGGGTATGGACTCCGCGTCGATCATCGTGATTTCGAATCCCTACAATGATCCTGAATGCCCGGTGAAGGAACACATCGTGATGAATCTATAGCATGGTGGTAGGGCTTTCTCTGATGTTGAATAGGTGTGTTCCGGCAGCTGCACTTGAGAGCCAGTCTTCCATTAAGCTTAGCGTGCTACCATCTTGGGCCATATCGTCACTTAAGATCAGGTGAAGTTGTGGCCACAACGCTAAATCTATAACGATTTATAAACAAAAATTAAAAAAAAAACAACGGCGAACACCAAGCGAACAAAAATACCGTGAAATCTATCCGACTCGTTATAATATCAAGTTGATCACTAAAGCGTGATTGCTGCAGTAGACACGTCGCATCGTGTTATAAACCCAACACTAACATATTCAATGTTAAATGGCTGAATGTATCGATATACAAAGCCCACAAATTCAGCTTTATATTTATTCAGATAAAACTATTCACTGACAAAGTGTTTGTTCAATTAAAAGTGATTAAAACATTCCAACACTATGAACAGCTCTTTATCACCATACATTTACGTTATCCGTAAGCATGTATTAATGTAGCCGACACTTGGAATCACCTCATTATCACGTCGAGTACCAGCCGCGAGCTCTCCAAACAACGTGAAGATAGGTAGTCTATTTTTGCGCTCGTTTTTAAAACTTGCTTCTATTTGAAAGATTATTTATTGAAAATAAATATATCGCATCATCTGGTTAATTTCCTATATAGTTGTGTGTTTATATTTTTATATTTATGTATGTGTGCGTTACATTTATTATACTATATTTTTCTCAAAGTTAATCAATTACCAGTGAGTTTGTTAATATTAGTGATTGGATTATAGAAAATATTTTGAGAATACAATCAAATACTATTCCGTTATTTTATACATTTTAAATTAATAATTTATTTAATCGTTTAATATGCATAAATGATAGGTAATAGTAGAATTTAATAGATACCTATGCAATGGCAACATTTCCAATTATTACGGCACGCGTTGACTCTATGTCAGTTAAATGCAAACCCGGTCATAATAAAGCGTGATTTCGCGTCGTTTGCTAGACTATATTATACACTTTATAAAATTAAATAGTACATATTACCGTACCTATTATAATTTCTATTTTACAATATACCTGTGTGGAAATATGATTATTAATCTCTATTTTAATTAAATTTACTAGCTGAACCCTGGAACTTCGTCTGCGTCACATAAGATAGAGAGAGAGCGAGAGAGAGAGTGGGTCGTACGCACCTATAATATAATTATAAATGAAGCTGAAACATTCTTTGTTTTATCTACGAACTATTTGAGTACCATTCACCCTCCACTCCCTACATGATAACTACATCATTCCGCATAATAAAAATGCGCGCGCGGTACTTGATCATTATTTTGCTGCGGAGTTATTTTAAAACTGTGATATATCCGAAAATATTCATTTAAATCCATAGATGTAAAGGGAAATGTTGTTCAAAATTAAATACTTGTGATTAATAACGTATTTATTTCGATTAGGATTAATACCATGTATTTAAAAACACTTTCGAAAATAATGCATTATTTTAAAATAAATTTTATTACCATAAAAAAGGTTTTATCCAGTCAACCTTAAAAGGTAGACATATGCTGTCGCGGACCTTTTTTTAGAACTTTTAAGATAAGCAAGGAACAATGAACCAAAAGGAATAAATTTTCCTCGTTTTTGCAACATTTTTCATTGATGCTCCGTTCCTATTGGCCTTAGCGTGATTTTATATAGCCTATTAGCTTTTCTCGATAAATGAGTTTTCCAACAATAAAATATGTTTTCCATTCGAAACAGTAGTTGCTGAGATTAGCGCGAAAAGTTTTTGTATAATTGAGAAAACCCAAGGCTTTGTAACCAAGTAAACCTTCAGATATACTTCAAAATAATGTGCTAAAAAATTGTAGTTCTTCAAAAAGTCTACAGAAAAGTCCATGATGGCATATTATGTCTATCTCCTAAGGTTGACTCACAGTAAGCATTTTTTTTTTCAACTTAATAATTAAAAATACTGTTTTTGCGAAACTAGTTTCTCGAATTCAGTGTTAATCTTTATCCAGGAAAATAGGTTAGTTAACTTGGGCATTCAGTGTGGATTAAAATTGTCCATTTTATTAAATAATTTAATTAAATACCGTAGAAGATATCACGAAATCAAAATTACGCACAATCAAAATAATCACTCGCAGCGAAACAGAGAAAGTAGCATCGTGTGCTAAGCACATTTCTCATAACTATGAAGTTATAAACACTCTCAATACTAAAGCGATATGCTATAAATCAATCGAACATGCTTTTTTAATACAAATGACAGCACTTTGTAAATTGCACCCGTGCGAAGCTGAGGCACATTGCTAGTATGCTATAAAACAACGAGTCTAGAGAAAAACAAAGCAATTCGTAAATATAAGGAACCAATACAACATAGGACAATGTTTTAGATAAACATCTCTCCGCTTCTTGAGCGTGAATCACATAGAAAAACCCAAATAATTGTAATTGTCAGAATTTTACAATATTAAGGTGTATTCATAATTTGCGAAAGAAATTATACGAGCTGTAATTAACTTTCTTCTTTTCATTGACACTTTTAAAAAGTACAATAAAATAGAAATGCTGGAGTTTAGCTATATGAAATCGGTGGTAGAGCCGCTTGTAAAATAGCGTTAACTCTGCACAAAAGTAATATCAGTGCCAAAGGGGTGAAAGCGCTTGGAGAATCATTCACAGTCCTCGACTAACTGTCAAGGATATGATTACAAAACGCGTTGGAGCGCTGAGTACTGTGCACGTACCTATTCTGCTAAGGTCTGAGTGTATGCAATTTACTTTGCGCGTAATTTCACTCCTTTGTGTTGACGACGCGACGGTTTGGACACTTAGGGCCTAGTTATACAACGCGAAAGCATTTGAGCGCCGCCCGCGCCGCGCTCTCATATGTTATGTTCATTAATGGCCAATGTGAACTATATTTAATAAGGAACAATATTTAAAATCCTAGGAACAAGATGACCGCGAAGCTTCCACGCGTTCGCCGCGTAGCCCAGAGTCACCTTGTTCGCGCACTCCGTGCCCCTCCTGGCCCGCTCCAGCCAGTGCAAAATTGTTTTTTTGCTAATTTAATTGAAAACGTTGTTATTTTATACATAGAAACGTACACGCAGTCGCCCCACGGCGCGTTGTCCGCATAGAGACCGTGCTACGCGACCACTTCTACAAGGTTCTAAGAAATTCGTGTCCAATAAACGCACCCTGACGCTCTATAATGTAGGTATTTGTGTGTGTTTCTATCACTTTTAACATAGGTACAATTAATAACATATTAAAACAAGTTACATTCAGAGAAATAAATAAATAAGAATGATGAAAACTACAGCTTAATCTATACTAATATTATAAAGCTGAAGAGTTTATTTGTTTGATAGCCCATTTAACGAGAAAGGCTATAGGCTAATAACATCACACTATGACCAATAGGAGCGGAGCATCAATGAAAATAGTTGCAAAAACGGGCAAATTATATTTCTTTTGAGAGCTTCATCTGGATTCGCTGAGTAAACGGTTAAAGTTATGCAAAATTTATGTATGATATAATTGCTTCTCTTAAAAAGTTCCAAAAAAAAAGTCCGCGATAGCATATGTCTATCTGTTAAGGTTTACTCAATATAACCTAGTCCTTTTCAGAAATTGATTTAAATGAACATCTTGGGAGATATCACAGTTTTAAAATAACTCCGCAGCAAAATAACGATCAAGTACCGGGTGTGCATTTTTATTGTGCAGAATAATGTGGGTAGCGGGCGGCAACTAATAATACAGTGCCTACGTCCCACTCTCTCTAACCCTTTCTCCCTCTCTCTCTCTCTTACATGACGCAGACGAAGTTGCGCGGGTCAGCTAGTTATTACATATTTGCCGGCAAGAAAATTATCTCTTGGAACACCGCGCGCAGGTCCGTTCACATCCCTACAATAATATTCCGTACCTTTAAGTAGAGTTACATGGCTGTACCTACAGTGTATCTGACCTCTGACATTGTGTAACAACATTTAAATTGTTCAAAACACAGGATACTTTTTATTTGTGTTTGCATTTAACTCTGATTGCGCCCACTAGGGCGTTGAAAATGCTGTGCATCTCAGACAAATACAATATTATGGTAATATGAAATAGAAAGAAAAATTTAATATTAAATGCTTATGTTAAAAAGTTAAACTATGGGTATCTCATTTTTTTATTTATATACATTTAAAGCAAAAATCGAAGATCGGAAGATCGTCCGTCTCTTTTTGATTGAATCTTCTAAAACATTTTCTTAACCATTTTAATATGAAAATTACGTTTAATCATAATATTAATACGTGAGAAGAAAACTTCGGACACTTTTTTAAGTGTAATGCGTGCACGGAAGTATTTAAGTATATAAAATTGATCTATAATAGTTTTTAGTAATATATTAAATTAAATAAATTAATACTGCGAATCCTAAACCGACCAGTGCCATTGAATTTAGACCCCCCAAAATATTGACATTGTCACTGAATGAAAAGTGACAGCAAGTGATATAATATCCATTGTTTAGGTTCATACTGCAAATGTCAAACAGAAAATAGTCTATGATTAAAAAGTCGATGTTCGAGTTTCGATTATCGGGCGACCGCTAATAAGTCATAATTTTATCACGAGTATTATTAAATTCAAATAGTGTTAACTTTGATTATATACATTCAAAGAGTGTTAAAACAAAATGCATTAAAACCTTCTTTTTTTAAAATAATACATTGAATTGTATCTTAAAATAAAATATTTTGAATTTCATTGTTACTAATAAACTAAATTATATCTCATAGTCACGTATTTTATTTATAGATTTTATTATAGATTGTTTCCGTAAAGCATTTTAAATATTAAATGACATTTTTATCATAAAATGTTTTCAGGCGCTAATGGTTTTTAAATTTGTAAATAATGCTATTTATTTTAATTAAGTTTATTATTAAAGGTGGGACCTGTCTAATTACACTTTATAAGGAGTTGTCCTAAATTCAAAACACTAAATTTAATTTGTAAGTGTATAATCTAGTAGAGATAGATTCAGTATAAAAGTTCTCGGGACGTGTTATTGTTATTCTGATGTAAAGAAGATTTAACAAAATAATATATTATACTTTAACCCACATTAACATTTACATCGTTACGAGGTAATTTACATATAAAGTATGTGATATAATGGAAAATTTGATGCGGACATGTAAGCGTAACGAGTTACCGTATAAACAGTAATTTCTTTAAAAGAACCTTAATTGAGTGTACATTGTAATGTACGATGATGAAATAGCTGTTTTCACTTTGCATGAAACATAGAACTAAGCCGGAAGTATGAGCATTACAGGAAGGAAATTTTAAAAGGTCCCTGTTTACTTTTTTACCTAATATTACGTACAGTATGGGATATATGAAATGTTTACGGTAAGTTTCTTGTTTGCTATCTTTAAAATTAAAATGCGACATTTTCCGACACAGTATGCAAACTCTGCGTGACTGTTCTCAGAAAGTGTTAAATATAAGTAAATGAGAAAGGCGTGTCGACTATTCATAACGTGTTATTTGATGACTACTTCAATCACGTAATAAAAAATTTAACTAATTTTCAAATTAAATCAAAAATCTTAAGAGAGGTAGTAGAGCATAGAGAAATTTATTTGGAGGTTTCTCTCTACTTGGGACCGCCCGACTAGTGTCGTACCACGACGCGCTATATATAGCTATGGTATTAGTACCGCTTACCGCTAGTAACTAAGTAGTAATTTGTACCGCTTACAAATAGGTGGGGCGTATTTTTGTTTTCCACATTAGTTGCCCTAAGAAGGCACATGCGAATGTCAATACTTATACTACAGTGAATATTAAAAAAAACTAAAACATGTTCTGATTGCTGTTCCAAAGACATTAATGTCGGAGAAATCACAGATAAAAGCTAGCTTAAAACATAAATAGTTATGTGACGGAACGAAGCGGTGTCATGTCAATTCAGCGCAATTCAGTATGACACGACGCGACGCGACGGCCGCGGCAATGTGCGACGCGCCTGTCTCGATTTGGCTTATCGAATTAATTACAGTTGTGTGGATTTCGTTTAACTTGTGACTTAACATTTATCCCGAATAATAAATGATTCAACTATGTGTAGTGTGTTCTCGAGGGGCGGATACAACACACTAATTATTATGATTTATATCAGCTATTAGTAACAACATTACACTAGACGCTGCTTTGTAATAAAATTTACAATTACCCAGGACAAATTAAATTGTATTTATTACTTGAGTCTCTGCTAAACTCGTCCTAATCCTAGGTAAATTTTAGGTAACATGAAACAGATAGTTCTAGTGGAATTTACTAGTGTGTAAATTTAATTTGAACGTGTTAATACAGTTTGAAACGAGTTTGCGAGCTGATAACGTGAGAATGTTTCACCTACAGACGACTACAACACAATTTGCAAGCGACCGCGTCGCTCTCGTCTCGAGAGGCTTATTGATGACGTGCACGGTAACACTCGGGATATACTGCGTCAGTCATTTGTTGCTGTTATAGTAAAGTCAGGATGAATGTCCACTTCCAGTAAATTCCTCCGTACTTCTCTCAGTAAGAGTTAGCACTGTCCTACTATTCGACAATTCGCTTCGCAAATACTACGACAGAGGATTCGACACGAAAGACACAGATTGTTTTCGAAAAGTGTCATGACGATCACCAACATAAATGATTGCGTTTCAGTCAGGCACCATTTCTGGTGAAGTCGCTTAATTTCTACATTAGTAAAAGTTTTTATTATACGAATAGTTAATTTGGTTTGATGTAATTACCAATATCCGTTAAATATCAAGTTTTATGATTGCCCAGTGTTTCTTAGGACTTTGCAAATTGGTCTACTGCATGCACAGTAGAGAGTAGACCATCACCTTCACTAATAAGCAACGTGAATTAAGCTCACAATCTTTTGATTGTCAGTGAAAAATTAAATTCTAATTAGGATAGAAAAAAATAGTTAAAATTTAAATCCGAGTAAATCTGGATGCCCGTTTTTTATTAAGAGTATTTGGTTGATTGATCAGTAATCATTGAGTACAGCAATGAATATATAGCAATAGGAGCTTGTCTATTATTTAGGAAATGTAATTATTTTATGCAAATAAATGTCATTGTGAGTACACAACTTCTAGACATAGGCAATTAAATCTACTATTATCATGAGGTTTTATTGTACTAAATAAGGTAGTAGTGGAACAAACGTATCACGAAATAGGGGTTTTCTTTTAGGTTTCACGTTCATTCACTATATCACCCGGTGTTATGTTTCTGTTTGTTATCTTATAGCGAAGTTTATGTTGGCAGTACGAGAGTGCACTGCAAAATTTTCATGAATTCCTAAGTTTTCTCAAACAAAACAGTTGAATAATAAATTACGAATTTGAGGGTTATGTTTAGTTTAGTGCAAAGAAACCAACAAAAGTTATCACCTGACAGGTAGCACGGCTAGGTGTTTATTTCTCTTTCTTAAATACCGTCGACTGATGGTGAAGCAAAAAAAAATTGTGCTAAAACCTGGACTCCTTGAGATATATTTTTGTAAAAACAAAATTTACTGGGAAAAATACGCAGTTAATGTGGTGATATAGCCCATGTTTTCTCTCGAATGGATGTTGGTACTTACCCAGCAATGGCATATTTATTATACATGGTGGTATTATTATTATTGGCTAAATTTACCAATAAATCATAAATGTTTCTCTACTATAATACAATTTTTTTCTTGATACAAGCTATCGCGCACGTTTGCACTAATTTATCAGTTTCTGGAAATTCTATCAATCTTAATTACATCCCAAACCGTTACTTTTTTCGTTTCTCGCTATCAATCAACGTGATGCGCGTTAACCATGAAATCCGGTTATTTAATTTTATCGATTATGGGTTTTTACCGCGAGGGTAAATTTAACGATTTTATATCCGATTTATTTCACTTCAATAAATTCATATAACACTAGATTAGATGTGTACTTTTCTTTTGTTTAAAATTCTCTGATATTTAAAAACCTCCCTCTAGTTCTTTTATGTTGATTTGGTAAACTGACATCAAACCTAAAGGCAAGTTGGAATACAATCTGAGAATAATGGACACAAATTCTACGTCTATGCACTGTGCACTAACTTCACGCAATACGCTGAAATGATCCAATCAGGAGTAAGAGCTTTACCAGTGTGCTATTTCTTCATGAAATATTCAGCAAGACCTAGGATAAGTTAGGATGTCCTACGTACCTTAGATTTTTGATACCTCATTAAAATAAGTTCATTAATAACAGCAATATCAAGACAGTTGGGTGGATTCAGGAAAATCCGTTACTTATAAAGTTAGACGTACATAGAATTCAGATACTCGATCCTCGCGTGTACCTCATAAATACAGATCGGTTTGAAGATATCCCTATTTGTATTGGTTATCCGTTTTACAGACGGCATCAGAGTTCGGTCACCAACCTTGAAGATTATCGTGAAAGCTGATTTATAACCGACGTGACCAGCTCGTACGTAAAATTTTTATCGAAGCAGATTTTATTTTTTACTTCTAGAATGAACAAACTCAGTGCAATCTTCAATTTTATAATATTTTAGCATCTTTCATTATAATAAAGCCGTCTTCAAATAAACTTTTTGAGTTTTAATTAATTTGATAAAATAGTATTTAATAAAAAGTAGTAATTACAACTATGTGTTCAATTTAGTAAAATAACAAAGGCAGCAATTGGAAGAACCTTCTGGGAAAATAGACAAGTGAAAACAGCTTTTCTGGATAAGTCAATAATCATATTGCTAGAACGTAATAGACACTAAGATCGTACTGGATCACAAAGAATAGTGTCCTTAGAGTATGGAACTTCATTAAATGAAACAGTTGGTAAAATATATTTACCATTTGCGATACAACGAATACAAACAAACTTGAAGACTTATTTAACAAAATAAGACAGTAGTAGTGTGTACAAAAGCGGTGAGAGCATCGAATCCCAAGCAACACGATGACTACGCGAATTTTTTTGTGACTTCTTACTTATTTTCTGTTTAAGTAACTTATCACTTGTGCTTGAGGAATACAATTTTTGTGATAATTCCATGTCGATAATGAAATAAGACTTAATAAAATAGAATATTGCGAAAAAGCACAGCGTAGTAATAAATTCTAACGCTCAACAGACTAGCTATTATTTGAAAATATGTATCTATATTCGAAATCCGATAATAGTACAGCTGTGATTAATGTCAAACCTTTGGTTCCCTAAAATAACAGAAATGTACGTGAAGTTAGCATATATGCTATCCGCGGGAGCAAAGGTATTATTTAATGATAATAAAAGGCATTGGCAAAAGGCAACAGGAAAAATTAAACTTCCATTCAAATTTTATAATACTTGATTCAAATTAGAAGTCGCTCTAAATTATTTTCTACACAGGTGAAGTCACGTGCAAAAGCTATTTCTAGATGAGCAGGTTTCTGAATTGAAGTTAATGGCATTATTCTGTAGCCACTGTTCCTTGTTAGAGAGCACTCGCCAGAATAATTAGATTTCACTATTTAAGATGTTACTGGATAGAGAATACCTTTATAAAACCGATGAGATTATTGAATAAATAGAGATAAAGACGTCGTCTCCTTTGTGGAATATTTAATCTGTTTAAGATATTTGTTTTTGTTCTGATCTAGATCGGTTAGAGCTAATAATTGTTTGGTGTACGTCGCTCGGTAATCTCCCCATGACATACTTCGGCTCACCGCAATAGGCTAATTAGAGATGCTCTTTCGGCGTATCCCTCTCATTGACAAAGTGAACATGGGACGAATCGAGGGCAGGCTCGAAGTACACTCACCATACTACCAGAATGGTGTAGAAGAACTTGTTCCTCCTGTGCTACCGTTGAATGTCCCATAATCCCAGTGCAAGAGTGTGATTATCATGTACACTTAAAACCGAAGACTTGGGCTTTATATACCTGGGTCGCTACATATACTATAATATCTCTAAAAAAAAACCCAGGAAAACGCTCACTTGTATGCCTGAAGTATAAATAAAACCACGTTGCTAAATAGAGGATGAAATAAACCTTTTAAAAATGACCGAGAAATAGAAACTCGTTAAAAAATAACCAAGACGAGTTTCAGAATAAATTAACCCGGATCCAGAAAGATGAAAACTTCGTTAATAAATTACTAAAAAAAATTAGATCGAAGGACTGAGATGAACTCAGTGGGAGGCTGTCGGTTTAGTTTCATATAGTCCGTCTCCTGATCTACTCCGACGGACGGTTTTCAATAAGTAAAAAAAGTTAAAGCAAAATAGATTTTTTATATGGTGAATTTTATTCCGAACTCTCCTCCATATTCACATCCATTGGCAAAGTTCAAAAACAGATGAATAGGTACTTCTTTTAATTATCCATGTCTCATAGATAATATTCTCTGTGTAGCGATCTAGTTGATCCTATACAAATACTTATCAATAAAATAAGCAACATATGATTCATGGATCTGCAATCAGTGTTGAACAGATCAGCTTAAAGTAGAATCTATTGTTATCTAAGACTAGAGATGTACTGGCTTCTTAACAGTTTAATTCTTTATGCAGTATATATAACTACACGTTCAGGATTCCGTTGGAGCTTATGTGTTTTTGTAGCGCTTCAAAGATATTTGCAGAGGTGAGAATTGATGACTTTCATGCTATCTTCGGAAAGCGGTGTTCCTCTATCCTTCGCAGTATGCGTGCCAATTACAACAACATCCTGAGCACGTTGTGTGGTAGCTGGCATTGTCCAATTCTACGTTATTGGATTGAACTTCATAAGTCTACAAGTACGTACCTACTAGTTAATAGCAGAATTATATTTACTAGTGGTCGCCCAATGATCGAAATTCGACCAGCGACTTTTTAATCATATACTATTTTCTGTTTGACAATTACGTTATCAACCTAAACAATAAATATTAAATCACTTGCTGTTACTATTCATTGAGTGACAATGTCCATATTTTGGGGGGGTCTAAGTTCAGTGGCACTGGTCATATTAGGATTCGCAGTATTAACTTATTTAATTTAATATATAATTTAATTTTAGCTTTCTGCACTCCGTCTTCATATAAACTATAACCATGCCAAATCTCACAGTCTTCCGTGCACGCGATACGCTTAAAATGGTACCGAAGAAAGATTTGCTTCACGTATTAATGTATAGATTACCAGGTGGTATTAATTTTTAAGTTTTTAGTATTATCAATTGTATGGATTTGTTTGTGGTTCGAAATAAATGTTTATTATTATGACGATACTGTACCCGAAGTTTATAGAGAAATGATTGTACTGAATAGTGTGATATGATAGGCCATTTCGGACCCTTCTATTGTGTGGTGATAGCATTTAATACAGCAGCAGTGAAATAGTGAGAAACAGTAGTCAGGTACATATTATATGAAAATATATGTAATGGGTTAAAATAATAAGTCGTAAAGGAAACCGAGCATGCCGGTTGGCGTAGTCGCGACCGCGGCGTCGAATATCAACATTAGCAATGTAAATCTCGGGCACAAAATTTACATAGTTTCCTATAAAAGTCATAACGAAATTATCCCTTCGTTTACAATGGAAGTTCGGGTTTCCGGACTGTTAAACGTTGTAGCTCTTTGATATTATACGTATACACTAATTATGTATATTTATTTATTTATGTAGGAGATAATGGAAAGGATCAAAGAAAGCAGTACATATAAACTTTTAATAACTATTAGGTTATATAAGTGAATACAAATAATCATATTGTTTATAAATTATTTCAAAAATGTAGAAGAGTATGAAACGAATGAAATGATAGAGGTTTGCCGTTCGGTTGTGCACGCATTACGCAAAAGCTACTGGATAGATTTTGTTTTTTTTTGTTTTACTCCTCAAATACTAGGTCCTCATCTAAAATAATTATCACGAGATTTTCATAAACAGTAATTCTGCAGTTAGCGCACGCGGAGCCACGGGCATAGCCAGTATAAAATAAAAAAACAGTGAAGTATGAAATGCACTACCATCTAAAATTTCTCTCATCGTATTTAATTTCTAAAATATTCCAATTAAATTCTAAATTCAGTGGAAACAAAGCCTTGTGGCGATGGCGTTCCTTTCTTTGCTTTTGTACAAAAGAAATTTCAATTTTCCAAGTTCCTGTTGCGACGGACTGTGAATGAAAGCCGAATATTCCTAGAACCGATGCCAAAAGTATTTATTCAAATTATATTTACTATTATGTTTATTTTAATATTTTTACCAGTGCCGTAGCTTACCTGGATTTATATTTCCGTTCAAAATTAATATTTTGAAACGGATATGGAATGGATTATATTCTAAATAATAATTATTAAAGTTAATAATAATTACCAGCCTATAATTTTCCACTCATAGGCAAAGTCCTCTTCTCAAGACAAGGTATATATAGGCTGAATCATCACGCCATGCTCTAAGTCCGGTGAAGCTGTAAAAGCCGTCAGTGGCTCCAGGCTCCCTAAGGCAAACAGTATAGTCAGTAAAAAAAACGCCGTGCTCTAACTCACCAAGTAATTATGAGAAAATTTTGAACTTTTAGACTTAACAACAGTTTTCTTTAGTTCCATACACAGCACTTATATATTTACAAACCAAAATTAGTAAATAAAGGTGCATCTATAAATATAAACGTTATGTAAATGTATACATAGCTAGACACAGCTCCGCTCAAATAGTATAATCAGGATACTCGAAGTAGCCGTGGATGCTGGCTGGCTGTATGACTCGCCACTTGAATGCTTGAGGAAGTGATGATGACGTCACGATGACGTAGCTTTTTGCGAAAAAGGTTGCGCTGACGTTCATGCTCGGGGTCACCAATGTAGAAGTGCTATTGCAAAGGGAGGATCTTCCGACCAGACGGGTGTTATGTCTGGTGGGCAGCTGCTCAACGGTTATAGTCGGGTTCTTGTATATATACTTATATATACTCAACGATTGAGTTAATTTCTATAGCGCGATGTAGGATAGTAAGATGCGTCTTATGTGGCTCGATAGATGTCGCAATGTAGATGTCGCCACACTTTCATTAATCTATATTTCGCAAATTTTTCATATTTTTTTTGTCCTTAGAGTGTTATAACAAATTTTGTTTTTTTTTTCGAGATTTAATGTATACCGTTTAGAAGAGTTTGAAAAGCTATTGTAACTTAGTAAAAAACTCATTGCGCTAATTACTTTACTTTTCGAATTATATCACGAAAAGTGAAAAAGAAAGTTTCAATATTTAAACGATATTTTCGTGTATGACTCTATTTGAGCGGAGATGCGATATGTCGAACCTCAGCATGTACTAATAAATTTTTCGGAATTCTTGTACAACAACATAAGCTGACGGTGACAGAAAACACCGTGGGGAATCTTGAAGGCTTGCCAATTGTTCTTGTAATAACACCGTATGAAGAAAAATATAGAAATTCAAAACGTCGTAGGTTTGCGTGATAACTATGCTCGTACCTTCTCTCAGAAATAGGCTTCTGCCCAGTAGTGGGAAACCTACATGTCGGTATTATTATCTATATATTAATACTTGAAGTAAAAGCTTTTGGTACTATTTTAAACGTATAGCGTGCACGGAAGACTGAGATTTGGCATTGTTAAAGTTTATATGAAGACGGAGTGCAGAAAGCTAAAATTTATCTATAATATCTGTTACTAATTAAATGTATATTAAAAAAAAAAATTAATAATGCAAGTTCTAATCCGACAGTGTCATTGAACTTAGACCCCCTCAAAATATTGACATTGTTACTCAACGAAAAGTGACAGCAAGTGTTGTAGATAATACTCATTGTTTATGAATACTGTAAATGTCAAACAGAAAATAGTCTACGATCAAAAAATCAATGGTCGAATTTCGAGCTTAGAGCGATCGTTAGTTAATATTAAATGTACACGAACTGCAAAATATTTGTGAGTACAAGATGAGGCTCAAACCTGCAGATAATATGTTTAATATGTTACGACAATTCATAATAAATATTACAAAAACAACAACAACAAATAGAAAAAATATCTTGGTACAACTATAATAATTTAAAAAAATCTTAACCAAGAATCGCATATGCGGTTTTAACCAGACTTGGATCTCAATCCCGAGAAATACGAAACAAAAGGGTTAACATTTCACTTGACCTCACAAAAAGCACATTACAAGTATAATGGATGCCGAAGCGATTATTTTTTATCTGAGTACGAGTCACCCGTCCGATTTCAAGAACCTACTGCCCTGAGAAAGTCATTTATTAACGTCCAGTCAAAAACATACCTCTTTTGTTGCTAAGGAAATGCCGGAGTAACGGACTTAAGTTTAAACTTATCGGATAAGGTATTAGTGACTTTTTCGAATTACTCAAACAAAAGATGAAAACAAAATTAATTATCTTTTAAGTTGGGTTATGGATGTTCATTTTTATAACTGTGAAACAAGCGAGACAGTGTAAAAAAAATGGCAGAGATATTAAAAAAAAGGATTATGTAATACCGTAAAGCAATCGCAAGCAACTAGCATTATTTCAACTGAAAGTTTTGGATCCTTCGAACGTTAAGAGGCATTTAAAAGGAACTGCACAGTTGGAGACTGCCTCTATGGACTCCTTACCGATTTTCACATTTGTGCTTAGAATTGTGTGCAGATGTCACTTTGGCATAAACGTAACTATAATAAGAACTTTAAAAATACTTAAAACGTGACGTAATCTAATTAGTAATAAATGACATCATCGAAAGGTTTCCTTTATAATAATCTTGTAGTTTTTCATAAACGTGTTGAGAAACAAAGGGCTGGTTCGCACAATAGCTCTCTTGGACAAAGGACTCGCTTCCGCTGCTTCCGTATAGTTTTTATTGTTATGGGAAAGGCGTCATAAATTGTTGTGAATTTCGTATTTAATTTCCAACGAAATTCGATTAAACATAAAATAATATAATAACCGTCTTTAAAATAGCCGGAAGCGGGGGCCACAATTCGCAAGGGCATTATTGCACGTGTACATAGCTAGTATACAATATGTCTAATAATGTGTACTATTCTGATACATATATATTTTATTGTTTTTATGCTTAAGTCGAAGTTAATAATTTCTAAATATTGCGACAAACATTTTGATCCACAATTAAAGAGTTTTCGACACGGTGTACATTTATATTATAATAAAAATGACATTTACAAATTAACTTTAGGAACGATATATTGAATGACTTATTTCATGTTTTGTGTCAAAGTAATGCCGTGAAAATTTTGATTGTTATTATGTACTTCCACAACAGTCAGTTTTTTCTAGCAGCAGGTTTTACTGTGAAAAGGTTATTATAGGGTGGATCATTATGCGAATGATAGTGATGTCTAGAAGCGACTCCCTCTCTGTGCATCCACTAATATATTATTGTTGTTTTTTAGTAATATTTTTTTTGTAATTGAAAAAAAAATAGATAAATCCGATCGAGTTTCTTACCGGTTCTTCTCGATGTCTGGGATATTTTCCGAACCGGCAGTAGTATTTGACGTTCGTAACTGCCTTCTTAGCTCCTAAATTGAATAAAGAGTTTTTTTATTATGATTTTAAAGTAAAATTTCATTAATTCTCATTAGTATTACACACGATAAACTATATTATGCAGTTTGTGTTCCATAATAAAAATTAACCGCAACTGATAATTAAAAGTTAATTTACTAAAAAGTTCACAAGTTAATGACATCTTCGGACAGAGATATTTTGTATGCAAATTGTATTTTTTGAAGTGAAACTTCTTTAGAATCGTTGTGATTTCAAACCGGATGCAACGGAAAAAACGACAGGTAAGAGACACAAAATCTAATATGAATGATATGCTGTGTAAGGTAAGGGCTACATTCCCATACATTTTTTACTGGCGCTTACGACCGTTTGGAACTGGGTGAAGTTTTTGTCGATTTACTGAAGTTTCACTTCTATCGTGTGTGAATCGCACACACACTTTTTTATTCTGAGTTATCATTAAATTTCATAAAAACAAAATATTTTTGAGAACGTAATCAAGTTTTCCGTTGTGCATAATAATATAAGATACCCTTGGTATATTAGATTTGTGTATGACTATTGTCAATTAGTACCTACATAAAAAAATAAAATGTCAGGAGCAGCAAGATGTGTGTAAAATAGTCGATTTAAAGCCGATTTTCAACGGTTAGAGAGAGAGAGAGAGATAAAAATAATATTAAAACTATGACAAGTTTTGCATACATTAACCGTCAAAACGCCAAAATTATTCCCATACAAATAGAATCACATATTATTAATTGTCCCAAACTATCTTGTTCCATTAATGATCTTCATCCTTGTAATATTAATTACTTACATATGTATATTCTACATACATACATTACATATGTATAACTCAAAAACGGTCTAATAGAATTTAATTAAGGAAAAGGCGAAGGAGACAGAGAATACAGCCAATACAGCCATCTCGTGAGTTTTTATATAAATATGTGAAAATTTGTCATTACTTTACATGTAATTTAGGTTTATTCAAGTAATTGTAAGTAATTTTATGGTTCTTATCAAAACAGATTATATATAATCTCAATTTTCTAGGTGGAAATATCGATTAATTCGATTGGTTCAGTGCTATGAATCGATCTTATTTGCCTAAAAAATCAGTTCTGCGATTGATCGATATCAGATTTTGTCTGACTGAACGAGTTTCGATGGACTGCTTCCTCACTCAAAAAGAAAGATTTTCTTCAAGATGCCATATCAATTAAACGTAGTAAAAAAAATATACCATAGATTGTGACGTTAACGACAGTCCGTAATCTATACAACTAATAAAATTGAAGTGTATGTTTGTAATGTCAAAATATCAGTTTTTTTAAATGCATATGAAAGTATATATGATACGAATAACAAAAAGCCCATTTTTAAAATTCTTGTCTGTCTGTGTGTTCCGGGTAATCTCCGAAACGATTAGAACGACTTCGACGGGATTTTCACTGGTAGATATGCTACATTTATTTTAGAAAAAGAATTAGGGTTCCGCATAAATAAAAAAACAACTGGTCATGGTCAATCAACTCGGGCGCTTAAAATGGCTTACGCTGAGTAAACTACAGAAATATAGCAAATTAACGTACTAAATAATTGTAAGCATTAAGAGACCTTTAAAAAAGTCAGGGAGAATATACGTCTATCTTTTAAGGAACACCTGCAATAAGCATTATTGTCTTTAAAATAGCCGGGAGCGGGGGGCAAGATTCGCACGGGCATTCTGTAGTCCACGTGAGCGAAGCCGCGGGCACAGCTAGTTTATTAATACGAAAGAAATTTTAATCAATAATGTCAGTATTAGATTCAAGTAGGTAGCGATTAGCGAATATTGAATCGGTGACTAATATTTGACTAATACCAAATAATAGGCACGGGAACCTAATATGAGTTAACTAATATATTCCACATTAGTAATACATATACAACATATCGGCCTAATATAACACGGCCTATTAAAACACACCTCTACTAATTACGGATGAGAGAGTAAGAAACTAAGAACCCAAAATCAATGCCTAATTGACGGATCCTTCTAAAAAATATTATTAGTATATTTAACCAGTTACGGGTATACTACCCTAACTCGTACATTATACATTATTGCTTAATACAGTCGCACATTATTGGAACCGTATCATATTTTTAATACAAAACGATAGCAAGTTTAAAAATTGTTTAACGCCATCTAGTAACAAGATTTGGGAACTACATACAAACAAACCAGTAATCTTTTGTAACATCGTAATCAAATTCTGTACCTCAGAGGTATACAATAGTAACTCCATTTTTTACGAAATCTTGTTTTTTGTACCAATAAAATAGTTAAAATCAGTTCTACATAGTGGTATAAAGCATTAACTCCTACGAGTAGTATATTAAAAGATAAACATTTGTATATGATATTAAATCCAAAAATACTAACGTGGTATAGAATCTCAAAGGATCATAAGTTTATTTACCCTAAGCGTCGCGCAAATATAATGTTTTTAATTGGACTTAATGCCTTTTACCACTAAACGCAGCGTGGGGCCCGCGCCGCGCGCCGCGCCGTGTCTGCCGTGAACTTGTCAGTGCTTGCGTATCGTGCGTGCAATCACAATGCAAATAATGCTTTAAAATTATTTTACATGGTTTCATCGACATGTTTTCACGTGGAAAGTTATTATGTAAGCTAGCTACTGTTGAAGAACAAGTTGACCAAACTTCAGGAGATGGTAAGGAAGTTTTCTATTACTTTTATAACATAGCGAGTAGCTTTTTAGGGGTAAACAATAGTATCTCCCGTAAATACACACTTTTGATTAGGACCATTTTCAAACTTATTTGTAGGTGCGTTAAGGTACGTTTTTCAATACTTGGGAAAAGAGTTTATTTATGGATTTTTTTCGTTTGTTTATGATTTAATACCAACTATTCATACTAACAAATTGCAAAATTAATAATATTAAGGGAGAAAACCTAAAGCCCGCTCCTAGGCTTTAGGCATTAATATCTGTTAGCTAATGTTTGTTAAAATGTGTCGGTAAATAAATTGTTACTGTACTGATCTTCACGGAATATGCAAGGTTTTATTTTTTTAATATTCAGATCTTACAATATTTATGTGATAGTATATTTGTTGGTTTGTTTGCCTAGCTTACACGTAGCAACGAATTATTTTGACCTTTTAAATTCATAAGGTGATAAGACCGACCGACTGATAGATACATTTCGTCCTGGAAATTGACATTTAATTATATTTACGTTTTCTTGCAATGGCTTGATAAGACTACATAGTGTTTTCTTTTTCAGGGCTTTCGAATAAATATGATTTCCTACACCGAAACCTTACCCTCCATGGTGATTCCCCAAGGACTTACAATGTTGAAGAAGTAGAATATCAACGAGTTGACCAATTTACGCCATTGCCTGAAGTATTCGCTACAGTAGTTGATGACACCGATGAAGACACACAACCTTCAAATTCCAATTTATTAACTGATATTTCGTCTAATGTTTTACCTCTGCCCGATAAAATTGCTACAGTAGTAGAAGCTTTTAATGAAAACACATGTCCGTCAATTTCCAGTATCTTAAATGATACTTCAGCTAATAATTTCGTACCATCGCCCAAAAAAAATTGTGTTATAGATGCTTCTGATGAAGAGACAAAACTATCAAAGTCTGGGTCGCTAATTGATATTGTTTCAATAAACGAAGTACCAGATGCATCTAAATCGTATCACCTTGTCAGTGTACACAGCAACTCTGAAGAAGATTTTTCACCTTCAGATGAGGACTATGTTCCAGACACTAACGAAAATTCACCAGATCATGATTTTCCGGGAAGAAGTCAAATTTTTGTACCAGAAACTAGCTGTAGCAGCTTATCCGACAATGAAGTAAATTCAGAAAATCGATTAAATACATGCATAAACCCTATCTCTATGGATGTTCAAACTATTTCTTTATCGTCTTCATCAGAGAGCAGAGGGAGTCGAAAACGAAAAAGAAATATTTGTAAATGGAAGTGCAACGTTAGAAAACTTAAAGCTGTCACAGGAAAATCATATACATCTAAGAAAGGTAAAGTTGTGCCCGAAAAAAAGATGAAACCTGTATGTGACTGTCGACTGAAATGCTCTGAACGAGTAGATGAAACAGCCAGAGCTGCTATATTTCAAAAATATTATAGTAATGAGATGACTTGGAATTTGAAGAGACAGTTTATAATATCAATGGTAACAGAAATTGAAACTGCTAGATCTAGACGTCGCGATCCTGAACACCCACCTAAGAGATCGTTTACATTAAATTACACATTTTTGGTCAACGATAAACCCGAAAAGATATGCAAAAAGTTTTTTTTAAATACCTTGGCAATTTCTGAGACTGTTGTGAGAAATGCTATCAAAAAATCTACACACGGCTTTGTTCAAGAAGACAGACGAGGAAGACATCCACCGCCTAATAAAACGGCAGAAGCCATTAAAGAAAGCATTCGTAACCACATTGATATGATACCCAAATATGAGAGCCATTATAGTCGGAACAGAACTAAAAGACTGTATCTTGGAAGTCATCTAAATATTGAAAAATTGAATGCTTTGTATGTAGAGTTTTGTGCCGAAAAGAATATACCGAAGGAGAATGTTGCAAAGGCATGGCTATATAGACATATTTTCAAGAATGAGTATAATCTAGGATTTAATCCTCCAGCCAATGATACGTGCGACGATTGTGATGGATTTGTAATTAAAACAAAAAATACTACCGATGTAATAGATAAGAATGCCATAAAAGCTGAACATGATAAACATCTTCAGGAATCACACCTCCGCTATAGCTTAAAAGGATTTGACAAAGTCGATGCAATAGAGAGTCACGGTTCTAAAAAAATGTTAACAGTTGATCTACAAAAGTGTTTGCCTACACCTTATTTGACAAATAGCCAAAGTTTTTATCTTAGGAAGTTGTGGACTTTTAACTTCACGATTATGGATTCTGTAGCCAAGGAGAGCTGGTGCTTTATGTGGGACGAGACTGTAGCAGGACGTAGCGGGAATGAGATGGCTTCTGGATTAGTCAAGTTTTTTGAACAGCTTGAAGATGTCAGATTAGAAGAAGTGACGATATGGAGTGACAACTGTGCCGGACAGAATAAAAATATTTCTGTAATGATGGCGTATTTGTGGATACTATCAAATCAAAATATAAAGATAATTAACCACAAGTATTTACTGAAAGGACATACGCACATGGAGGTGGACGTAATCCATTCCATTATCGAGCGAGAAAAGAAAAAAATACAAGAATTTCCTATAGTTACACCTTGGGACTGGCAGCAGTTTATTAAAAGCTGTTGCAAAAATGCCAAAATAAGTGTAGTGAACATGGAAACAGATTCTTTCAAAGAATTTTCAGCATTTTGTGAGGGACTCTCAGCGCCTTTTGTACACCGAAAAAAATCGGAATCTGGAGAAACGGTGCCATATTCCAATATAGTATGGATGCAATTTCGAAAAGAACACATGGGCTCAATGTTCTATAAAACATCATTTCAAGACGAAATGTTTAGTGAAGTTAGTTTTATTTGAAACAAACGAAAAGGATTTTCTATGCCAACACCAAAACCTATTCGAGATACATTGAGGCCAATTTCCAAATTAAAGTATAACGACTTACAAAAATCGTTACAGTGGATTCCCTCCATGTTTCATGACTTCTACAAAAATCTACCAAATGGCGATGTTCCAGACCTACCTGAAGCTGCTGCTTAATAATAAACATATTTTAATTAGATAAGTACATAACAATTGTGTTAATTTTAAGAAGTCCAATGATTGATCTCATGAATGTTTCTATTTTATTACATAAGAAAATAAATAAATAAAGAAATTTGAAATAATTTTATGATTCTATACATACATATGATGCTTTATGCCCCTGAGTATTACTTGAAATTAATGTATTATGCCGAGGTAAATAACATTATGATGACATAAATGCTTTATTTATACCGTCAACTTAATTTTCTGTTGCAAGTAAACAACCTCAAGTCCACAAAATCATACAAGCAATAACTTTATTACAATATAGTAATTATATTAAATATTACCTACTTAAACAATAAAAAACCTAATTTAGTTCATACTTATATCTCGCATACAGCCCGCGTAACATCGCGTTCAACATCTATGCCTCGCATTTTTGTCTCTCCTGTAAAATGTGTGTTTTGGCGCATAATATTCTATACCTCAGAGGTATAGAATTGTATTTTTATTTGGTTTTAATATACTTTTAATTTGTGATTTCACAAATGTGATATAATTTTCCTATGCCATAAATAGACTATCTAAATTGTTATATAATTATTAACAATGTTATCAATATAGCTCTTTTTTTATACTGTTACTGTTTACATCTTTACCGTGTCTTTGGGAGCGAGCGCTTAAGGCACTCAGCCGCAAAGGCGTGGGCAAGATTCTCAAGGGTTTCAAAGTGGCCGAACCTCGGCTTAGGCTGTTGCCGTAGTTTCAATTAGGTTGCAAACTGCCCCATCTGTAGTGTCTGAATTCGATCTAAACTAAAATATACATATCCTGGGAGGAAGGAAGTAACATTTGTCTATGTATTTAGTGATAATTTTTGTTTAAACTAGTACAAAAAAAAAGTTCCTTACAGAATCTATGTACCTGTGTGGTGTGCACGAGTGTGGAGTACAGTGTAATGGTGTATGTTGGTTGCTAGTGATTCCAAGTAGAGTCACTTGTATCGCGCGAGCGGCTGCTAGGCTCCAGGGCTGCTCATCGAGGGAACGGAGGTCCGTTAAAGTCAAGCCTAGGTAGGCTTGAGTTAAATCCTAAAATGTCGATTATAAAGAGGAATAAAAAGACGCTTGTCAAATTTATCTCGAGTGGTAGTATAATATTTTTTAAGTATAAGAAATAAAACGAAATCTGTGCGGGTTATCAAGTGACCAGACAATAGCTCTGGTCTATACTACAGACTATTGATTCCGTGGTTTCCGCACTTTGAAAACTATTACTGGATTGCCGAGTAAAAATACGTCGATGACTATAAATTCAACTTTTATTGATCACTATTTACGATGCTGACAATGTCTTTATCACTATTTATTTTCTTGCTGACTTCTTGAGAGCGAATACACTTGTCGCTATGTTGTTTCTTGCCGACTTCTTGAGAACGAATGCACTTGTCGCTATGTTGTTTCTTGCCGACTTCTTGAGAACGAATCTACTTGTCAGTATGTAGTTTCTTGCCGACTTCTTAAGAACGAATGCGCTTGTCGCTATGTAGTTTCTTGCCGACTTCTTGAGAACGAATGCACTTGTCGCTATGTAGTTTCTTGCCGACTTCTTGAGGACGAATGCGCTTGTCGCTATGTAGTTTCTTGCCGACTTCTTGAGAACGAATGCGCTTGTCGCTATGTAGTTTCTTGCCGACTTCTTGAGAACGAATGTACTTGTCGCTATGTAGTTTCTTGCCGACTTCTTGAGAACGAATGTACTTGTCGCTATGTAGTTTCTTGCCGACTTCTTGAGAACGAATGTACTTGTCGCTATGTAGTTTCTTGCCGACTTCTTGAGAACGAATGCACTTGTCGCTATGTAGTTTCTTGCCGACTTCTTGAGAACGAATGCACTTAGTACCTTTTTTTTTTTTTTTTTTTTTTTTTTTTTTTTTTTTTTTTTTTTTTTTTTTTTGAACTGACTACACTGTTAGCCTTAGGGGCCCTATCGTCAAACAGAGCCGCTGCGGCTTTTACAGCTTCACCGGACTTGGGGGCGAGCGCTTAGGGCACTCAGCCGCGAAAGTTTGTGACGACCCGCACGAGGGTGCCAGAGTGGCCGAACCTCGGCTCGGGCGGTCGTCGCGAATGCGAAAAGTCGCGATCTAACTAATTCCCTAATCTTATGAGAATTCGAGCTAACTAATATATACTCATATGCACGTTCCCCTCCTCCTGGGAGGAAGGAGTGGACCATGCGTATGTGTATTTAATAATCGGAATGGTTTTTCTACACTAACTAGCGCAATAGTCTAACTAGCGCAAAAAAAAGAAAAAAAAAGGTCCCTTACAGAACCTATGTACCTGTGTGGTGTGCACGTGTGTTTGTTCATACGTGTGTAATGTTGTGTGTGGGTAACTAAGTGTTGTACGTATAGTGTCACTTTGTATCGCGCGGGCGGCTGCCTGACCCAAGGGCTTCACACCGAGAACGGACCTAGGCTTGGGTTGCCGCTAGAGAGGGTGGACGTGACGGGTGTGCGGGAGCGAAGTTGACCGCCCGTCCTCTGCGGAGAGAACGGTGGTTACGCGGTGGGCGGTGGCACGCTCTGTTTGGAGAGACGGTGTCGGCGTAGAACGCGTTAGCTTTTTCGGTTTGGTCGGGCGGGTCAGTGAATATATTACGCGGCCGGCGTTTTCTCCGGCTGGCGTTGGGGTCGGGAACATAAGAAGCTGCCGCTTTTATTAAGGGGTTCGCGTGGTTCGACGCGGTGTCGAAATACGAGCGAGAAAGGTGTTTGGCGTATGCATGTATCGAGGGAAGGTCCATATCTCTATGGAGATCCTCCATACGAACAAACCAGGGGGCACCGGTAAGGCGGTGAAGAAACTTGTTCTGGATGGCTTGTAAGCGTTCCCAGTTATAACTTGGCATATGTGCGAACGCAACGCAGCTATATGTCATGATCGGACGGATACACATCTTGTAGAGCGTAAGCTTGTGTCTCGTGGACATTTTGCTTGCAGCACATAACAGAGGATGTAGTCGGGCGAGGGTCCAGGAGGCCCTTTTCCTAACCACACTTAGTACCGCGGAGCGCGGCCTTTTATGGCGCTCGACGGGGCGGCAAAGCGGGTCTTGTTGGAGGGGCGACAGTGCGGTGCGAGTACGAAGTCCCCTCCATGGCAAAATGTGTTTCTTATTATCTATATCTCTATTGGTTATACAAAACTATATTCGTGTGTTGAAACTAAAAGGTTTTCTAATAATTTAACAATAACTTAAAAATAATACATTTAAAGGCTATAAATACGATATAAACTAAACATATAGTGCGTCTCGCTCGCACTTGTGACGCGATCTCGCTCTTGTACGGCCACACCTACTGCGGCGTTTGCGCTGTTTTCCTGCTATCCTGCATATAATCTATAACTAAGTATACCAATATTATAAAGAGGAAAGATTACATTTTTTGTTTTAATGGACAAACTCAAAAGTTACTGAAACGATTGTAAAAATTCTTTCACTAATATAAAGCTACAGTATCAGCGAGTGACATAGGCTATATTATAGTTTGAAAAATTAATTCATTCCTGATAAAAATGTTGATAGTTTTACACAAAGTATAAAAAATTACCTACACGGGTGTGTTGACGAGGTTTGACGTATAAAATTAACAAGGCTGAAACCGTAGGGCACAGCTAGTCTTCAATAAAATTTAAGCGTTTGTTTTTAATGTCAAAATAACAGCTTTTTACTATATGCATTTGAAAGTATACACGGAACACGTTATAGGTATAACAAGGAAACTACTTTTAAAATTGATATCTATGTGTATGTTTGTTCGGGGTAAGCTCCGAAACGGTTGAACTGATTTTAAAGGGACTTTCACTGGCAGATAGCGGATATCATAAGGAGTAGCTTAAGCTAATTTATTTTAGAAAAAAATTAGGGTTCCTCACATAATAAATAAAACACAAATAATTATGAGCATTATTTTTCGGCGTCGCATATTGTTAGCGCGGTGATTAAGCTTTATGTATACTAGCTCGTAATGGTTTTCTCTGGGTGATCAAATATATGTAAATATTTGTTATTTACATAACAAAAAACCGCTTTGTAAAACCGTATCATTAGACCGCAACGAATATACCATTTTGAAATATGTGTCAGTATCAGTTAAGTTCATTGTGTATTCTTAATAAGTTTCACGGTACTTGCAGGTCAGCAGGTAGAGAGCGACTGTTGGAATTTGTTCCTGAGGAACCACTAAAATTTCCCGCAAGACCAACGCCATCTTTTTTAAATTCCATTCAATAATAACCATTTACATCACAATGTTAAACTAAAACAAACAATGACCGGTAGATAGGTGTATCAGCTACACGAGCGTTTGCCAAGGAATTCAGTCCTAGAATTCTTGGCACAGGAGCGCTAGAGCAACCGGAACCGGCATAGTCTGTTGATAAAATGGAATGAAAACAAAAACTGCACCAGTTTACGTTAATACATGGCACTGCAGTCCGAGACAGGTTAACCCAAGGTAACGTGACAGACATCTGTAGTATTTAGTGCGAGCCGGTAGGTTTCATATTCAACAGAGAACTAAATCTTTCAATGTGGAAATTCTTGGTGTAGTAAATTACTTCCGCAGAATTTAAAAACAACATTCACACGGTATGATTGATAGCAAATTTCTTGTATTATAGTGAAATACCTACTTGTAATTATATCATGATAAGAGGTTTTTCGAAAAATCTATTATTGTCTAAAAATCAAAAATATTTAATTCAATTTAGGCTTTAAGAAGGCACTTATGAATGTACACTATTACCGGTTCGGTAAAGATACTAGTCGTCGAGAGGAAACGAAAAGAAACTCGATCGTGTTTATCAAAAAAATACTTCTTTTATAAAGAGGAAATCACTTGCAGACATCAACGTCATTCACGTAATTATCCATCCCATGATTCCTGAACAAAACTAGTGTAAAAATGTGTGTTAAACGCTAGAACCATAGCTTTATTACAGTATTGTTACGCCTTAGAATTCATGGCTTATTAATATCAATAATATTAATAACTGCTTTGTAAAATATAGAACTACACAGCATACCTTCACAGTGAATGAATCATGTGAGGCCATGTGTAAAGACAAAAGAAACATGGCTGAGAAAAACATTTATACAATAATTATAACTGTTGGAATACAAGGAAAAGCAGAGTTGGAATTAAAAAGCAGTGGATCGGGCCGAGGTAGAACATGATAAGTGTATAAAATTCACGATCGGAATAAATAACATCGTATACTTTCTGCTTCGTCCTCAATCGTTATTTATTATTTATGGAAATAGACCTGAGGCTCAGTCGGGGAGGTCGTCATATTTTCCTTAAAAAATATACATGTAATGCCCCTCGGCCCCGCCACCCGCGGGCGCGCGTTTATCATGCAAATTTATGCGATTCGTTTTTAAACTGAACGCGATTTTTGTTGGTATTCCTTTAATGTTCATGAGCGTTCTGTCTTATAATGGTAAATAGTTACAGTTGTTTACTTTTCCAATGAAGTAGCTTCTATTTCAAAGTATTTTTTTTAGGTTTTTAACAGTTAAGTCTACTTTACTACATTAAAATACGGTATCAGAGGCATATAAGTAAGCAGTAATTAAAAAGAACCTGGGAGTCTCGTATTTAATTGGAAAACTTCAAGTTAAGTGTACATCAATAAACGTAGTTCACTTATCTACGAAAACAAGCATAAAACTTAAAGATCATAATTCAATCAAACAAAAACCCTTTAAATTTAATATTATTTTCAGGAAAGTATCAACATCGCGGGATCATAAATTAAACGCTAGCATCGATTAGACTGTTTGAAGATTATGTACGTTGAGTTACGAAATAGAGCGGCCATTATGCGAACATCATTTATCATAGAGTGGATATAATGTTGTGATGTCAGTGCGTCATGTAGATCATTTTGTTAGGGGTCGGGACGTCGAGTTACGAATATTGTGTTGATGTATGTGGTAGTATTACATCAGAGCGCGGTGTTTTAACATGACGTTAATATTCTGTGAGAATTAGTTTCTGTAAATAATAAAACTACATACAAATAGATTGTAACTTACTATAACTTATTAAAGTAATAATCTGCATTGCTTTTTAGACTATAATACGTCTACTAATTTCCTTCATATTTACATATTTCATACAAGTTTGCTTTAAGTGCTTCTCAGTTGTAGAACTTGTTCTGTTTGATCCAAAGAAGTAATTATCGGTCGTCTCCTGCATCCACATAAGTTTCACGTCTCAAACCAAAGAAGCATTCCTTTGAACGTTTTTAACCCTATATTTCCTAATGCTTTAAATGGATTATATAGTTCAAATTTCTGCTGCATTCATGTTACTTTAATATTTTTCCTGAAACACTCAGGCTTCACAGTAGCACAACAATGTTGGTTACAAATACCGCCCTATTTGATATATGTTTTTATTCATTACCTAGTACCCAATATCCAGTACCTAGGGTACCTTTTATTTTACTGCTTGCAATGTTTTCTTTACACATCTCTATCGCACTTACTGACACTAATACCTTAAATTCTTAAAGATGTATATTAAAGTTATTCAATATTATATTATACACATTAACATGCTAATGGTATTAATTGAACAAATAAGTTTGTTTGTTCTATTTTCCATTGTTTTTATTGTTTATTAAAAAGCCCTTTCCTATAATGTGTACTCTGCCCATTGAATGATTAAAAACTTGTAATTACTTAAAATCCTCATTAATCATCATAGAAATATATATTAAGAATTGCAGATTCACGCTGGGAGATATTATTTAAAATTTGCACAATGTTGAAAAGTAATTATTTATTATATTGTTAGTTTTGACGGTTAAAAATCAATATCTACTGATGCCTCATAAACTTTTCTTTATAGGAAGATAGAAAAACAATTGTAGGTATATTGCATAAAAAACTATAAAAGTGTTGGTATTAACATAACGTATAGCTTTCGATGATTTGAGAATTTTGAAACAAACGACTTGGCAGATTATTCGGAATAGAATTTTAAATATCACTGCATTAAAAAGTAAAAAACGCATTAAAATAAAAACAAGTAAGTTCTTAACCGTAAAAATTATTATTTTATATAGTTTAGATTTTTATATTGACTTCTAAAAAAAATCTACTTCTTGACAGGACTCTGGCTCGTCAGCTGTCGTAGGTAACATAGAAAAGTTACACAGTGTCTAGAATCTAAGAAGTTTGGACTTCAAAGTTCGTCTTTTGATTTAAAGTTTCCACTTCGGGTAACTTTAATCAAAGTAACTTTACCTATTTTGGCGTGAATGGTTTGTTTCAAGACGCTGCTAGTAAACATAAGAAACTTGGTGCTTATAAAGTTGACTTTCAGTAAAGAATGAACGCAGTCGGAACAAAAATTGTGATTCAGAATATAAAGCAAGTTTAGACTGCTACAGTTAAATGCTTCTTACGTAGGTAGTAACTAACAAAGCGCCAACAGCGCCCATATTTATACTTGACCCATTCTTACAATTAATTCAAAATCCAATAAAGATATGCGAACCATAAATAATAAATTAAAAAGTTAAACAAACCTTCATCGCAGCCTATGGTCGCTTGGAATACCAGAGGACCCTTTAAAAATCTGTTCACTCCCCTTTTGAAGAATCCTATGGATACTTGGTTGTTAGACTAATTTACGCCACCTCCAAAATACTAACTCTTTCATACATCGTTTCATTCTAAGCAGCTCCATGACTGGCGACAACAACGCCTGTTCTCGGACGAGGGTCAAGTTGCCCGGATCTAGCAAACCATAATCTTTACTCCAGGTCGTATCCAGGAGTAATTTCTTCTACTTATCTATATATTAATACGTAAAGCAAAAGATTTCGGTACCTTTTTAAGCGTATTGCGGTGTCTCAAGTGCAACTGCAGAAACATAAATGTAGATAAACTTGAGGGTGATAACTAGACCAGACGAGAATCAGAAAATGCCTTACTATCATGATATGGTTTCATCACGATTTTATCTTTCACTGAAAACTTGGGCTCCTTGTAGGGATTCGAGCTCATATTATTCGACGCGGTGTCTGTACACGCGACCTTAGTGCCATCACCTCTTTGATTTTGTAACATCGTGTACTTCTATAATGATCAGCATCCATAATTTGCAATGAAGTGTCTACAAGGCAAAATCTTTCAGGTTAGCAAAGCTGTGTATTTAGTACATCTTGAAACGCCCTTTTCAAATAAGCAACAATGACCGAGACAGACATAGCCTCGCTAAAATATCTGAAATTTTTCGTGATGGTAATCACAGTAAAATACAAACCCTGCAATGATAGCTTAGAGCTTAGTAGATGCTCAGATAGACTAAAGAGGAGGTATAATTTAGAAATGTAATATTTTGTAACCAAGAATACTGAAATGCGTGCCTGGTATCCCACCCACGCGGCCACGTCCGTCCTAATGCGAAAATGAATTATGACGGGCTCTAATAGCACTTGTTATTAAATCATTGGTTGCCTACACAACGTTACCGGGGAACTTTTAAATGCCTTATTCATCATGCCTAACCGCGTTCTCTATTGGCCTAGTAACCACTTAGTTTGGGACAACGCGACGTCGCGTCGCTTCCTATTCCTCATGAGTAAACAAAGTTTATATTATCACGTTACAAATACGAAATATATATACGGCTCTTCCAATTTGCTACTAAAATATTACCTATTTCTTTTGACTTAGAAAAAACAACGATGACAACCAACAGATCTGCAATGTACTGACGATCATCGCTGCCATCTCGTCCCCTTATTACGTATTTGGCAAGAGGTAAAATAATGATCGCTAAATATTTACTTCCAAATCTTATTTTATTAATATGAATTCAAATTCGTATTACTGACTGACCCGAAACATGACAACTCAAAAGCGAGTCACGGGGCTGGGCATCACCATGGTGGTCGCGATCTAAAATATCATATCTTACCAAACTGCTAATGATCACACATACTTTCATTCTTTAACCCACTGTCTTTAGACTTGTTTATAAAAAAATATATAGGTCTAAGAACGGACTTGCTCATGATTAATCGATCGAGCAAAGGTTTAAGAATTAATTGGTAACATTTAATAATAACTTTTGTTGACGTAGTTGCTAGTATTAAAATATTACAATGTTTTCCACGCACAAAGCATGCATTTAACATTTCCTGTTATCTCTTTAAATTAAAATTAAGAAAAAATGCCTTTACAATCGGATTGAACTAAATACCAAAGTAATAAAATAGCATATACTTAAGTAGATTTCAGTTCAACCTAAAAAGATGACGAAAGACGGCGATTTAGTTGTTATTATAAATTCTAAAATAATGCGAATGAGAAAAGCAAGCTTTATCATATATTTTATTGTGTTACACATACCAATGAATAATGTATCTCTTGTTGTAGGACACGTTGTAGGATCCTAAACACAATCGCCGCGGGGCGCATTTTACCTGTCACATAGCCACTTTTATGAACGACGGCGCCCGGGAGACCTCACCCCGGAATGTTGCCATTTACAAATGAAAACTGGTGCCGTAAAAAAAATCCCCATAAGAGAGCAAGCAGTCTCACGGTTGTTAGTCAAATCAAGAAAATAAAACAAACCGTAAAATGCAAATTATCACAGTTAGAGAAATAAGATTCTCAGAATTTGTTAAATATTCCTTTTCTAAATTCTGTTTTATAAATATCGTTCACATGATGTTATTTTGGGGTCTTTATACAATTTTAACTTTGATTGTTACAGAAAATCGTATCTAGTAGTCTCAAATCACATCTGAACTAGAATTTAAAAAAAAAAAAAAAATCCATATTTAAAGGAACTTTTTAATTTTAGTGGGCAACCCCAAGCTGGCTAGCGGTACTCAACTCGCAAATCCAGCCCATACATCAACCGCGCGTTTATCGTGTCGCGTCGCTCGTAAACCGACTTCTGCCACCTCTACAGAACCAGCCTTTGTGTTCAGATAAAAACTATGACGTTTAAATCAACCCCAATGTTATTGTCTTAAACAGACCAACTTTTGTTTTGTTGGTTATTTTATTAGAGTTATCTTTGTCTTATTATATTTTTCTAGATTTAGTATTTGTATAGTTTAAATGTCTGCATTATTATTATTAAAGATCTAAATATATAGTCATTAGCTAGAGGAGAACTTCGGACTCCTGTGTAAGCATATTGTGCGCACGGAGGACTGTGAGATTTGGCATGGTTAAAGTTTTTAGTATGAAAGAGTGGAGAAAGTTAAAATTTATATTTAATAAGTTTTACTAATACATTAAATTAAATTACATAACACAGCAAATGTAAAACAGATAATAGTTCATAATCAAAAAGTCACTGCTCTTTTGCATTTTTAAATTTTTTTATAGTTCTCCAATTGACTTACCACATAATGCCACTAAGGGTATATTTTTTCCAGTGTTTCAGTGTATAAAAATTATTTTAGAATATTTTATTATTTATTAATCGATATTTTACATACATATTGAATTTATATTTGTATGTTTCCCGCAAAATCAAATTTGTTTCTTCCTCTACGTCTTTATTTGATTAGAATTTAAAAAAAAAAAACAACAAACCATTCCTTGCGAAACTAAGAACAATTATCGAGGAACTTTTGCAATTTGATACCGTGAAACGATAATTTTGTAATAGTAATTACTTCAATGTTATACAGTATTGGAAATGTGAAAAGCCGGTTTCGTTTCCACGTTTGCGGCATTGCAGCTACCGGCCGCAACGATACCCTCGCTGTCGATATAACCGTTAACGCAACTTCATTAGGACGAAATTCGATTAGCATTATCGTGAAAGAAAAGCGTGTAATGAAGGCTAGCGTGACCGCGCATACATAACGGTACAAATTTTAATACATTTTAGCAACACAGATGGCCAGTAAGAGCGCTGTGTGATTTATGAAAAATACGTGATTATAATTTTAATTAAATTTGAATATTGTTGGTTGTATTTTTGTATTTTATCTTTTAACGTGGTTTTTCGCGTGTTATTACTAACTTTTTAATCTATTTGACTTCCACATTTCATGTTCAATTGGTTCATAAATGCAACATACGGTCAGATGCTAGGCAACAGATTTTTAACACTCGAGTGATATGTCATTAGATGAACGCTTTAAAATCTTATTAGCATCACGGTGTTTTATTTCACCAAAAGCTCACTAGAGGATTCAGAGCCATATCCTTTCAATACGGTATCTGAAAATGTTGCTATTAAACCGTCGACAGTACAAAATATTATAAAATAATTTTCCAACTATGACAATTTAATTTTTAAGAGTCTAGCGTGTGGAGTTTGTTTATAAAATAAGTCTTGAAAACTCGTTATCTGAGTGGTTTTACGAGTATATATACCGGCGTCTATGTTTAAAACAGAATTTAAGGTAGAGGAAATGAAAACACTATAGGTAAGTATTTCTAAATATTTTAAGCTAAACACGAAAACCTATATCAAAACCAGAACTTCGAGTACAAATTGCTTTGTAGTCTTTGAACCAATTGCTAAATAGAGTAAGTTTCAGCTCACGTTGTTGCTCGTCGTCCAATAGCCGTTGTGTGAGTGTGACCCAACTCCATTGTTGAAACCCATTGTGTTGTTTGGTTAATCCGAATCCTGAATTCCCTTTATGCACAACACAATACACATATACCGTTAAATCTATCCCATACCTGTACTTATAGTGTATGCGCTTGTTTATTGTATAAATTGTATTTTTAAATAAATTTCATTTTTTCTTAAAGTAATCATCACTTAAAGAGAAAATAGTCTTATAATTTAAATGTTACCTTTGTTTCGTTTATGGTTCTATCCGAAAGGTAGTTAGTATTGCTACAATATTTTAGTCAATTGTGCTAAGATGCAAAATATGTTTAAAAAATTAAATATTTCACTAATTTTAATCTTCAATAATTTTTTAAGTGAAATTTGAAAGTGAAGTGGATTTTATGAAACGATAATGTATAACGAAAAAGAGATAGCTATAAATGTAATATATACATAACTCGAAATATATACAAAGAGAGAGAGATAAGTTTAACTTCTACCGCGTGTGAACTCGCACTCAATTTTTTTTAGTTGGACGGTAAATTGACGTTACTGTCCCTGAAGGTAAGCACAGTACAATTCAAAACAACGGTGACCACCGAGAGATCGAAATCCAACGACAATCGCTGCTGTCATGCCAGCCTGCATTCATTTAACAAGTTAATCACAAGTTGATCCCGAAACGCGACATGCAAAATCGAGTCTTCACGATGGCCTTTCACCACATGCATGGTGGTCACAACCCAGTCGTACTAAAAGACCTACCTCCTACAATTTAATCAGTAGTAGTTGGTTCAAAAACAACGCTATTGCTTTCTTTAAATAATTGTAAATCACTCTTTTGTCATTCATTGGTATAAAACACCTGGATAGTGTTGATGTAACAAAATTTATAAAAAAAATCAGTTATACTTGAATTTGTCAAAAAAAGTTAAAGTAAGCAAGCGGTTTGCCAACAATCCTCCAAAGCACCACTTTCGACAACACTACAGCACAATGTAATTTTAGTTTCACTTCAGATTCTGTCATCGTGTACATTATATTTGAAATACAATTCTATTTTCATTTCAACGAAACGATTCTTTAAGTGCTTTCGAAATGAAAGTTTCTGCCTTATTCCAGGCAATCGTAACTGTTGGCGTTACTTTCATTTACAGTTATTTATTCTAGACTACTTTCTGTCTTGCGTTATTAAAATAAGAGTCAACTACTGAAAGAGAATCTGTTTGTGTCAATGATATCATAGGTGTTCCCCAAGGTAGCATCATAGGCCCATCTGGACAAATATAATCCAAATTAAAATTATGATATCATAGACATGTTCCTGAGATCCTACAAAGCTTTTATGTACATATATTCATTTTCATAATTTTTATATAACCAGAGTAGAATTATTAAACTAAATATATGAGAGTATTTATTGGACCGCAAGGGAAAATTCGAGTAACTGTAAATGCGTATCGAACCCTAACGACATTGTCACCATCTGTTTATCCTTATTCACGGATGCCCGCGTTCTTTTACAAAGGACAAATACGATTTATTATTTATCCTCGAACATTCACACTCTCGCTAACAAATGTACGGCCATTGTTTATAACATTTTACTGTGTCCACCGCGCTGAGCCGCGCCGCGACCGTCGCGTTGTGGGAACGGTAAATAAATTATTGTCGGGTCGCGGCTCTTCCGAATTCCTTGCCGATTTTATTGCGGCCGGTTTTGTTTTAAATATGATTTATCAGGTCGGTTTTATATACAATAAACCTGTTTTTATATAATTGTATTTTTCACTTTGATCAGTGTTGAATTTTGATATTTGTTATAAGATAAGTTGGTCAAAAAGACTTTTTTCACATTGAGCTATTATCGCAGAAATTGCATGAATTTATAATCAATACTCATAGATAAAAATTATTTCTGAATTAAAAGAAAAAGGAAATATTGTATAATATAATAAATACAAATTTTTTTTTTCTTGAATCTCAATAGTATAAAAGAAGCAAAGAGAAACTCCGGCCAAGTAATAAAAGTTAATAGAAATTAGCATCAGCTAGCAGCAAACTTAGATACTTACAGGCGAATACTTGTCTCAAACTAAATTTGCAATTTGTAATGAACTTAGTGTCGTTAAGGGTGCGGTCTCATTCAAAAAGAGAGTTTGAAGTAATTAGGTAGTTACAATTTCCTTTTACTTTTTTTGACAAAGTGAATGAGGGAATATTATAAGTCTTATGTAATATGAAAATGTAAGTTAATAATATTACAATTTATTATAGGATATCGATTTTTTTTTCATCTTCTTTATTAGATCTATACAAGGAATAAAATTAAACTGTCTGTTTTTAATGTCAAAATAACAGGTTTTTACTAAATAAATATGAACGTATATACCATACATATTACAAAACACCAATTGTTTTTTTTTTTTTTGTCTGGCTCATTTTCTGTCTATCTGTTCCAAGTAATCTCAGAAACGGTTGGATTTTGACGAGACTTTCACTAGCAGATAGCTAATGTTATAAGAAGTAACTTAGGCTACTTTTATTTTAGTAAAAGATTCAGTGTTTGGCACAAATAATAAAAATAATTACGCTGAGCTGAGTATTCCATAAGAGATATATCAAATTAATGTATTACATAATTTTAGATAAAAATGAAACCTATAAAAAAGTTAGCGAGTGGATATGTTTATCTTCTAAGGATCACCCACAATAAGCATTTTTGTCTTCAAAATAGCCGGAGCGGGGTGCAAGATTTGCACGGGCATTCTGTGGTCCACGTGAGCAAAGCCGCAGGCTAGCTAGTTAGAAATAAAATAATGAGTGTTCCGAGAGATGAATTAACATTACATAGATTTAAAAAATATTGTGTTAAATGTTAATACAGTATAATAAAAATTTAATAATAAAAAACTATTACCAAAGAGTTTTTCAACGGTATAAATATTGGTACAAATGTAGTAATTTTTTTAAGCCCTCGAAAAAAGTTTTATTTTAACTGTGCTAAGTAAAATAGCAAACTGTCCGTACAAAATCATATACAATATATAATTCTGTTGTTGCTACTCTGATTAGTTTAAAATATAGTTAAATGGTACTATATCATATTTTATCGCTCGCGCAGATCGCTTGCAACCCGACAGCGGTATGTAACTCTCTCGCATAAAGGGTAATTACCGTTGTCGCGTGCAATGTACCTTTTGCCCATAATTGGCTTTATGTTGAACGATGTTTTTAATCCCCATTAAAATTCAAAGGCTTCCTGTTACTCGTAGGACACGTGTTATTATTAGTGAACAGCTATTATGACTTCTCGTGTAAGCCGCTTAAAAACGACCCCAGTACAAAAATAATTGAATCGCTATGTAGATACGCGGACTATAAACAATATCGTACTGTCCCATTAAACTGAGATTCCGTGACCACACATTAAAGGAAATTGATCAGCAACCACAGAGTGAGACCACATCTGAACACTATGTAACACTAGCTAGCCCGCGCAACTTCGTCTGCATCACAAAGAGAGAGAGAGTGTGGTGTAGGCTCTGTAATATAGGTACCGCCCGCCTCCCACATTATTCTGCATAATAAAAATGCGTTCCCGGTACTTGATCGTTATTTTGCTGCCGAGTTACTTTAAAACTGTGATATCTCATAGGATATTAATTTAAATAAATTACTGTAAAGGGCAATGTTGGAAATGTACATTATCTCGCATCGTGAGATGGCGAGATCGCGGAAAGGCCTGTGATAGGCGGGCCAATGGCAGGTGAAATCGTTCGGCCGCCCCGCCATTCGCCCACGGCTCTGCTGGCACGTAGGCTAGTATGCTTCGTGATTTGGCTGTGAACTCGCGTTTGTTTGTTTTGTACACGCTATGTCATTCTGGACGTTTGGCTAGCTCTGAGATATATGTCATTTACGGTGGTGAAGTTTTTGCATTGTATAACTTTGAGTTGGTGTTTGACAACCATTTTTGATGAACAGATTGCTTGCGTATAGTGTCTCGTGGGATTTGAGGCTACACACACACATACACACAGTTCACTCTACACGCCATACTTCACAATCTGCAGTCCCAGGTCGACGGGGCAAGGTCAAGGGATATCGTCCGCTCCTGACGAGGTGAGTCACTTTTGTTTATTATTAGAACAATTACTGTGTATCGCAGCAATACATTCGAGAGGGATTGATTCGCGATTGATTGAATTAAGCACATATTACGCGAACCTTCTAGAACAGGCAATGTTATTCAAAATTGAATTCTTGTGATGAATAACGTATTCATTTCAATAAGGATTAATACCATGTATATAAAAACACCTTCGCAAGTAATTCATTATTTTATTATCATAAAAAGGTTATATTGAGTAAACCTTAAAAGATAGCCATATACTATCACAAACATTTTTATAAACTGTATAAAAGAAACAATTTCGTCATATACGATTGTTGCGTAGCCATTCACGCAGCGCACGCAGTGGAAGCTCTCAAAAGTAATAAATTTCCCCCGTTTTTGCAATTCATTTATGCTCCGCTCCTATTGGTCGTAGCGTATCACCTTAATACCTATAGCCTATAGCCTTCCTCGGTAAATGGGTTATCCAACACATTTTTTTTTTCCATTCGAACTAGTAGTTCCTGACATTAACGCATTCAACCAAACAAACAAACTCTTCAGCTATATAATATTTATATAGATTTACATTTTTTTTAATTGTCGTCGTAAGAAGCCTCGCAGATGTGTTTTTTTTCTAACTGACTACACTGTTAGCCGTAGGGGCCCTGAAGCCTCAGACGGCTTTTACAGCTTCACCGTGACTTGGGGGCGAGCGCTTAAGGCATTCAGCCGCGAAAGTATAGGCAACTTGCTCAAGGGTGCCAAAGTGGCCGAACCTCGGCTTGAACACATCGAAACTCTTTTATATAGAAAATTTGCATTTAAGGAAGGTTAATGAAGGAAAAAAATAGGGCATAATAAAAAAAATTATTACTGATTATACACCAAGTGATCCCGAAACGTGACAAACCAAAAGAAAATCAATGTGTTATACTAAGTCCTACCACTCCGCTTGATTACTGGATATACTTGAATTGTGATCTTTTACCCTATTAAACAAAAATGTGATCAAAATTCCTACTTTCGATACCTATGTCCCTATTGTTCAAATCCTGAACCACTGCGCGTCGCGTCGCCACCGCAAGAGCCGCTTTGACCCGCCGCATTACATATTTAAAATCAAATGTTAAAAAAAATACCTTAATTTTCCGTAATACCTATCAGCGTTGTACTTTCCCAAATATTTAAAAATCTATAGGAAATAAACTTTAATGAAAAACTATTATAAAATATGGAAAAACTTAAATAGATAAATAACTGAATAAATAGCATTTAATATAGCAACAAAAGAATTCAGGAAATGATGGTTTCATGTTTTAAATATCCAATTAGGAATAGAAATTGTTTGTTGTTGACCATTTTAATGTGGGGGTTCGAAAAGAGGGAGGCGAGGTGGGCGTACGTACCGTCGAAGTGGAAAAAGAGCTTCGAATTTAATTTTTAATTGGTTTCATTTTCAAATAAAATTCTAATATAAAACATTATTTTACTTAAAAACTCAATTTAAAATGCATGACAAATGAAATAAAATCGATGCTGTGTCCTAAATCTTTGTTTTTCTGTTCTCTTGAAACCGAGAATATATTAAAAAGTATTATTAGTATTCGTGATCTATTTCAAGAGGTCACTGAGATGAGATCTCATTGAGCGGATCGTGTCGAGCACCGAGCACGAAGCGCGGTGAGACGCCTTCGCTGTAATAAAAAGTAATAATGTCAAATAATTGTATCAAACCACGTGTAAGGCTGGGTAGAATCAGAATGCAATTTAGTTAGCGGGAGAGCCGAGTACCGAGCGGGACGATCCGACGCGACGCGACACGACGCAATAGAAGGCACCACAGTATACAAATTTCTCCGGCAGCTAGGCAGGTAAGAATACACATAAAATTTTTAAATAATTTGTGATTACTTTTAATAGGTTTTGTTAAATAGAAATATACCGATAATAACGTACCTATTGAGAAATGCTACGTAATGTGACAATAAAAAGAATTGTGGTACACCTTAATGCACTGAAGTTCGTAAGTGCTTGTTCACGTAAAAAAGTGCAGGCGCGGTGACGGGCGCAGGCGCGGTGGACGTGGCGAGCTCGTATTTACATTGGCCGGCGGCCTGCGCTAGTGTGACGTGTTGTCAGAGGTTAGAAAATATGGACACGACAATCTTTCATTTCTAATCGCAACTTCATACCTAAGGAAGATGACAAAAATTAGAATTGGTAACCACGAAATTTCATACTTTATATAGTAATTTGAGAGAATATTCATCAAAATTTTTTGGATATACCAGGAGGACTGTCAACTATTTTGATTACATACTGGATTCAATATGGAGTGAGATTTCAATTTACGAAAACATGCTATCGTTTCTAGAGACAAGTTCAAAACTGGTTGAACTTACCTGAAGTCGCGAGTGAATCGCGCGTTCTGCCGCTTGTTCGACGTGAAAACACACAAATAACATCAAAAGTTTATTATAACCGCGAGCGCCACAACGCACCAATCGCCAGCTTGCCCGCTACTTTCGCCGCATCTGCATTTTGTATGTAAACACTTGCATATTATGATGTGTGTTTGATATTTCGTGACCGTATCCGCCACCGCACCCGCGAGTCAACGTGAACAAGCACTAATATTAATAACAAGACAATATTGGGTACAATATTGGTTTTGTTGGATTTTTCTCGGGCCTTTGACTCTATAAACATTTCGCTGTTATTACCGAAAATGTCATATTATGGTTCCAGCCTGCCGACAGTGAAGTGGTTTGAGAGTTACTTGTGTAATCGCTATCAGTACGTTGAACTTCTTGGTCGGGATGGTGCAGCTATCTACTCATCTAAATCAGAAATTACTCGCGGTGTTCCTCAAGGGTCTATTTTAGGGTCAATTCTGTTTATCCTATATAGTGCAGACCTTGTTAAATTCATACAGAATTGTATCGATGCGGTAAATAAAATTAATGAAGATCTGCAAAGGATTTTGGAGTGGTCATCTTGTGATTCGCTTATATTAAACCCACTTAAATGTAAGTTTATGGTTCTTGGTACAAAATATCAGATAGCAAAAATAACTGCTAAAAATCCGAATATACTTATAAGAGGTAAAACTGTAGAGTGCACGCAAGAAGCACGCAACTTAGGCCTTTTAATGAATTCGGAGCTGCGTTTCGAGTCTCATATTAAAAAAATTGCAAGGAATTGTTTTTTTCGTCTTAAAATACTAGGCCCTTTTGGTCTTAAGTACGATTTATAGTAGAGATTTTGTATGTTTATTTTGTCTTACTATATAAAGTATGGTTGTTGGTTTCTGCCTGGAGATGAGAGTCTACCGGCAGTTGGCAGTTCTCTATCACGGTGAAAGCCACCACGAACTTGAATATACACTGGTTAATCACGATACACGACATGTAACACGAAGTGAGTATGGTGATCAGTTTTTTATTTTGTCTATAATTGCTGCGAATCAATAAATCATACCTCTCTTATAATTTTGTCGTTTGTTGTTCAGCAGCGCTTACCGCGTGCAAATAAGGCTGTTTTGAGTTGACACCCTTTGAAGGTAAAAACTATATTTCTTTAGTTATGATGATTACCGACCTCACACAAACCTAAAGTAAAAAGTATGTAATTGATGTTTTATTATTGTTTGAAAAAAAAAACTAAATCATATGTTACAGTTGTATTACTGTTAAAACGCAACTGTGTTGAGGTCGCGGCAAACGGATTCCGGTCGCGGCCGCTGCGCCGGACGCGGACGTCCCGCGGCTGTCTTCCCGGCAATATGCATTGTCCGGGACAATTTTGTGCTCTCACCCCAATTCTGTTTTTTGCTTCAATCTCCGAGACCCGTGCTGTTTAGAGCGGAAACATCTTTCCGAATGCTACGATTTCAATTTGTTAAATTTTACTATTGTTTTGTTGTATTATATATTTTTAAGCAAAAAAAAAAAAACAATGTTTTGTACTCCTTCTATAAAATAATTAAAATTTATTGGATTAATATATGGAAAATCTTTTGGAATCCATTTATCTCTACCTATCAATAAGACCCGTGGTCTTTCATTGTTTTTTTGCGAACTACTGAAGAGGATGGTTGGTTTTTTTTTTATTCTAACGGGCAATACACTGTTTGTCAGGCAATTTATAGAGAAATAGTTATTCCTCAGGGTATAATAACATAGAATTTTCTTGCCTATAGCAAGTGGAAACTATCGATATCTACGAGGTTAAGAACAATTCGCAGTATACCAAGTAATTATACTAATTTCCGTGACCGATCTTTCGCCATAATGCAGTTACGACTGTGGAATTCGCTTCCTATCAACATTCAACTGGCCAACTCTCGGGATTCCTTCAAGTACTTGTTATGGCTAGATTTTTCTTATTTTTTAAATAAATATTATGCACACCTTGCATATACCTTTGTTTTGCTCCCGTGAAAGACTGGTAGCGAATGCTTTTTAGCATTAAGTTCTCCATTTGTACTTGTTTGTGCAATAGAATATATAACAAGAATAATGTAGGTACCGATAGTTGCGTGTTCAGCCGCTGCTTTTATCGACTTAGGTTCAAATCTATATAAATAAAATTATTTAGGTTTGCCGTTGTGCACGCATCACGCAAAACCTACTGAATAAAATTTGATCAATTTTTTTTCCTTTTACTTCTTAAATACTTGATCTTTATCTAAAAAAAGGCGATATCGTCATCCAATAAAAAGTTATTAAAATATTAATAAACTAAAATTTTTATAAGCACTACGCATTCAGCGATGTTTTATAGCCGTAGAGAAGAGGGGAATATAGTATTAGGATAGATTAACGAGATTGCTAGTTGAACAAGCTTATTTACCTTTCCCTTCCACATTCAAATCTCCCGCTAATGAACCGCGGACAGCGCCACCCGCGACCGCGCAACACAAGCCTCACTCGCGCCCTCTAGCGTGAGGAAAAATCATTCATTGACTTGATGGCGGTTAAAAATCTACCCAACAACAAATGGCCTCGCGAGTGCTCCGGTCAATTCAATGTAGAAGATACAAAAATAACAATATTAAGTAAAAAAAGTGAGTGCTCATTTAGTGACGGTGCATGAATCAATTCCGTAAGCCCAAAATTCATACCTAACACCAATTTATCCTACCTTAAGCTGTAACACTAGTCTTATAATAAACTGTTTCCATGAAAGAAAGCACCAAGATAAATTATAATAGGATTGAAGTAGTAAGCACATAAGGATATATTCAAACAGCAGCAATCAAGAGCCTCCATTGTCGTAGCGTGATACCATCTTCGGTCACATCGTCTCGTCGACACTAACATTGCAATCCAACTTAAAATCTATAAATCCATCAACCGAATTGTTACAATATCAAAACAATTTGTGAAACTCAAGTTTTTTACCGACTTTAAAAAAAATACGGAATTTTTCGTTGGATAGGAGGGTGTTCTCATTTTAATTTCATCGCCATTGGACAATTCGAAGATACACCACGAAACTCTTCAAAATCATTGAAGTTAATTTTACTTTTCGTTAAAAGTTGTCTTAATGTTGCTTCAGGTAAAATCAACAGCAATAATGCATTCACACGATACTTAAAAAAAACTGAGACAGACAAATACTAATTTGAAAACTAACGAAACGATTGAATTCAAAATAAATTTGGACATTATAATACATATTGTTAGAATGCACGAGGGTTCGTAGTCTCATTTAGTAAAGTGCTTACCGGACTCGCCACAATTATCTGTGATCGTTAATATTTATAACTCATTAATATTAAACTGGTATTTTTAAATAAAACAGAGTGTATACAAAACGGCTGTCTATAAGTCTTCGGGTTTGATTAATGGTCCGTTGGAAATTTCGATTTTCGGAGTCTCTCGAACAATGAAAGTGAATTGCTTATTTGTCGGCCTTCTAAAACTTGACAAGTTATGATCGGGCCATGAGTAGGTTGTTTGTGAGAATTTAATTAATGTTTTTATTGACAAATAGATCGGTATAATACCTACTTATTGTGCACTTGTTCTCATGCGTCGTTTTCGTAAGCGAATACTTTTGGCAGTGTCTGAAGTGTTATTACCGAAACACAACAACTTAAAGCTGACAAAACTGCTAAACATCTTGCTATACTTCTAGATATATCGTGTTTTTATTCAGCTATCGCTTAGATCCTGGTGTTTGACATCTCCTTACGGCATAATAAAATGTAACAGTGTGTTACAAAGATCAGAACAGAAATTTGTTTGCCTTTTAGTTGCGCTCCTGATGGTAAGTGGCTACCATAGCCTATGAACGCTTGTTATATCATAGCGCTTTACCGTTCTTGAACTCCTCTACCACAAGGAGTTCTGAGAACACTAGTCACCGCAGGAACACAACACAAGGTTATTTGGCTGCGATCTTCTGTAGGGTGGAGGCATACCACCAGTCGGACTGCCCCAAGTAGAGAGAAATTTCCAAAGAATACACTTAAAATAGTAATAACTAGCTGTGCCCGTGGCTTCGTTCACGTGGACTAAAGAATGCCCGCGCGAATCTTTCTCTCCGCTCCCGGCTATTTTAAATTCAAAAATCCTTATTGTGGGTGTTTCTTAGAAGACAGATACTTTCCCGGACTTTTTTGTAGGTCGTTTTAATGTTTGTAATTATTTAGTACATTAATTTGCTATTTCTCTTATGGTTTACTCAGCATAAGCGATTTAAGCGCCCGAATTGATTCACCATGACCCTGGGTTTTTTTATTTGTGCGGAACCCTAATTATTTTTCTAAAATAAAAGTAGCCTAAGTTACTTCCTATATCATCAGCTATCTATCAGTGAAAGTCCCGTCAAAATCGGACCAACCGTTTCGGAGATTACCTGGAACAAACAGACAGAAGGACAGACAAACATTTTAAAAATGGGCTTTTTGTTATAGGTACCGTATAAACTTTCATATGTATTTAGTAAAAAAAACTGTTATTTTAAAATTACAAACAGACACTTCAATTTTATTAATTTTGTAGATAATAATAATACTTAATTGTAGTATTGAACAATCAACCTTCGAAACACAAACAAAGTTTCAACTATACACAATAATAGTTTAAATGTAAAAATTATATCTGTGTCTGTTACCTTTTCACGATTTTAAACTTTTGAATCGATGGCAACAAAATTTGGCATAAAGGTAGCCTAGGACATGTATAAAGACAGAATGAAAACACGCAGTCACAGAAAAGCCCTCATTTTAAAAATGATAAGCTCGTAATTAAATTTAGATTTACACATTGCTATACTAAACGAATCGTTTTAAAAACCTATTAAAGTGTATTACGAAACGTATACGAACCCAGTCCATTTAGTTTAATTGTTAACGTTAAAAAAAAAACAAGTCGAGTTTAACTCGTAATGTGAAATTAATGTTTGTAAATGAAGCTATATATTATAACTCTAAGCGTTTTATTGCTCGTTTCGTCGCTTTATTAATATCACCAAAGAGTACTGAAATAATTTACAGAGCGCATTATAAACTGTACTATTTGAAATCTTGGTCGGGTGAGACGTCTCAGCACAGCGCGATCGGTTTATTAGATATAAAATTTATAATAAATTACACAATAAACACAAATTTCTCTAAAAGATGTACCTATAAGTTAAGCAGTTGGCGACACTAACTTTATACTTCATACAAACACTTACGCGGAAAGTAAAATGCATTTTCATACCCGTAGCGGTGTTACCTGAGTTACACAGAATAAAACTAATGCCTCGTCAGCATATTCTTGACATTTTGTCATTTCTTCTTCATCAGTATCACATCCGTAACCTGACGTAACTTTGGTAGTTGGCAGTTGTATTAGAGAAAACTATACTGTGTTTTTTAGTCCCACGGAGTAAACTAACATTTCATGTGTTGCTAGTTTATTGTGTTTATAAAATAGTGATGTTACCAATTGGTACTGCTTATAAAACCGTACGAGTAATTATTATACCTATTAATAAGTTTTTCTGAAAAAATATTGAAGACTTTTATGGTTTCCTGAATTATGTAATAATAATATTAAATGGTCGGGTATGTTAAATAACACAAAATATTAAAATAAATAAATAAAAACGCAAGTTTTTAAAATTATACAATTCAAATAATTGTACTATAAAATATTAGGTCGAAGAAAAAGTGTTTTCGCATAATATAGGTATAAACTTATTATAAAACTTTTTTGGCTGTACTATTTGTATCTGGCTGATTTAGGTAACATTAAAAAGGTTACATTAAAAAAAAGTTCTTTTCCGCTATTTTTCATTTGTTTTTGTTTCTGTAAAAATGAGTGAATCTAATGAAGAAATTAGATACTTACATTTTAATAGTATATTACGCATCGAGGGAGAAAAGTAGGACATTCACGCCCGCGCGTATGGTTGTCACCCGAGCCGAAGGCGAGTACATAATATTTACCATGGATGGAACAGTATGGCACAGCTAGTATATTATAATTGGCAACTTGACGTTTACAACTCGTATCGGAAAGATTGGATGGGTAAATCGGAAAACTGACCCGTAACTGGTAAATAAAATGAATGTGCAATAAAATGTCACACTATACTGGTTTAAAAACGTTCGCAAAGAGCATCGTGTATCATCGGCACACCCCTGACGGGACCGTTTCGGGGAGTCGCTCTCCGTTTTATTGCAAATTGAGTTCTCAGTTTGACATCGTAAGCGAAATATTTGCTCGGCTAGCTTTATTGTCTCAGATGATCTAGCTGCCGCCGCGGGTCACTCCGTTGCGATTTCATGAACTGACAATTTGGTGTCGACGCGGTCGCCGCGGTCGCCGCGATGACACACCAGGGTGCGATATCATCAGTACACATCTTCAAGTATATCTCTATGTTACAAACGCAAAAGTGGACATCAAGCAACATAACATAAGTAACAGCGGTGTGCGCATTGTCTACGCAGTAATTATTGACATTCCGTAATTTTATTTTTACTCATATTATTGTCAATTCATATACCGTATCAATTGAGGAGTGGCGTGCATTTCCGGTTGAAAGTTAGTTTATGAGTTAAATTCGGACATACAAACAGACAGACCGGTGACATTTTTTGTAGGTCATATTTCGTATTAGTGTCCTATAAATACTTTGTCTATCGAGAAACATGGAAAAAAATGATGTACAGGCATAACTACCTACAGATTTATTAATAAAATGTATCATGTTTTACACTGCATTTATTCTAGGTAATTTAGTTAGGAATTATTTATTTCACACAAAATCATGGTTATCATAAACAAAAGTAAATAGATATATTAGTATAATCTATTTCGCTTACTTTTTCCTACAGAGTACAGATACTCGTAGTACCGCGAATTACGCTATGTGGTAAACCCAGCGCCCCCTATACGAACCGCTTTTACCAGTGCGAACAATACATATATAATATATATCCACATATATAGACTATCACATTAAGCAATAAAATGATATATTTAAAACATGTTAAACATATAAAAAAACATTTGAATATCGATTCGTTTCGTTTCGTTCGATATCTTCAAAGCTAATATTAAAAACTTTATATATTATAATTATGAATATATAGAAGTATATGAAATAATTCTAAAAGCTCCACGAAATTGATTTGGTGTATAAAACAATAAATACAGAGAAAGTTACTTGTTCGGGGTGATTTAAAAAAACGTAAAAATTTTAACAACAAAATTCGATTACCTCAATAACCATTACAACATTGCGGTTTCGTGTCAAGCTCAAACTAAACCTGATTTGAATTTATCATGCAAAAACAAAGAAAAAACAAACATGCATAATCTGTATGCAATACATTTAACGGTCGTATCGCGTGAGGGAAATCATTTAAACCTATCAAAGATAACAAAGTGTGTATGGCTTATTTATTTGTGTACTTTAAACAAAAGATAGTTTGTCTGTAAACTTGCTCCGGTATCGATAAAGACCGGTTAATTTCAGTTTTATTCGCACTAAAGCGATTCGAACTAGTTAAAAACGGTTTGAAACTGTAAATAGATTTGAAATACGAACGATTCTTTTTTATACGCCAATAAAATTTATTGTTCACCAGCTGGTACCCGCGACTTCTTCTGCATATTATTGGATATACACAGATTGATCTCGGAACACAACATACCAAAAGAAAATCATAGATGGGTTTGTCGCTATGTGTATGGTATATATGCCAATATGAATCCAACACTAATTTGTAAAATACAGTCCCAATAAAACTTAAAAAAAAAAACAACCTTTTTGTACTGGCTTGCGAGAAGGTTTTTTGAAAAACGTGAAACCCCTTTTATTTCATTCCAAAAGCATAAATATGAATTGTCACCTCCTTAATTTGACACAATATGGGTTCATCATAAGAACTTTTATCCCCTATTTCATTCCATCATTCCCTTCAACAAGTTTAGATAAGGTAGCCTATGTCCTTCTCTACGGTTGAATGTCTCTTTACCTACATTCATTACAATTGGTTTGAAGTTTGTCAAAAAGTTAGACGGTTGCGTGTTCATATCAAGTCGGGGTCACCACATGTGGGTTAATCCAATGGAAGAATTCACTCGTAGTAAAACTTTATAATCCAGATAATTTTCAATAGGTTGGTATATCAATATTAATAAATCAACAAACCAGTTGGAGTGCCTTATGTAGGTGTTTAGATTTAGATTTGGGTTTAAGTATGGGTTTATGTTTTGATTTAGGTTTGGGTTTAGGTTTGGTTTTGGGTTTAGATTTAGGTTTACGTTTGGGTTTCGGTTTAGGTTTAGGTTTACGTTGGAGTTAAGTTTGAGTTTAGGTTTGGCTTTAAGTAGGTATATAGATTTAGGTTTGGGTTTAGGTTTAGGTATGGGTAAAGGTATAGGTTTGGGTTCAGGTTTGGGATTGTGATTAGGATTTGGTTTAAGCTTAGGTTACTATTTAGGTTTAGGTTTAGGCTTTAAATTAGGTTTACTTGACGTAAACAATACAATAATCGTTCAAAAACGAGAAGAGATTGTACTTTTGATAACATGCCGCTGAATTTGATATAACATGTAATAAATGAAATATAATAAATGTGAAGGTGTGGGGGAGAGTTTACCGAGATAAAAAGTACCCTATGTGTTATTACAGGTTAAAGACTATCTGTATGCTAAATTTCATTCACATCCGTTTTTGCGTGATTGAGTAACAAACATCCAAACAAACACACTTTCACATTTATTATATTTATTATACTTTATTTCCTGTTTTCTATTATATTCTCAGTTTGGTTAGTTTTGAATTTCATTATTTGGATATTAAAAATTTTGAGTTTTGTTCATTGATAGGGTATTTTATTTTATTATATTTTTGAATTTTATTAAGGTTGCCGTAAAGGAATTCCTGGAATAAATATTTCTTGTAATAGTCTTACAGCCTATAAAATATCAATAAGCATGTTATAACACAGTCATCATGTTAACAATTAAGAAAAAAATTACAAATTATTATATTAGGTCTATGAAATTGCCGTTTTGTATGAAAAAATTTAAACGAATTTTTTTCATGTATTTTTTATTTGTATTAATCGAACTATTCACCCATGCAATCAATGCATCTTTGCCAGTGCAGTGGCAGTTTATTGAAGAGTTTATTAAAGAAATCAGCTGGACGGGAGGCAACAAATTCTTCAAAGGCATTTTGTACTGCCTCTCGGGTATTGAATTTTTTTCCCGCAAAGGAGTTATCCAAATTCTGGAAAAAGTAGTAGTCTGTAGGCGCAAGGTATGGTGAGTAGGGCGGATGACGGAGAACTTCCAAACCCAGTTCTTGCAACTTGGAGACCGTCTGCTGTGCAGTATGAGGTCGCGCATTGTCGTGCAGGAGCAGCGGAGACGAGCGATTGACCAATGCTGGTTGGAGATGTGCCAGCTTCTCCATCATTGTGTTCAGTTCTTCACAGTACACATCTGCAGTAATGCTCACCCCGTTTGGTAAGAAGCTGTGATGAATCACACCAGCGCTAGACCACCAAACAGTGACCATCACTTTTCTAGGAGTAAGTTTTCGTTTAGGGCATTGTTTAGGTGCTGAACCAAGATCCAATCAACTTGCTGAGCGCTTGCGGTTATCAAACAGAATCCATTTTTCATCGCAGGTAACAATGCGGTTCAAAATTCATTCATTTGTTTGTCTGTTGAGCAGTGCAAGGCACGTCTCGACGCGTACTTCGCGCTGGCGATCATAAATTTCGTGGGGCACCCATTTGTCAAGCTTTTTTACCTTGCCAATTTGACGCAAATGGACCAATATTGTTTTGACGCTAACGTCGAAAGCTGCTGCTAATTCAGCCGTAGATTGTGTCTTCCACAATCGCCTTTAATTCGTTATTGTCGACCAAAGTCTTCGGACGACCGCGAGGATCATTTTTCAGGTCGAAATTCCCAGAACGGAAGCGAGCAAACCAATAACAGGTGGTGCGTTGGTTTGTAGTGTTAGCTCCGTAAACGTCGTTGATGTTGCGTGCCGCTTGTGCCGCGTTGCTATCACGACGGTACTCATATTCCATAATTACTCGAATTTTTAACGTATCCATGATGACAAAAAAGATTGAAATGCGATGAAAAAGTAATACATAACAATAAACAAAAGACTATTTTTGGAAAAAGAATTCCATGTTTTTAAAATAAAATTAATTTTAAATTAGAATTCTTAGCCAAAGAAAAATTATTTTGATTTGAAATGGCCAGTACTGCAGAACGGCAATTTCATAGGTAAAGACCTATTATATACCAACTTCAACTATACTAAAACAATAAATACAATTTTTGGTTAAAGGCTGGACCTTAAAGAAGACGATAGCAACATAATACTTATGTCCAAAAAAATCTGATCTCAATTTGTTATTGGTATCTTTTGAAACCATTTTACGCTTTGCAAACCCAATAATCATAAGAATATGTGTTTTTTATACTTATATAGCATAAACCAATTTTTATGTTCATTGTAAAGTAATAAAAGGAATGTTTATGAGGAGATGAGTGAAGCATAAATTGCAAATTTTTTAACAGAAGCAGCCTTAGTCGTAAAACGATGAAGTTATTGCTGTGAACGCATTACACTGCAGTAAAAACGACCCAGAATTCACTAGAGTCGTATTTTTAGATTATTTTGTTTTTCTTCTATTACGTTATTTGATTTATGCCATGATAACTTTAGCCATCTGTTAGTAGATCATTTCTAATATATTTTTGAAGACGTAAATATTGATTCTTTATGACTTCAACTAACTTTCATCTATCCTTCCATCCTTCCATCTATTCAACCGAAAGACGTCCATTGGTGAAGAAAGGTCTTCCCTAAAAATCGCCACAGTGGCATTTACTGCACTGTTCATGTTCAGTGGATTCCTCCAACCTTTAACAGGTCATCGGCTCACCATGTGATAGGTTTACTCACACTGCGTCTTTTGCTGCATTATCGACAAGAACTGTTCAGCCCCATCGGTCATACGTCCTACGAGTAATATGCCCCAACCCATTGCTAATTAAATCTAGCTATAAATATGATTAATAGTACAAATTTTATTAATTTTGAATAAATTTTTCTCGATTAACGTAAGTCTTGGCTGTTGGATTTTCATAAAGTAAGCGAGCGAGTGAATGTTAGTACTACACTCCGTCTGGAGTCAAGTGGTGACTAACTCAGGAGCGATTTTACGAAAGTACGAATGAATTCTTTGTTGAGTTTTACAACAACATTGGAGGAATATAATTGTATTCAGTTCGGGAAACAGAAGCTTTTCAAATACAATAACAGCTAATTTATATATAGGTAAATTAAAACTTAACAAGGCAAAATTCCCTGTCTCGTCTCTACAGCGACTAAATAACTATTTTAGGGTATTTGCGATTAACAACTTTATTTATAATTAGCTGAGCCGCGCAACTTCGTCTGCATCATGTAAGAGAGAGAGAGGGGGAGTCGTAGGCATTGTATTATTAGGTGCCGCCCGCCTCACAAGATCATTATTTTGCTGCCTAGTTATTTTAAAACTGTAACATCTCCTAAGATATACATTTAAATCAATTACTGTAAAAGGCAATTTTTATGCTATCGCAGACTTTGTTTTAGTTTTTTTAAAGAGAAATAATTCCATTACAAACGATTTATGCGTAACTTTAACCATTTACGCAGCGAACGCAATGGAAGCACTTAAAAGAAACAAAATTTGGCCGTTTTTCCAACATTTTTTATTAATGTTCCGCTCCTATTGATCATAGCGTGATGTTAATAGTCTCCTCGATAAATGGGCTATCCAACACTGAAACATTTATTCCATTCGACCAACCAAACAAACAAACTCTTCAGCTTCATAATATAAGTAAAGATGATGCCATAATTACAAGTTAATTTGATGAAACTCAGATACCTCCTTATTCTGTTGTATCACTACCGATATTCGCAAATATCTCTAGTAACGTTCTCAACAGATCAAGTCGCTAACAAAATTCAGTAAAATATTTAAGTAAAAATTCGGAATCAATATTTTCGAATAGGAAAACGTAATTGAATGGATAATTTTAAAACCGAGCTCATTGACTCTGTCGTCGAACTAAACGCAAATTCGGCAAACTTGTCTCATTACATTAACGAGTTTCTGGATAAAGGGACATCGCAGTAAACGACCGACAGTTTGATCGTTCGACTGCCGTTTCTAATAATAAAAAAGTTGCCGACATAAAACGTTTAAAAGCCGTAAAAAGTCGGGCGTCGCGTCGCGAGCCAGTTCCAAGCGAACGATCAAAGAGCCTATAGTGCATTCACTGTAAGGATAAGGCTACACATTACTCATAAAAATATGGAAAATGGAATTTATAATAAAAAGACAAAAAATTTAGAAGTAGTCGGAGACCACGCATCATCTGCACACTCATCAATATAATACGCAATTGCCATTGCTCAGCGATTTTTATTCGTTAGTATAATTCTTTCAGCCATATTTGTCAATAAATCAATCTTTTTAATTTATATTAGATTTGCATTCAGTAATTGTAGTATGTTTACCAATTGGATAGATTATGCGAAAACGAACTACATCTTATCATCGAAACAATAAACAAAAATAAATAGCCTCATCAGAAAGCTATAGACAACAGGTAGACGAGCGAAACTCTTGTCGAAGTGATTGTATCTCTAAGCCCACTAGCAGTGTATTCATACCCTTAATACTGTGAACTATATTTATGCCGTCATATGGACGTGTATTGAGAGAAAATATAAAAAAATTAAGTAAACGAGTAGAAAAACAACTAATGGCTTGCATAATGGTAAAACGTTATCAAACGTTGCAGTCGTTTCCAAATATAAACTAAAAAGTGTTGCAATTGCGTTCTCTTTATGAAGCTTTTCACTTTTCTCTTTTTTATATTACGATAATCTAATCCAACGAGAATCTTCTAGTTAATTCATTTTTTAGAACCTATAAATTAAAGTAACTATTTAGAAAAGTATCTTGATTTATTTTTGAATGCGTTGAAAGGAATAAAGGAAAAATCAACTGTAGCTACATCGCGGAACTCAGTACAAATCGGCATCATTATTAGATTTGTTAGCGAACGTGAACGCTAAATGGATCGAATAACGTAAACGTCGAGCGCTAATTACCCATACTCTAGCGCCTGTTTAATTTCGCACTACAAGGCATGAATCTCTTTCCGAGAAACGGCATATTATGGCATACATCATCATCACGGATAGCTTTTTCAACATACTGGTTTTCAATCATTTAATATGGCCAGTTATTCTTATTAGTTCATAAATTTAAAACAGTACAAAGAATATGAAATAGTTAGCTTTATGCAAGTATAAACTTAAAACTAAAATTCAACGTCTAGCGAATGTACAATAATTACTTTGCAATGATATAAAAAACTTAATTGCATACTGTATTTAATTAAACTACGAGAAAATTTTAAACGGCTAACATTTGAAATGAAACCGTATTCTTCTTTAAAGGGTGAAATACGTTTTAAATTCTCAGTATTCCGTTGAAAACAAAAGTAAATCATTTAGAGTCCGGGTGCAAAGGACTAACCGCCTCTGGATGCCTTAACGACCTTCTTTTGTACATTATTTTTCTTTCACTTATTCCGTTCTCTCTTTAGGATTTTTCCGTTTAAATTTTCGATTCCCGTTGATATTAAATTTGAAGTGGACAGTTGCTTAAAACTATAGCATATTTTTATGTGTTCAGACAAATGATTCTCTTTATGGTTCAGTGATTTATCGAGAATGTCGGATATGATCCTAGATAAGATGAAATTTGCGATTCAATAGTAATTCGTTTACGATACAGTGAGCACATTCATACAATACTGTTAGGTATATTTTTATTTTTCATTGCAAATTATCTTAGTATAGAGATGTAAATTTTAACACAATAACAATAACAGCTTGCAAATGTCTCACTAGTGGGTAATATATTGTGGGCTTAACACCAGCACTTGATACAAGCATAATTTCCAACGCCGATAAATCTAAAATGCCTTTTTTTCGTAGCGTGGTTGAAAAAGAATAACACTTCATAAACGACTAGATTTCTAAAATATACCTTAATAAGAAAATTTCCTTAAAGAAGTACTCACCAAGTTTGTCTTGCAGAACGGTCTTAGTGTCGCAGTGGACAAAGCAAACAATGAGGAACAGTGCGACGTGGGGCGCCATGGCCGCGTGCCGCTTCTGTCACGAGTTCGGAGATGTGAGTGGCAGTACGTCTCTGGACACCAAGGAACTCATGCCTCGAGATTAACTGTTAAAAAAGAGATGGCCTTATTAATAAATGCTTTCTACAGGATGGTTTTTGAAGGATGTATTGAAATGAATTTTGTATTGTCTTATATTATGTCCGTCAGCTGGCTTTTTGTTTTCAGGAATCTCTAGAATAATCAAACAAAATAAGATGACTACAATATACTTTTGTAGTTTCTCTGTACACTATCAAACCTAGAGTTTTTGTCATCAATGTTTTTCCGATATAAAACACTAATGTTTCCGCGACTTCGTTCGCGTTAATTTGAAAACGACAGTTCAAACACCTACATGAAACAACACTTTTTAAACATCATTATTTCATTTAGGCACTTGTGTTAAAATAGAACATATTAGGCTTATCGTAACTTAAACTTAGAATATCAAACTAAGTGCACTTTTTACAAACTTCCATAAAATAAAAACATCTAGTTCTACTAACTTCCACTGTGTATAGTGGTTGTTCAAAACCAGCATGACAGCGGTGACTGTCAAAGGATTTAGATCTCGCGGTGATCGCGGTTGTGTTCGGATTGTGTTGACTATTATTTTAAAGAAAAAAACGATGTCTGCCAACACATGTTTGATATTTTGACATAGTTTTTCACTCTATGTGATATTCTTGCACTGTCCCTCTGTTGTTCATACAGACATGAGCCTAGGTAAAAAAGAAATGTAAAAATATGGAAACGGTGTAAATTAATAGCTAATGCATTATCAAGCAGTCACTGAGAAAAGCAAATTTTTTGCAATCTAAAAGCAGAGATTTGGGATATTTCTTAAAAGCGAAGTTATGTAAGAAACTTCAAATAAACTATTTCTGAAATAGGATTAATATTAAAAAGTGTTATGTTTAGTTTACATTTTTTTGATTAACAATTTTAATGATATTGTACGTTTTTAAAAACAAAAATATATTCGATTTTATAAACCATATTTAAACTAATTACATTCTGGGTCCAGTAATACCCGTCTCCTTTGTAACCTCGCCACGCGGTTGAAGTGCTTGTTTGTATGATTTGGATTTGATGAGCTGGAGTTCAGCATGACTGACTTCTGTCTTTACTATGACTCCCTTTCTTACATATTCCTTGACAACTGACCTGTAGGGCTTCCCCCTTAACACCGTCGCCAATATATGTAGTAAACTGTCGTTAAGTTAGTTCAGCCCTGTTTGTGAATCGCAGCCCCTTGTCTATCGATCCCTACCGAAGGCTTGGCTTACCTTGTCTTCCACTGCCCTTACTCTTCTTTTCGCGACATTTTCATATAATAAACTCGTTAGCCAAGTGGTCGTAAGCGCGACTGCTATGATCGAGGTCCTGGGTTCGATTCCCAGGTCGAGCAAAGTGTTATTGGGTTTTTCCTATGAAATTCTCAGTAACAGTTCGGAGTTTGGCTTTGTGCCCGATTAATGGCAATAGGCTCGCTCCCTATTACATGGGACCTAAAAACATACACGGCGAACTGTGGGTGTACATTAGTACACCCCTGCCTAACCCTTCGGGGAGTACAATCGTAGTGGTATGTTATGTATGTTTATAATAAAAAATAATAATAATTTGTGTATAATACAATCCCTACCTGTGTCACAATATATATACCATAGATGTAAATCTCACATTAAATCTATACTAATATAATAAAGTGGAAAGTTTCTTCTTTGTTTGTTTGTTTAAACATGCTAATCTCTGGAACTACCACTTGGATTCGAAAAATTATTTTTTATATTATAGCTAGAGTCTCGAGGAATAGTATAGGCTATATAACATTAGGCTACAAATCCCGCCTACCATTAGATATTGATATTTGCTATGTAAGTCGGAAGTCGAAGCCCTCGCGAACTGCTTCATCCGCGTGCGCTGGCTTAATGGTTAATTATAGGTAAATACAATGTTCTAAAAAAATATCGGTTATTAATATATCTAAAAAAAGTCACCGATAGCATATATCTATCTCTTATATATAAGACACAAAAAGATAATTTCCAACTTTTTTTTTGGTGAATATTAAAAATTAATTTATGAGCACTATTTTTAAGGCATGGCATATTAATCCTTACGAACAAAAGTTACTTCATCATAAAGACAATTTAATGAAGGTAAACTTTGTCTTTTACAGTATGTTATTTAGACGCATAGTTTGAGAAAAAATGCAAAATTAAAATAATTCAACACTCGGCTCGGGTCTATTGCTATAATAGTAGTGGCGCGACCGATTCGTGCGATGCCGCGATGTGATCATCTAACCGTCCTATAAAAATATTGTCTATACTGAAGTATATAAATCATCAATCGGTCATTTCTTCTAAATTAATTGCGGGTGAAACCGCGGTCTATAATTAGCAAAGTTTATTATAGGCAATTCACTTTTTATATTAGTGTAAAAAAATATTTATAAGGACCGCATACCTACATTAAGGAACGCAATGACCACTAAATCACTTTTTTATGTTTGACAACTTTCCGATATGTTTGGTGAATTTTGCGTTCATAATATCATTATTGAGGCTTGATTTGCATAAAGAATTGTGTTTTTTTTTTGTAATTTAAGCCGCCAAATACCAGTCGCGTTCCGGAACATGAGCATAAACCATAAAACACATTTTATTAACCGATATAATAACTGATAATGTAATTTCAATTTATCACTTAAAGGTAATATTTTTAACGCTGATAATATGCACAATAATAAACTGTATCATATCATAAATAAACTATATTTCAAGCTTTTGTTTGTCCGTTCGGATTTTACCCTTATCAAATGTTTCGCTGACTGATTTTTGACATAGCTACCTTTTCGATAGTTGCAAAATCATCATTAGACTTGCCTTTACCCTTGCAGTGATGGGATATGTAATGAGAAATGATGGCTTCCATGAGAGAACAGAATATGTAGCTATAGACTGGATGAAAGTTCTGGTTGAATGGAAGATGTCCACATAACTCCCATATTTATTAATCTATACAATTAATAAAACTGAAATGTCTGTTTGTAATGTCAAAATAACAGTTTTTTAGTAAATGCATATGAAAGTATATACGATACATATAACAAAAATCCCATTTTTAAAATTTATGTCAGTCTGTCTGTCTGTTTGTTCCGGGTAATCTCCGAAACGATTGGACCGATTTTGACGAGACTTTCACTGATAGATAGCTGATCTTATAGGGAGTAACTAAGGCTACTTTTATTTTAGAATAAGAATTAGGGTTCCCCACAAATAAAAAAAAACTGGTTATGGTGAATCAATTCGGACGCTTAAATGGCTTAAGCTGAGAAAACCATAAGAGATATAGCAAATTAATGTACTACATAATCATAGACATTAAAAATACCTACAATAAGTCAGGGAGAGTGTACATCTATCTTTTAAGGAACACTCACAATAAGCATTTTAGTCTTTAAAATAGCCGGGAACGTGGGAGCAAAATTCGCGTGGGCATTATTTAGTCCACGTGAACGAAGCCACGGGCACAGCTAGTAGTGAGTATAATCAATGAAGAACTGTGACTGCGGAGTGAGAAATATTCTAAAAGGGTAACATTACTAATTATTAATGTTATAGATTGTTAAGCGTAGACGAGGACTTGTTCTCAAGTGCCGCTGACGGAACACGTCTAGAAGTTCTTGTAGACAGATTTTCAACTTTCAAAGACAAGCCCATGCATACTTTATTACTCTTCAATTTCTCTTTCACTGATACTTTTTTAACCTTCTGTTATACAACTGAACCATTAATATCGAATTACAATATTTTCAAGTTACATTCTGTCATGTGGTCAAACGCCTCAAGACAATTAGAAAAATAAATTTGGTATAGCTTTTGTATTGATGTGCTATTCTGAAATCTATTTGATGGTCAGTAGTTACCTAGGCCTCGGGATAATTGCATCATGGAGCGGCTAATTACATTTACACCGCAACTAGTCCAAGAAGAAAAAATAAACTTTTTGATGAAAAGTTTTTATAGATAATTATGGAGACGCAATCTAACGTTCTGAATTATTTATAAGTTCCGAAAGAATAGATGAAACCCACTTTTATTAATTCAGTTCTCTTCGGACTTTTAAGTGAGTAAGCTTAAATCACAAATTAATTTCTGCACCGAACTCTCAAGATGTGCTCGAACTGAGTGCTCTAATGGCAGTATTATGAATCTGAGTTGAACACCGACTAACCTAATTTTAAGGAATTAAGATGATCTATCTAGATAAAATGTATAATTTTTTTTGCTGATTACATTATTGTATTGTACTCAGTAAATCATAACCCACTTAAGCGCCCGAATTGATTCACCATAACCAGTTTTTTTTATTTGTGCGGAACCCTAATTCTTTTTCTAAAATTAAAGTAGCCTAAGTTACTCCCTATAACATCAGCTATGTAGCAGTGAAAGTCCCGTCAAAATCGTTCCAACGGTTTCGGAGATTACCCGTAACAAACAGACTGACAGACAAATTTTTATTAAATTGGTGTTTTGTTAATGTATCGTAATTTACTTTCATATGTATTTAGTATAAAACTGATAATAGGTCTTTCTTTACCTATGAAATTGCCGTTCTGCAGTACTGGCCATTTCAAATCAAAATAATTTTTGTTTGGCTAAGAATTCTAATTTCAAATTAATTTTATTTTAAAAACATGGAATTCTTTTTTCAAAAGTAGTCATTTGTTTATTGATTAGTGTTACATTTTCATCGCATTTCAATCTTTTTTGTCATCATGGATACGTTAAAAATTCGAGTAATTATGAAATATGAGTACCGTCGTGGCAGCAACGCGGCACAAGCGGCACGCAACATCAACGACGTTTACGGAGCTAACACTACAAACCAACGCACCACCTGTTATTGGTTTGCTCGCTTCCGTTCTGGGAATTTCGACCTGAAAAATGATCCTCGCGGTCGTCCGAAGACTTTGGTCGACAATAACGAATTAAAGGCGATTGTGGAAGACACAATCTACGGCTGAATTAGCAGCAGCTTTCGACGTTAGCGTCAAAACAATATTGGTCCATTTGCGTCAAATTGGCAATGTAAAAAAACTTGACAAATGGGTGCCCCACGAACTCAATGATCGCCAGCGCGAAGTACGTGTCGAGACGTGCCTTGCACTGCTCAACAGACAAAGAAATGAAGGAATTTTGAACCGCATTGTTACCTGCGATGAAAAATGGATTCTGTTTGATAACCGCAAGCGCTCAGCAAGTTGGTTGGATCTTGGTTCAGCACCTATACAATGCCCTAAACGAAAACTTACCCCTAGAAAAGTGATGGTCACTGTTTGGTGGTCTAGCGCCGGTGTGATTCATCACAGCTTCTTACCAAACGGGGTGAGCATTACTGCAGATGTGTACTGTGAAGAACTGAACACAATGATGGAGAAGCTGGCACATCTCCAACCAGCATTGGTCAATCGCTCGTCTCCGCTGCTCCTGCACGACAACGCGCGACCCCATACTGCACAGCAGACGGTCTCCAAGTTGCAAGAACTGGGTTTGGAAGTTCTCCGTCATCCGCCCTACTCACCATACCTTGCGCCTACACACTACTACTTTTTCCAGAATTTGGATAACTCCTTTGCGGGAAAAAAATTCAATACCCGAGAGGCAGTACAAAATGCCTTTGAAGAATTTGTTGCCTCCCGTCCAGCTGATTTCTTTAAGAAGGGCATCAATAAACTGCCACTGCGCTGGCAAAGATGCATTGATTGCATGGGTGATTAGTGCGATTAATACAAATAAAAAATACATGAAAAAAATTCGTTTAAATTTTTTCATACAAAACGGCAATTTCATAGGTAAAGACCTAATATTTTGACATTACAAACAGACACTTCAATTTTATTAATTGAAAATGTAGATTATTGTTTTTTAAAGTTTATTCACGGCTTGCGCTATGATATCGTACTCAGCTAACAGCATTAAACATAAAGCAGCAAACAACCCTCAAACCTTATCTTATTCTATGAACGTTCAAAAGTACCGGCAACAACAAAAATCTCAACTTTCGACGATGCAAAAATGCTTTCATCCATCGTACGCTGTAAACCGCAAAAGTCAGAAAACATGACACAAAAGCGGCAGTGTTAAGCGAGACGAGTGTTTAACTTTCAATGTGGCAACGGGGAAGGTATATAATCCCGGGTGAAATATATTCATGACGGTAATAAAATCTGTCGTTGTCCAGGGATTGCGCGACGCAACGGCGCGGCGCGGCGGGCGCTCGGTTAATTCCTTTTGATACGAGTAGTGTATTCGAGCAGGTCACCGGTTTTAATCCTGGTCATATCTATATTTTGCAGACATGTTAATATCTAGTTACTATTAAAGTTTGAATGAGATGAAGTGTGGTGCTGTGGTGCTATAGCTTGTTTCTTGCAAGCGGCGTAGCGCATGGGTGACACGTAAAATGATCTTTTTGTGTTTTCCGTGCTAGAGTCCCTCCCCAGAAAAGTAAAATATTTTCTCCTACATTTTCTCACCTTTTTTGTAATGGACCCAAAGAACTTATAAATTTCTATGTTTGTAAACATTTGCTACATTTCTAAAACTTTGTGTAAGTTTGTATATATTTATATTTTTACAGTCGGGTGTCACCCTCAAACAGGTAGAAGTAGCTAGCATCATTAGCTTTTTTTTTTTTTTTTTAGAACTGACTACACTGTTAGCCTTAGGGGCCCTATCCTAAAACAGAGCCGCTGCGGCTTTTACAGCTTCACCGGACTTGGGGGCGAGCGCTTAGGGCACTCAGCCGCGAAAGCTTGTGACGACCCGCACGAGGGTGCCAGAGTGGCCGAACCTCGGCTCGGGCGGTCGCCGCGAATGCGAAAAGGTCGCGATCTAACTAATTCCCTGTTCCTACGAGAATTCGAACTAACTAACATATACTCATATGCACGTTCCCCTCCTCCTGGGAGGAAGGAGTGGACCATGCGTATGTGTATTTAATAATCGTAATGGTTTTTCTACACTAACTAGCGCATAGTCTAACTAAGGCAAAAAAAAGAAAAACAAAGGTCCCTTACAAAACCTATGTACCTGTGTGGTGTGCACGTGTGTGTGTTCATACGTGTGTAATGTTGTGTGTGGGTAGCTAAGTGTTGCACGTATAGTGTCACTTTGTATCGCGCGGGCGGCTGCCTGACCCAAGGGCTTCACACCGAGGAACGGACCTAGGCTTGGGTTGCCGCTAGAGAGGGTGGACGTGACGGGTGTGCGGGAGCGAAGTTAACCGCCCGTCCTCTGCGGAGAGAACGATGGTTACGCGGGCGTGGGCGGTGGCACGCTCTGTTTGGAGAGACGGTGGCGTAGAACGCGTTAGCTGTTTCGGTTTGGTCGGGCGGGTCAGTGAATATATTACACGGCCGGCATTTTCTCCGGCAGGCGTTGGGGTCGGGAACATATGAAGCTGCCGCTTTTATTAGGGGATTCGCGTGGTTCGATGCGGTGTCGAAATAAGAGCGAGAAAGGTGTTTGACATAGGCATGTATCGAAGGAAGGTCCATATCTCTATGGATATCCTCCATACGAACATACCTAGGGGCGCCGGTAAGGCGGTGAAGAAACCTATTCTGGATGGCTTGTAGGCGTGTCCAATTATATCTTGACATATGTGCGAACACAATGCAGCTATATGTCATAATCGGTCGGATACACATCTTGTAGAGCGTAAGCTTGTGTCTCGTGGACATTTTGCTTGCAGCACATAACAGAGGATGCAATCGGGCGAGAGCATCATTAGCTTGTAAGTCGGTCCTTTATATAGACATTGCAAACGTAAAAACAAGAAAGATTGTGGTTAACAAAAAAAAAACAACATTAATTGATATTCATGTGGAAGCAGTCGCGTCGCATTCGTTCTGGAATTTATTACAATTTCATTTTACTTTATTCATGTGAGTATTTAAAAAGTTTTCTCCTATGTATATCTTTCTTCTATAGTAGACAAGAACTGACTGCCAGCAGCAGTATTTTTTCTAATTGTAAATACCACTGATCGTTAACAATCGAATCTTACACAATATTATCTATAAAGTAATTGTTACTGATACGAGATACAAATTCATATCCCTCAATAACTTCTTCGTATCGGTGTACAAGCCAAAGTTTATTTATAGTTGGTGATTGAAAATTTAGTAGTTTGTTAGGTTGGTCGTATATAACACAGCCAAGAGATGAACAGTGCTAATGGTAGCACTTGCCGTTAACAGTATGCAATGTCAGTAGTTTATGTTGCAGGCGTCCTACTACACAGTTTTACGGCTAAGGTGACTAATGAAGCGACGAGAAACTAGAACTTGGCATACATCGATGATTTTTTTATCGATAAAAGAAGCATATTCATATTACAAGAAATATATACAATACAAGTATAAATTATTCTACGTACGTTGTTATAAAAGTGTAGTTTAAAAGTAAGAAGAAAACTGTAGATTTTAGTAATGAAAAATCAGTGTAAATTCTCTATAACAATATTCAGTGGACTGAGTAATTTTTTGCGCTCTAGGGAGTTGTCTTTAATATAGAGAGAAAGAAAGAAAAATAACCGGTAAACCAACCAAACGGAGTAATTTTTACGTTATAATGATTTTTTTCGTTATAACGGAGGACGTAATAAAAAATTTACACTGTATTTTATAAAAACTTATAAATACTTTTTTTCAGTTTAGACATTATACGTAAGCATAGTGATTTACCAAATTATCTGAAAAACAATATAATATAGCATTGAAATACTTTTTTCAGTAATTATATTGCTTACTATATTCTTAACATACAAAATTTTAAAGGATATATATTTATTCTATATTATGTTTATCAAATAATAATAAATTATACACAATAGGTTGTATAGTATATCCTAAAGTTTTTTTGTCGATATATTTATTATCGATAAATCGGTACATAACTAAGATGAAACGACAGCACGAGGACGACGTGGACGGTGTCGGGGCGCGCGGGTGGCTCGCGTCATTTGCTCGCTGAGATAGTGGCTCGCTTTAATGTGTTGGACGTAACGGCCTAGGCGGCTAGGCGGCTAGGCGGATAGGCGGATAGGCGGCAAGGTCGGGTCCGTGTGTCTATCCCGAATTCGAGATAATCCTTCGAACTGTGGCATTTATATAACATTGTATTTATTTTTTATATTATGTATATTTTTATATGAATAAATGTAGGATACATAATCTATCGTAAATATTATCTTATTTAAAGAAGCCTCGTGTCAGGGTGTTTGTGGTCGCACTACTCCAAAACGGCTAGACCGATTTTTATGATGTTCAGAGATCAGTCGGTTTACATACAATAATAAAGCGAGATGGTAGGGATCGCGACCACTATACACATAGTGATATACCTATCACAAATTTTCTTTTAATTTCTTGCGTTCCGGGATCACTCGGTGTGTATCCAATAATACACAGACGAAGTTGCGGGTACCAGTTAGTATAAATATAAGTTTAGTGAAATCATTCGGACTTGATAATTGGTACACTATAATCCAATAGCAAAAGCGGCCGTTCATAGGTGGTGGTTACTGTCACATACTACTAAACCCTGATGGTAACTTGATATAGTATATATTCGTAATTGGAGCGATCACGAAAGGACGTGCCGCGCCGCGCCGTAGCGACTGATTATAATATTTTTCACATATTGTGGCTGCTAATCCATTAAAAACATAAACAAACATCACACAAGACAAACAATATAGACTAGCTGTAGGCCAAGGTTTCATCCGTGTTATAAAAAAAAAATTGTGCCTACGTCACACCCCTTTAGGGGTTGAATTTGCAAAAATCAGTTCTTAGCGGACGGCTACATCATAATAAGTAATGAATTAAACTTATTTACACTGTTCATCCTTCTCTCTCTCTTATAAGTTGCGCCAGTCAGCTAGTCAGTAATAAATGGATAGTGAATATTAACTAATATTTTTCTAGGTATGAACATATTTAGTGACGGTGTAGACGCTCCCTGCAATTGATACGGTTGAGAAAATACAGGGCTCTAGAATTTGCCAAAATAGGTAAATAAAATTACATCACATAAGACCTTTAAGTTCAACGGACCGAACAATATTTATAACTTGTTCGATGAGGGAGAAAAGCTAATAAGACCTTCATATCGTTTAACCAATGATACTCGTGTACTGTAGGAGTACTAGACTGACCGATCGGTACCGTTACTCAGTTCTATTTGACTGTGGTTCCGGAACCATATTCGGAGATATGTCTTTTCAGATTTCTCTCTCTTGGGGCATTCCGACTGATGCCAAAGCCAAATAACCTTATGTTGTGTTCCTAAACAAAAAAACCTAAAAAAAACCTAGTAAAGTTTAAACCTATGTTACCTAGTATTATCCAGATTTATATCAGATCACTATCACCTTACCAGTGTACGTCCACTCCGCACTACGGTCGGCTTATTAATGCCCGCCATATTTTTTTTTAGAACTGACTATACTGTTAGCCTTAGGGGCCCTGAAGCCGCTGCGGCTTTTACAGCTTCACCGAACTTCGGTCCCGCCATATGCGCTCGTCTCTGTTATATAGGAGCTTGAGACGAAGTCAATACATTACCTCGTAAAGTCAATACACTACAGTACTTATTACTAAACCATTTTTCATGGAAATTATTGAATTACGCAACTCGAAAGTGTCTTTAAATTTGAATAATACTTTTTAAGAACTGACAATAATACTGTTACAGTTCATTGAATCCTTAATAAATTGAAATAGTTTCATTTTTCTCTGCACACCGCGATGTAAAGAAGTCTAGCGTTGTCTCGTTCTGTCATATTGCTAAATTTGTTAAATAAATAAAAAGAAGTGTTATTCGAGTGTGTACACATATTTAAATATTCTTTTACAAATAAAACTAATGTGCTTAAATAGAAATGCATGTTTCGCTACTCACAAAACATATATAATTTGAATAGTTTGATGTGAGGTTACTAAAAAAATATTTATCATTGTAAATTAGGGATGCGAAAATAATTTGAAATCGAACAAATTATTCAACCAAATTGAATATTTATATTAGTTATGAAATTGGAAGAATTCAATAACGTCGGTTATTCCCAAAGTAAAAAATCGAATTATTCTTGGTTTTGAATAATTGAATTATTTCGAATCGTTCCTACGTTCATTTCGTAATTCATTTGTTTTCCATTAATTATCATATGTACGAAATTGGAATCGATTATTCGTTATCTGAACTGTATGTTCGATTCAAGTCGATTCCAGCGCTATTTGTACATCCCTATTAAATGTTCTAAATATTTAAAGTGCAGGAATGGTTTTATCTTGAAACTCCCGTGTGCACAATTTAAGCACAATGTATAAAAACATAACAAGTTCCTACCAAGCAATATATTTAACCTTAATCTCTCATCACCTGTGAGATACGTCGCGTCGCAGCAGGAATATTTCTATATAATCACATATCATAGAATAGATAGTTACAGAACACTTTCTCGCTTCATTCTTGATTTTAACTGTCTACTCTCGCAGTAATACTAACACCGATATTTACATAAACGGGCGCAGCCGTTACTACTACTGGCGTGTCCTTATGGCTACTATCTCTCGATAAACTTTTGTACATTGGGCAATATATTAATTACATAACTAATTACTCTTAGATATAATATAATTTTCCAAGACTAATGTTAAATATTTCTATGATTATTTCCTTTATAAACAACTGAACGAACTTTTTACTTATTCTAATTGATCAATAATTTTATTGTCGTGTTTTATTATAAATAATGTTATTTTAAATAGGTATTATAAATATAAGTCATATTTCATTGTTTTTGACATAAGATTTTACACTTTATTGTTGTTTATATTAAGTATTTGAAATGATTAACATAACTAGACGGCCCCACCAGTAGTAATATTTCTTTTAGAAATAGGAAGCTTTTATACGTTATATTTATGTATAATAGACATAGTTAGGATTTCCTTCCGAGGTAACACCAAATGATGTGTATCGATACAGGAATAATTGTTCTCGTTTCCAGCTCGGTATAGAACAATTGAATTAATTGTAACTATGTTAAATTTAAAATAAATATTGAAGGAAAGATCACCTTCGCTACTTTTGTAAGGATTCCCGGACAGTAGCACTTACATATAAAAAATTAGTTGCCTGTAAAGTCGGTATACGGGCGAAAGTTTTACGTGACAACGACTTTATGTCTGTCTCTCTCGCTCTTAGGCGGGCTAACCATGCCCGAGTGGAAGTGCCTCTCACTCGCTCTCATTGTGAGCGCATAACGTGAGCGGAGCGTAACGCAGTTTCTTGAAGTGTCACCCGGCAAACCAATTTATAAGACGTTGTCACGTCAAAAATATTATTTAAGAAAATTTCATATTACTAATGCTTCTATTAGGCTAAGTGCAGACATGGGTCATATTCGCCAATAATTGTGTCCAACTTGTTCCAAAATCGTTTAATAGAACGCGCGCGTAAGAAGTTCCGAGCGGACCTTCTGCACCCTTCTTACATCTATATTCTGTAATCTGGAACATTCTCTTATTGATTTTATGTTCACAAAGAATTATTAAACGTATGTCAACATTGAAAAGCATTGTAATACGTGGTTCTACGAATGAACGAAAACAATAACAAATGCCGCCTTTGAAATGACACGAATAAATTGTAAAAACCGAGGTATATTGTGAATTTGATACTACGCGTTTGTTTTTTTTATGTCAATTACAATGCTAGGGGAAGAAAATGATCAATTTTTTTTTAATAATCGGTGTTATTGATACAATTAATTTTCACGTGATTATTATAATACCTAATGCTTATTTAGGTAAAGACTATTCTTCAGTTGAAAATTTATCAGCAAGTTTATTGCGGTGTATTCTGAGAGCCACACATGAGAGACACTCCTTCTGCAGCTTAGCGTCTTATCAATCTTTGACTATTTCGTCATTCAATACGTGGTATTTGTGAAATACCTAAGTCAATAAAAGAAAAAGTTAAATAGTATACATTTTTCTTAAAAGGTGCTGCAGGTGATTTGTTTCCAGAGCTGTTTGGGGACGATGGGTTGAAGGTCGGCAAAGCGTTAGTCATATCTATGGTGCTACAAGCGTCCATGGCTACGGTAGCTACTTAACTCCGTTTGCCTTCTAATTTTTTTGTTAAATAATATACGTCCTTTGTTCTTTGGGACGCAGTTAATTATTGGTTACTAACCGATTTAAAAAAAAACGGAGGTTAATCAATTCGAATGTTATTTTTTTGTTCAGCCATAACTTCTTTGTTTATTATGCGATTTGGATGATTATTTTTTCGTTACAAAGAGGATACCTCAAGGGTGACCCCATTTTAATTTCATTGGCATTAGACTTTCTACTTAAAAGATACAGTTAGGAACATCTAAAAACCATTGAAATGGGTTTTATTTTTTATCCATTTTATAGTATTCAAATTTTTTTGGAATTTAAATTTTAAATATTTTCAACTGAAAAGTTGAACTACATTTATTTATATGTAAGTAATAGGCAATTTAACAACGTATAAAATAAAGAAGCGATTACCGACTAGTGATAAAGCTTAATTAATTTTCCCTTACAATAAATCAAAAGCGATGTAATTATTCCTTAACTATGAATCAATCAGGACGAATTTCCGTAAATACTTAAACTGAGCGAAGGTTGATGAAAATTGATGAGAAAACTTTAGTAAGTACTTTGTATCTCGCTCTAGCAATAGTATCAATGTTAACTACAGGTTAAACTGATTTATTAACAAGCCTTATTAAGAGTTAATAGCATACGCTTGGACAATGGTGTCCGACTGGATCGTGAAGAAAGTAAAATCATAATGCAACATAACGCGATTAATTAATGAGTTAGGTCCTAGGCTAAACCGGTTTATCCAACGCATATCAAGACATATACATATATATAATAGTTTAGTACAGGATAATTGGAACAGGATTCAATATCACGGCAGTGTATCAAACAAGTTCGGAACAGACAAAACTATTTGATCTATACATTTGAAAATCTAGAATCCAAATTTTTAACAATAATCCTATTATAGTTATCGAGTTTTTAGGATTTGAAAAGTAACACTTTTTTCGAGACTCTATCCCACTGGATCGCGACTACCATGCCCATGGTATAAAACCCGTCAGAGTGACTCTCTTTTGATATGTGGCCTTTCGGGATCAGCCAGTATATATTAAAGTGCCCAGACAAGCTACGAGATGCGGTCGACTTGCGCATGACAATATTTTATAACCACGACAATTTTAAGCTTAATTATATTTTTGTGTAAATATTATTAACATCCTTAAACGTTACAGTTGTCATTGAATAAAGGGAAAGGAGGAATCTGAAAGTGCTTTTAGTAGTGAGGACGTCGCTTTCCTAGTATCGTGTTCAACTTAAACTCGTAAAACACGCAAATCGTCCAAATGACTTCTAATTAGAAAGGCTCTGTTTATAGCGTCAATTACAAGTTAACCCGCTAACAAATTAAACCAAGGAGTTTGTTATAAAACTGTAAACAGCACAATGGAACGGTCCCTGCTAACTTAACGATGTTGCAAAACACTTGTGACCAGTATCATTAATAAGCTATCAACTGATTTCATCGCGCCGATCCATGTGCTTTCGCTAAGGCTAAGGCCCCATTACAAGGAACTTCGTTGGGTCCTAAAATCTAAACTAAGAGAAACCCTTCTAAATCATGCAAGTTTGTTTTGTTTTTTGTTATAAATTTTCTTGTTGTATTTGTAATGTATGTTTGCTTTAAACTCATGCAATATAGACATTGGAGATTGAAGATACTGACTAATTTTTTATTACTTATTGCTATTATTAATTTTACAGTGTAATTTTTATTATATATTATTAAAAGTACCACTGCTTTGGGCGCGTTATGAAAAAAAAAATAATGACGAGAAAGAATTGTTAAGTTGGTTGCTAAGTCTCTGGTTTATTGTGTGAATGTAGTCATAATCGATGTTATGTTTGTGTGTTCGAATACACTTGTTATTAGTGTTTTTCTAATAATATTTTTTTGTGATGTTACATCGAGAGTTTAGAAGATTTGTAAATAGTTAATTCAAATTTATACGAATAAGCACATAATAAATATATTTGTATATATTATGTTGTATTAAAGAAAATATATAATGGAAACATTATATGCTTAAAGAACTTATTATCTACGTAATAAAATTCTAATGTATATACTGATTTCACGAACTGTACAATTTAGTCGTACACTTTAAATGCACTACTAATTAAGGAACGATCTTTTCCACTATGTATACGCAAAAGCAAAATGTAAAAAGATTATAATTACTTTAAACCATTTTTACAGCCGAAGCAAATTTGAATTTCCTTAGTCGGTTATTTCCAGTTAACGAGCTAATCACGGGATTGGAGCTGACGGGAAAAATGTACGTTTATATTATCCAATATCAATAGTTGTATTTTATATTAGTCTTTAAGTAATAGCGTTAAGGGTTAATTTTATAAGTTGATCCAATTACCTACCGATATGAGAGCCGGTAATATTTGATACTGTTGTAATTATTAGTAGTTTAAAATTTAAAAGATTTGTAATACTTAGTCTCGACACATTTAGATTTGCAATACTTTTAATGTCACACTTCTTTAAGACGTAAAACTAAAACTGCTAAAAGTAAGCCCTTCTCAATCCTAGGTTCTGCACCTGATTGGACTATTTTAGTGGACACATATGAAAACCATTATAAAATCCCAGAGGATGTGGGTGTTTCGTCATCCAGACCAGACATATTTCTTTATTCTCGAGAAATCAAGCGTATAGTACTCGTACATCTTACTGTACCGTGGGAAACTAATATACCTAAAGACCACGCAATAAAATGAATAAATATTACGATCTATTTAATAAGCTAACCAAAAACGGCTATGCGGTTAACTAGTATGAGGTGGAAGTGGGAGCGAGAGGTATTCCAGAGAAATATCTCTATAACTTGCTAAAAGACCTCGACCTGTCGACAACTGCAGTAAATTCTATTCTAGAACGGGTATCTAAAGCAGCATTAACAGGCTCTTACCAAATCTGGCTTGGCAGGGAGGGTATCGCGGGCAGTCAAGGTGAGCGCTGATTTGCATCATAAGGCGGCCCCTTAAATCTACACCTGGGTCGCAAGTCCCAGGGACTGCTCGTGTCCCCTCTGTCTGCCACACGATGGACCCGGCACCCGCACGGTGAATCCATTGAATGCTAAGATGTTTGTCTCCCTCTTTTTCGTAGTCGGGTAATAAAACGCAAAATTAACAACATTGCTGATCAATCAACTTAGTGCAAAATTCACGTTCTCCTGTCATTGTAATAGTAAGAAACTGACGAGTGAAAGTTCACCGTTCACAACAACAGTACAGAAAATATCGTATTTCAGTAATATTAAAAATAAATAATGAAATAGGACAAGAATATTTGCTTATTCGATATGATCCATTCAACTAGAATGTTGTATGATTAGTTTGATATTAATAATATCTGTATTTGAATTCAGCGTCTATTTCTTACCTATATTTATTCTATATCTATATACATACATATATATATTTTAATAAAAGGAAAAGGCTTTTTTTTTGTTTATTTAATCACGCTAATCTCTGGAAAAACCAGTTGAATTCGAAAATTTTATTTGTATATGATAAACTAGATTCACGATCAACAGTATACGCTATCTAACATAATGCTACAACTCTACGGAATTGGATGCCCTCCGGAATTGCTTTAACCGTGTAATCTGGCGTAATGGTTAATGATATGTAAATACAATGTTATACAAAAATATTGGTACTTAGTATGTCTAAAAAAAGTCAGCGATATCATATATTCATTATGCCTATCTCTTATATGTATATAAACCTAAGTAAGGTATTTTGCGATTTTTTTGTTGAAGATTAAAAATTGATTTTTAGGCATGGCAAAAGTTACTTCATCATAAAGACAATTTTATAAAGTTAAATTTTGCACGTTATAGCATGTTATTTGGACGCATAGTTTAGGAGATAACTAAAAATTAAGATAATTTGTACTTGCAGGAAGTGAGACTAATTAAAATATTATGTTAGGCTATACGGGTGCGTCGGCGGCGCGACGCGCTGTTTGTCAGATAAAATAAACACGGGTGAAACCGTAAAGCACAGCTATAGATTTCTATATAATAGAAAATCATTTAGACTGTCCTCACATGGAAACTAACTAAAAATAAAATAAAATCAATCAGGAATATACCTACTTTATCTAGACAAGCGTTTTTCATATACAAATCATATTAAAGCCATCGCAAGGTCTAAAGCTGTAAGTTCTTATTTTATTCTTTCAAAAAATCTGGCTTGCCGGTAAAAATCTAGCCATCGAACATAGGGCTCTTTCATGACTGTTTTAGTAGGTACTTCGTATATTCGAACTAGCCAAGTCAGACCTTAGGCTTCAATATATTATCCTAAGCTATAAGAAAAAATTATATTTTATGTTGTTATAAAATATTATATATTGTTATAAATAAATTTAAAAACTGACTATTGAACTTGGCACTCATTTAGATCTCACTCCTTTTGCCGTTGAAGTCAACAACCAAGGCATATATCCATAATATTGAACTTGGCTCTCATTTCAAATTTATGTTTTTGATGGGATTAAATAAGACTCAGGAAATCTAAAAGGAAACTAGTTAATTACATAAGAGATATCAACTGATCACGAATATTCCATTAATTATTTTTGGGTGTCTGTCTGTTTGTATGTCCGGATTTAACTCAAAAATGACTTAACTGATTCTTACGCAATTTTGTACACGGGAAGCTTATGTCATTGGTCAATTGATGTGTTATGCAAATTTATTAATAATATTATATTTGTAGGAATTGTAAAAAAATACAAAAATTCTTAACCGATTTTGATGAAATTTTGTACACGGAAAGTATAATATGTAAACCTTACATACATTGTGAATAATATGAGTAAAAATAAAATAACGGAATGTATTAAGTAATGCGTAACAAGAAACGCGTGCGGAGCCACGGGCACAGCACTAATTAATAATAAAGTTGTATACAAAAATTATTCATAAGTATGTACAGCGCTACCTTTTTTACAAATACTTTGGGGCTATAACAACATATTATTTGATTTAGTTATTACGAAAACTGTTCAATTATAAAAACACAAAAATGAAATTCTCCGTCGAATATGACATTTCTGTACGTAATATCGAACTTACAAAAGGTATTATTACTTTTAAAGGACGTGGCAAAAGAATTTCTCATTATAAAGATTGAACGTTTCTATACTATATTGTTGTAAGAAATAGAAGAAATAACAATGAAACGCGATACACGCTGTGTCGCCGCAGTATCGTCGAGCCGCGACTTTTACGTTCCTATTCCGTACGCTACAATTTACCGGAATACTCTCGCAGAAGTCGTTTGTATTTATTTTCGGTTATTTCTCGAACCTTCTCATTCATTTCATATATTCCTTTATATTACTCGCTTTTGTAATGGCTTTCATGTTAAAATATGTGATGGGGAAATAAAGATGTTATTGCTTGTAGTACCGAGTTGTTGATATTTTATCGTATATTGTATACAACATAATTTATCTTCAATTCATTGTTAATTGGGGGAAGTCTTTCTTTTTTTTCGATTTATTTGATTTTATTTCTATTCATGATGTGGGCGAAGAAGGACTTGCTAAATCTGGAGAAGGAGATGATTCAAGTATAATAGCTTTTTTTGTTACTGACTTTACTGTTAGCCTAAGGGACTCTATCCAAAAACAGAGCCGCTAATGGCTTTTACTGCTTTACCAGGCTTAGGGGCGAGCGCTTGAAGGCATTCAGCCGTGAAAGCGTGGGCAACAAGCGCTGGAGGGTGCCAAAGTGGCCGGACCTCGGCTTGGGCTGTTGTCGCGATCTGACTAATTCCCTATCCGTAAGATTCGAGCTAAACTAACATATACATATATACATGCCCCTGGAAGGAAGGAACATGTGTATATGTATTTAATGAACTGAAATGTGGTCTAACTAACTAGCGTTAAAAAGAAAAAAAGGGTTCCTTGCAGAATCTATTTACCTGTATGGTGTGCACGTATGTGTGAACATATTATGTGTAATGATGTGTGTAGGTAGCTAAGTGATAGCAAGTGCAGTGTCACCTATATCGCGCGGGAGTTCAAATGGTATTCTAACCCATGTCGCTCGAAGAGAAGTCTGAGCGCGCAACCGATGTGCCATCATCTTCCAAATATCAAGATTACCTTAGTATTTTCTCGAATTAACATCAAAATACATACATTTAAAATAAATAAATACATAAATAGCAAAGTAAGATTGTATGGTCTAATAATAACACACACAGAGACCGTAAGTAATTCTTATCACGAATGTTTCGCCGAGGGTTCTTATAACCTCAATAAATTGTAATAATACGTCAGTTCATCGTCAGATCCAGTTTATTATGTGTTATTTAGGCGAGGCCTTGTCTAATGGACGATACAAATACATACAGTTTCGAAACATACCATTATTCGATTCGATCAGATTCGATTTGGCATAATTTCTTACGGTTATTACATGGGATGACTGTTCGCACGACTTGAATTTAATATTACTTACTAAACAGCAATTTTTGTCTATTATATGTTTGGATTGAAATCAAAAACGGCTTGAATAGTTATAGTGAGATTATGTACACGAGAAGTTTACTTAATACTCAGTTGATAAACTATAAAAATAACCAATAATATTTTTATAAAACGTAAAAAGAAAGTTTTATATATAGTTTTTCTGAACTGATATTGATGAAATTTTGTACACAAATCTGCAACAACAGACTACTAAAATATCAATATTACATTTGTTTTCTATATATTTTAATGAAAATGTATATTAGGAAGTATACGTAGATATATAATTATGAAGTGGATAGGGTCAAAAAAGTATCACAAATATTTTCAGAACTTATAATAAAATATGAGTTTAAATATTGTTTGAGACGAAAATTATTATTGCGTTGCAGAGCCGCGGGTAAAACTAGTTATAAACATAGTTTGATAACTGATTTATTACGTCTCCTTGGGTATGATTCGAAATAGATGACGCGCTCTTCCATTATTGAAAAAATTTAGAAATTCATGTCTACGAAACGGTCATACTACATTATTCGAATGGTTAAGGCAAAACAGATAATATTTACTGCAAAATAGAAAATCAGAAATTGAAGCATTTAATGATCATACAAAATTCTACATACGAAAGCGACTTTGCACTTTATCCTACAGCGATACGCATCGTATTGTGTGAAAAAATGTTAGGTACCTGAGCCAAGGTTACAAAAATAATATAATATTATATTATACCATTTATTATAGACCTGTTGGTCTTGATTAGTCTATTTGGTTGTTTACCATATTCTTCAGTAGTGTGAAGTAACTCTTAACGTAAGACCGGGCACTTGTCCAACAATGAAATATAAAAAGCCCCGTCCAGAAAAATAACATCAAAGAATAGAAAATATTCTTAAACCAAAATAAGGAAATATGTTGCAAGGAAGTTGATCTGAAATTAAAAAGCAAGAAGAAACGTATGCAAGAAATAGACGAATATCGAAATGGAAATATTGCCGCAACCGTAAATTCCTTTTGCTTAGATTGCTTTTTGTTCTAAAAAAACAAATTTTTTTTGTTCTAAAAATACAACGTTGGTCATTATAAATGTACAATTTTTTAATTTAGTTTCAAAACATCATCATCATCATAATGTAAACCAAAAGTTGTCAACCGGCAGACATAGACGTCCCCCAAAGATCGCCACAACTACTATTCCTGCGCTGCCCCAATGCAAAGCACGTTCCCGCGACTTTAACCAATTCGTCGGTCCACCTTGTGATGGATTTGTCCACGCCGTGTCTTCCGATAGGTAGCCGCTAGTCCAGAACATTACTCTACTCTAGCTATTCTGAGAGCTATGCCAGTGACTTTAGTTCTTCTGCGGATTTCTTCATAATTATCTGAATCACGCAAAGAAACTAAGAGCATAACCCTCTACATTAATCTTCGAATTTAGAAGAAATGCGAACACAATTATTCATAAATGGACATATCACATACTTACTTTCATAGGCACTTGATAGCCCTTCATTCTCCATTTAAGCAATGATGATGTACGGACGTAGCGTATATCCATATATCGACTAAGTACTTTTAAACACGACCCGAAAACGTATTTGCACGATAAAGTTTGGCCCTCAACATGTCAAAGGTTGCCCATACTTGATATAAACTTTCATATATGTGTGAATACATAGTGTCAATACATAACTTTTACCAATAAAATAAATTATATTGATTTTACCTATCAGCTTGGAGGTATAAGCTTAAAGAGAGTATCCGTTGTTCGTGATTTGGGTGTCATGTTTGATTCTTCTTTTTCTTTTCGACCACATATACTTAATATTGTACCCAGAGCCAAAAAGGTGCTTGGATTTGTTATGCGTACTTCACGACCATTTCGCAATAACGAGAGTGTTATCTTGCTCTATAACACCTTAGTTAGAAGTATTCTTGAATATTGTTCTGTCATATGGTCACCTCACTATACCACCTACGTAGAGCTTATAGAATCTGTCCAAGCTCGTCTTGTTAGATGCCTGAGCATAAGAAATGGTATTCGTAAATCTATCCCTAATTATCCCTAATAGACTAAAATATTTTAACATGATAAGCCTAAAAGAGAGGCGAAATATAGCTGACTTACTCATCCTTTACAAAATTGTAAATGGTTCAATAGATGCGTTCCTTATTAATTACTTGTATTTTAGATCGTATACCCGTGCGGTGCGCAACCCATATATATTTTACATTCCGACTACAACACTGAATACTGCTTTTAATAGCCCTTTTGTGCGTATGGCAAGGTTATACAACGAGAGATCAAGCACGATGAATAACTCAATAGATATCTTTTCTCAGCCAATCAATTCATACAAGCACTCCTTGTTTAATAATTAAAATATAATTTAATATTAATTTTAATGTGTAATGTTTCATAACATAGTAGTTATCCTTATTATTTATGTGTTTAAATGTCAGGCATGGCCTATTATCTGAGCGATTGCATTGTTTTTATTATGTGGAAATGATAACATGTAATTTTTCCTTTTTTGTAATTGCTCTGTTGGCATGCTAAATATATAAAATAAATAAATAAATATGCATTTAGTAAAAAAAACTATTATTTTGAAATTACAAACAGACACTTCAATTTTATTAGTTGTATAGATTTACAAACTTCATTGAACGTTAACCGATCTCAATTGACTGCCTAAAATTTTAAAGTACGGTAAGCTCGAAGATTTGTAATTGTTTTAAAGAGTCGAGGAAGTCGAATTGAAGTTAAAAGTTTGTAAAGTCAATTTGTTAATTGTTTTGTTTGCGAGAGACTTCGTTTAACGGGTTGCCTTGTTTAATGAAATTAAGTATTATGTTTAAGTTTCCCGAAGATTTTTGTCCAATCTGGGTGATATGAAAGCACGGCTTGTGATGGTAACTATACATTATTGTTGACGATCATCGGTGATTGTCAGGAGATTGAGGATTTCTCGACAGTTACTACAAGCATACCGTTCTTTGAATTAACTATTATACATAAAGTGATCAGTGGAACTTCTCTTTCTCTCCCACACTGTATATATTTCATTCATTCATATCATTCTCTTACGGCCTAAAATCTATATAGACATCTATAGCCATCTCTTAATCGTTAAATATTATCCTTTCATAAAATCCAATTCACACCGTTTCAAAAGAAGTTTCACTTTAAAAAAGATTTTATCTTAAACAGAAAAAAATCAGAGTGAAACTAATATAACCACAGAAAATGAAGAATCTAAGAAACAAGGTGAAAATTATAAAGCTAAGATAGTTTTGTTTTAATTGTGCGATAAATTCGTTTAACTGAGAGACATAGAAATACACAGTGAAAAGAATAACCTTAAAGTGCATAAACTAATGCTCAGAAATATTTTTCAGAGCATTTTTAACAAGTAAATCAGTGTTTTGCAGTGCTGTTAATTCAAGGCGATCTCCACCACTCCCTCATACAATATGTAAGTGGTAGGAGCGCCACCTCGAGCAGCGGCCACTTCAAGGGTTACGTTTTATTATTCCACTCGCTTGTGTGCGCCGCGTTTTGTTTATGCTCCGAATACGTACGTATCTAATATGTACAAGCTTTGAGTTTTTTTTTTAATATTTATATTTAATTGAAGTATGTACTTAGACAATTAATATTAGATGGAGGTTAAGTACTCAATTCGAATGTATATTTTTTTAAGGATGTTCAGCCATAAATTGTTTGCTTACGAACCGATTTGGATGATTCTTTTTTTGTTTGACAGGGGATACCTCAAGGGTGGCCTTATTTTAATTGTATTGGTATTGGATTTTAAACTTCAAAGATACACTCCTCAAAATCAGTGAAAATTGTCTTGTAGTAACACTTTTCACCAGTGACATTACCCCACTTTACGAAATATATTAACTTTTCAGTATTATTTTTATTTTAGTAATATCAACGTGTACATGTGTTGCGTTATGATAAACATAATCTGTCTTGAATCTCTCTCGGGATATTTGTACAGATTTACTTACACATAAAATCTTGTGTGGGTCTGTTAGTAATTCTATAACTTCTGAACGATTTAGTCGATTGAGCTCTCACATTTACACAATATATTTGTTTTATCGACAGGATCGTTTACGGATACGTTAGGTGTCGATGTGGTCGAGACATTAACTAACAGAAAAGGCAAAACAATGCCTGTCTACTCAGCTATTAATATTATTTAAATAATTATATTAAAAAAGAGAGACGTAAAATCAAGTTAACAGCAGTTTACTGATTAGTTATTGTGCTCAGAACTTCCCAGATGCAGATGGATGGTTCGACGCTATAGAGAAATACTTACGAGAAATCCATGCGCATGAGTGGTGGGAGACGGCGTTGTGTAGGTACACAGAGATGACGTATTTTAGTGTCGTAGTTAGTTAATATTCCTTAAAACATATCATCAGAGTTTATGATCAAAGGAACATGAGTACGGTATATTTATGCAACAGTGTATAAAAAATTATATTAAATTTAATGATAAGCTTCGTTTTAGTTATACTAAAATAAGACTCAGTTATAGTACACAGCTGCATTTGCAAGTGCATCTTTTTCATGGATATTTTTAATGCTTAATTTTATAAAGGCACCAACTTAAAAAAGGTGTGGACCAAGAGTCCGCAGATTTGTGTTTTAGAGAAAAAAAACTATAGTATATTTGAAGTAAAGAACCGTACCTATATCATTATAAACATAGTATTACAGGGCTTGGTTTATTACAAATGTTTTGAAAATATCCTAACGACATTATTGTAACTTGAATCGTAAATAAAATGTCTAAACATTTAACATTTCCTTTGTAAACAAGCCCGTAAATAACAAGACACCGTCAAGTTCGCGAGCGACGTTTCTTCCAAATGCACGTAAAACCTGCGCTATAATTCTGTGGCTAGTACCTGCAACTTTATTGACACATCTTATCATGGTATATCGTATATATACCACTATCAACTAGAGATGTGTCGTATATCCGTATCTGAATCTGCATCGCAGATATTCATGAGCGTAGTGGTCTGAAGCTCGACTGATATGCTCGATGTCCTAGGTTCGATTCCCAGGTCGAGCAAAGTTTTATTGGGTTTTTCTTTGAAATTCTCATTAGTAGCTTGAAGTTTGGTTTTGTGTCCGATTATTGGCAATAGATTCGCTGCTTATTACATGGGACCTAAAAAACATACTCGGCGAACTGTTGGTGTACATTATTATATTATAGTATGTTATGTTATGTTGTTAAATGCAATTTGAAAAGCAGTATGTGGCGTGACCAAGCTGCCCCAACGGAAGACCAACGCTGGTTATTTACAACCAGCATTACGCAGAGCTGGGGCCGTTTTGTAGCAATTAGCATTTGATTTTTGTTACTGTAAGGAGTTGTAAAACATTTCTAATTTTCTGTAGTCTTCAATACCTTTGTTATAAATCTTTTTTTCTTTCTTTCATTCAAAGAAAAACTTTGAAATCTTTAAGTTGATTAAATTTGTTACTAACTTCAAACATAATATAAAACAACAAAATTAGCTAAAATACGCCTTTAAGTAAAGAAATAAATCAAAAATAATTTTCGTAACTAAAATTAATTTCACTAAAAACATTGGTTTAACAATGCGAAAAATCGTATCTTACTATAAACAAATCGCGCGCACAGTGCAAGTTTTAACATGTATCATAATTTAATTTGACACTTGCGGCCCTTCGCTAAGTATGAGTCCAAGGTAGCACGCGTCTACTTCAAACAAACGAAGTTAGGGTCCGGATTCATATCCGCAAATCAAGACAGCTATAAACCGTATCCGCGGATGTGCATTTCTAAGATTTTATTACATCACTACAACTGTCAACTGTTATCTATGCTGTCCATTTTAATATAGATTGTTGTAATATTATTCAATTTCGGATTAATATCAACCGCAACGAAATCAACAGCAAAACATAAATACCTACTTTCATTTATTTGTGTTCGTTTAGTTATGTCAGCAAGAATGAAAGCAAAACGTAACAATACGTAAACAGAAAGCCATTCGTCAAATACCTTCGCACTTCCATCAGCTACGAGGAATATGTGACCCTCCCACGCCTCACACCTCGATACGCGCCCTCCCCACTTCCTACCCCTACACACTACCAAGGATAATTTCCGCAGGGGTCACGAAATCGGAACAGGCATATTTATGATTTCACGCGGATGCGTCCGGGTGTTTTATTTTTGCAAGTGCCTGATTTTTATTGAATTACCTACCTAATCCTTATAATATCACAAAACCTTGGCTAATCATTTTCTAATCTCCATCGGACTAACAATTAATATAAAGAACCACCTGTACCCACGACTCCGTTCGTGTGGAATTCGCAAAACAAATTAAATTGATAACAGTCGTTAAGCTACGTCATTTACCAGAATAAAATATATCCTATGTGTTAATCCAGGTTATAAATGATCTGTGGGTCAAATGTCATCCAAATCTGTTTAGCCGTTTTTGCGTGTATAAGCAACAAACATTCAAACATGCAAATTTTCACATTCATCACAGGTATTTGTGGGATAATCATCTTATACAGCAAGATCTGTACAGATTTGAAGATTACTGCAATATTAATAAATTAGATATTAACTTTGCAAAATGTCACGCGATATCATTCACACGTAAAGCTAAAGCGAAAGATTTTATCTATAAACTTAAAGGGTATGTGCTTGAAAAGATGGATGAGATCCGAGACTTAGGTGTTATCCATGATTCCAAGCTTACGTACGAGAAACATATAGATAACATAGCTAATAGGACCAATAAGTCAATGGGATTTATCATCCGGTCAAGCTCCCAATTTTGCAGCGTTAAATTAACCAAAATTCTCTATTGTTCATACGTGCGTAGTTTACTCGAGTATTGTTCGCAAATTTGGAATCCACAATATGAAGTATATATTAATAGGTTAAAAATCTATTCAGCGTAGATTCATGAAACATTTGCAGTACATGTGTAAAATATATGATGACAGTTATGAAAAGAGATGTAGAAGACATCACATGCTACCTTTATGCGAAAGACGCAGAATATCAGACATACTTACTTTACTCAAGATAGCGCAATGCCAAATTGAATCTCCTTGTTTGCTTTCTAAAGTAAACCTTAAAGTACTAACTAGATCCGTCCGTCAACCTATTTATCTTTACGTTGCCCATAGTTCTACGAATTATAGGCAAAATTCATTTTTTGTGAGATCAGCCAACTTAGTTAACAATCTCGACGAGTTACCTGAGCTCGACTTCTTTAATTCACCTATAAATATCATACGAGCAGAAATGTCTAAAAACTGGTTTGACATGACTTCCTGACTGTCCCGTCTTTTGTGGTTATTTTTTTTTTGTTAATTCCGCTTTATTGTTTTTCTTTCATTAGTTGATAATTATTATATAGTATAAATTAACATAAAGCTGACGAGCATTAATTTAGTCTCAATATGCGAAAACAGCTAAATGGTGTAGAATTTATGAATATTTCGTACACATTAAGAATTTAAGCACTGTATGTTTTCTGAATACAATAAAAAATAAATAAATAAATAACTGTATTTTATAAAATAAAAATTTAAGTACTATTCATATTGGATGTCGAAGTATATATATATACAAAAGTAAACCTCACTATACGTGTTACTTGCAATGTAGATATTAAAGTGAAAACATCAAAAGAAAAGTAAATCATTTTTCATTAACAAACACAAACTAATTACTAAAATAAACTGATAAAACTCGTTACCTAGTCGTCGTCGATAAAATGAACCATTTTCGAGTTATCATGTTTTTAATATTTTTTCAAAATAAATAAAAAATGCAACATCAAAAATAAAAAAAAAGTATCGTTTAAATCTAATTTTTTCTTCTAATTTATAGAAACTATTAAACACTGGTTATTTATCAATATTAAAAAAGCAATTATCTGTCCGAATTTAAAACTGCGAGAAGAAAAACGATATTATTTCAATATTATTTTGAGACTTTTTTCCTCTAAAATACCTTAAAAACACAAAATAAAGTTTATGAAACGTGGCTTGCAGATTATTTTAAAAACATAACCGTTTTCTTAGCTCTCCAGCAATGCATAACAATAAGGAACTTATTTCATAGAAAATGAAAAAAAAAAACACAAAGGAAGCATACGCAAATTCGTATTCGAACTAAACTTAACGTCATTCTTTAAAATGTCCATAAAATTAATTAAACACAATACCCAATGTAAATAAAACAAAAAATATAAATTTCAAATAAAATACAGAACCAGTAACAGTTTATAATAACAATTAATAATAAGTAAGAATTAAGACGTTTTGTAATTTCGCCTAATTAAAGTTCTTGCTCGAAATTACTTCCCCTATTGCGTACGCAAAGTCGCATTCTTTTTCTGATTTGTGACTTAACTATCGAAGTAGTTAAATTATTCTGCATCGCATTTGGTGCGCTTATAATTCTTTATTTGAGTTCTTCCGTGGATGACGCAGGCGAGACGTCGTAAACTATGGATGTCATGTGACCCCAGACATAGAAATCAACCGGCGATAAGTCCAGACTCCTCGCAGGCCACGGAATGGGTCCTCCTCGCCCTATCCAATGATTAGGAAAATGGCCATCGAGCCATCGCCAAACATTGACATCAAAATGTGCAGGACATCCGTCTTGCTGGTATATCATGTTTTACCGTGTAGCCAAAGGCTCGTCTTCGAGAAGGTTAAACATTTCAATTGTCAAAATTTATATGTAAGCTGCAGCATTTAGATTGCTCGGTAAAAAATGTGTTCCTATTAAATTGTCGTCAATTATTCCCGTCCACACATTGGCCGAAAAACGGTGGTGCGACCCTTTTGGCCTCTTTTATTAGGATTTTTGAACATTTTCTTACTCCAATAATGTTCATTGTGGTAGTTAATAATCCTATCTTGATCGAATTTGGATTCGTCGGTCCACAGGATTTTTTTCAAAAAAGACGCGTCTTCTAAATCCGCATTTAACATGAATCTACAGAAAGCAACTCTCCTTTCAGGGTCCTCTTCCTGAATTACTTGCACAGGAGTATAACGATAAGGATAGAATCCCGCATTATGCAGTGTAGACCACGCTTTCCATTGTGTTACAGAGAGTTGTGTGGCGACGATGTTTCTCGAAACTGTTGGTCCATCGATAAATTCTTGCAGAATATCTTCGTAATTAACAACATGGACTAGGGGTCTTCTGGCTTTAATTTTTCGTCTCTGAAACTACGTGTTTTTTGGATTCGCCTATAACCTCCATTAAAAACAGATACATGGGGTAATCGATGATTAGGAAACTGAGGCGATTAATCTTGACGCGCAACTTCACTGTTACCGTAGCAAAAGCCATAACAAAACAATATCGGCGTATTCCTCATAAACATACACTGTTCATTTTGATGAACCTTTTCCATATTTCAATTCAAATTAAAAATTAAACTACAATCGTGAGTGTATTTACTTTAAAAAACACTGTGCTAATTTGTAAAACAAAACTAATGCAAAAGTTATTGAAAAAATAACGACTTGAAAACTTTTTTTTTTAATCTGCCAGTTTGCTTCCTGCGTTAGCTTAGGTACTCATTAAACCTATTTGCAAGATATTCAAACAGCGATTTTAAGTTTAGTTCGAATACGAATTTCCGCCTATCTTCCTTGTGAACATATTTTTTTCAGTTTCTTTGAAATAAGTTTCTTGTTGTTATGCATTATTGGAGAGCAAATAAAACGGTTATGTTAGATTTCAATTGACACTTTTTTTAAATAAATTTTTGATGTTGCATTATTGACTTAATTTGAAAAAAGCTAAATAAAAAAAAAGTTAACTCAAAAATGATTCACTTTTGCATAAATGCATAGAGGGGTTAAAATTATCGCAAATAATCACCCCTATCACCTCATATCGGAAACTTGTCGAATTATCAATAAACCTTTATATTAAAATAACTGTTTTTTAATGCTGGGCAAAGGCCTCTTTTCGAGGAAAGGTATGGGTAAATCTCTACGCCAGCCATGTGACGTATAGAAGATTTCAAATCCAAAAAATCAGGTTCTTTCGGGTTTCCACAAAATATTTTCCTTACCCATCAAATGATATTGACAATTTAATTCAGTGTAAACAAACATACGTGAATTCCTAATACCTAATTCATTGGTACATGTGGAAGATTGAACAATCTCGTTTTTTCACTCAATTATTATTCAATGTATCAACGTAATAAAAAGATTCTTGTTAAAGAAATAAGTAAAAACTTTCACCATTAAAAGTCAGTTTAAATAAAACGATCCAAACAAGAATTACCTACGAAACACCCCCGCGACCCTTCCCCTCTAAGCCTCATCCCTCGGCTACGGCCGCGCCGTCATGCAGGTCCATAACTTTGACGGTCCGATCTTGGATTTTTCATCTCAAAACTTATTTGAAATTATAATCCTGAGGCAAGAAATCGAATCAAAATTCTATTTAAAACTTGAAATTTCAATATTTGTTGTTTTTTAACTCAGACTCTCGTTATTATAATGGAGACTAGATTGGTAATGAAGTAGACGATACATTTTTATTAGAATTGGTATGATGTTACAAATATCTATTTACTTTAAAATAAATTTTATAAATATAATACTTTATTAATATTTTATTTTGGGTTTTAAACCTAGATATTAAAGTACCTTCATGAACTTGGTTCTGTAGCTAAATCAATCTTCTATCTAAAAGCGACAGAGAGTTACAAACTGGAGTTTTTGACGGAATCTTGAAGTGAAATGTTGTGGTTTTTATTTTTAATTCATTATCTTAGGTTTTTGACCCTATATTATGTAATTTTGTTGGCGTTTTGCGTGATATAGTTTGGTTGTTGTGCATAAGCGAAGTGGATTATAAATATAAAGTGTAAAGCATATATTTTTAGATATCACAAAAACTCGATATATAGTTCTGACAAACTTTGTGTATTGGAAAATTTTATGAAGAATTCAAAAGAGTAATATATTCGAATTGACATATAAATTAGCTGCCAATTTAAACATTAAATGTGGTACATTTATAGTCCTTGTTTTGCGTGCAAAGATAAATAATATTCAAATATCAGTGTGTATCCCTTCAATTCGTATTAGAAATAGATATAGTGTTAATCCTATATGCGTTCACGAAATCGAAGATTTGCCATACGATTGTGTTATTTAGTCAAGTAGAGGCGTGCGAGTCGTTTTAATAAATGGTATCTATTTCATAAACTTTAGCGGAAATTTGTTTTTTTCTGCTTAATATAGAACTGAGCTGATAGGATCTAAGTTAGATATCATTACATTTTGTGGTTCTGAAATTAATAAGGAACTCTCATAATTTTACCACGCCCATCTATCCGCGGCTTAGCATAAAGATTATTTGTACTAGAAAGCGTAATTTGGCATTGGTATGTGTAGTGTATTGACTTCTTGGTAGTGCGGAGCGGACGTATACTGGTGAGGTTACGGTGATTTGATGTAGATCTGGACAATACAGTTTGGTATAATTGTTAATCAAGTCGAAAAGGGGTAAAAAAAAAATTTTACCGTGTCTCCCATGCATATCAAGTGGAAATGGTTTTTTTCTCGTCTATCCGATGGTGCGGAGTGTCTGTCGTTCAATAAGTAGAAAAAAATATTGCAGCTGTATGAAAACCATATTTCGTTTCAGGGATGCGTTTGAAACGTTAAGCTTTTGAAGTGCTAATTTTTGTTACAGTTATGTATCCATCCGAAAAATAATGAAAAATAAAATCCTTAATATAGAGATCTGAACGGTAATAAAAATGACAATAAAAACAGAAGAATTGAGGTATCCCCTATCAAACAAAAAAATAATTATCCAAATCGGTACTTAAGCAAAGAAGTTACGGCTGAACATACTTAAAAAAGTATTTCTTTGAAGACAGTTAAAAATAGAACTCGCTTGTAATTATGATACGACAGATTTCGTGGAACATCAAAAGCACACGTAAGCGAAGTCGCAGGCACACAACTTAAGACTTACTAAATACGTTTCTGATTACAATATAGGTATGACAAGCTTCGTATGATTTAAACAGACGGGTGCGTCCTCGGCCGCGGCCGGACTGACAATGACTATGGCGGTGGGCAGACCTTGCTGGCAATGCGATTCGCAATATGTTGTTATAAGAACAATTTCATTCCATATATTTTATTTGTTTTTATAGAAATACACACAATATCTAACACACTTCTCTATTAATGGTTTCAAATCAAATCGTTAAAAACACATGACATGAACTTTGTCATAATATTGTAAAATACTACTTATAATAATCACAGATCGTACATCTCCTTAGACTTAGTTAATACTAATTCTTAGGTTCATTTTGCAATGGAGCATTTAATTAAAAAGAAAACATGTAAGTACTCGGTTCATACGCGTGTGAATTAACGAAACCTTCATAAAACATAAAAATATCTTTTTAAAAATTTTAAATCAACGAACTCGCTATCACCCACTCATACTATACGTACAAATCATACAACAGTACATATAAGTCTGGTCGTCACACCGCTAGGGCCAATTCAAAGACGATGATAATCGTGAAAATCAGGACTTGCATTAACCGTGTATAATGTATTCTATCTCATTCTCTCGCAGGCTAAATCCTGTTGATTGTCTCTTTTTAGCATCGCTTTTTCGTTTCATCGAGTTGCAAATCACAACGGTTCTAATGAAGTTCTCACTTCAAAACAATCTTTATTCTCAAACTGTTCAGCCTTTTTGAATCAACTTGAACTCCATACTTCTGTCGTGTTTCCTTGAATAATGACTACAAAATATCTTTAGGCTATTTATAATATCCAAAGCAGAACGCACTTCTCTCTCCATTAAAATTGAGTAGCTCGATGAATCGGCTAGCGAGTCGCGAGGGAGTCCATTTCAAGCGCAAGTGTGTAATTAAGAAAATTATAAATGACGAATGAAACAAAAACCGCGAAGCGGCTACAGCGACTCAGCGCGACGGCGCGGCGTGGCGCTGAAAGGTCCTTTACATTTTGCCATTTAGAACGTTTCACTTGAATGGATTCTGGGCTCGAATTTTTTCGTGTTTAATATTTCTCTTTTCCTTTTTTTTATTCATTAAGCTTCGTTACAGTTAGTTACAATTTGCTTATTTATTTGCCAAGCTTTTAGTATCACTTACGAATTTTGTCCTCCATCCTGTGTATTTATTTATAAATATCAAAATTGGAAAGCTTGTGACCGCAACACCAACTGAAATATGGAATTCCTTAAAATCATTGAAGTTAGTTTTCCTTTTTGTTAAAAAAACCTTCTCAACAAATAAATATTGCAAAAAGAATGTTTGAACTCCGACTGGTAGTTTCAGATATACAAAGTACAGGTCCATACGTTGTCGACGAGTGAATGCTGCGTGATCATCTAGTCAAAATCGCGTGTTAACGTATTTATGAGTAGTTTTTACGTGGTACTGTGCCGCGCCGCCCCTCCGCCTTCCACCCCGCGGCCACAACTCATCGGCCTTCACTTGCTGTCACTTTTCATTGAGTGACAATAACAATATTTTGGGGAGTCTCAAGTTCAATCGCACTGGTCTGTTTAGGATTCGCAGTATAAATTTATTTAATTTAATACATTAGTAATAGATATTATAAATAAATTTAAGTTTTCTACACTCCTTCTCCATATAAACTTTAACCGTGCCAAATCTCAGTCTTCCGTGCAAGCAATAATCTTAAAAAGGGGTACAAAGTTTTTACTTCACGTATTAATATAATGCTATAAGTAAAAATAAATAATTTAACTTTTATTAACTTTCAAATAAAGAAAATATTTCGATGTCGAATGTTTGGTTGAAGGAAAATTATTCTCATCCATTGAAAAGTACTTGTAACAATGTCGACTTGAAAGTTGACAAAACCCCTTTTCAACTTAACAAATCGCCGCTAACAAACAATTGTAGCGAGTCGATTGGAAACGATTCTATTGATTTTATTGTTTCTTTCCATTTGTGTCAAAACACAATTTAAATGTGGACGAGGACGAATCTTCACGGAAAAGTTCAGAAGGCCAGAAACATCTGGGACAACTTCTAACCTATTTGATTTAAGTAGAGTTTAGATAGTAAGGATTATATAGCAACCGTACGGAGCGATAGTGAGAAATCTGACAAGGTATTAACAGCTTGCTTTTCTGTATATTTAAATCTAATGCCATCCACTAAACTGGCTTAAATACTAATCTCATTAAAAGTAGAAGGTTCATGGCAAATACTAGGGTGGAAAAGATCTGAATAAAAATAATAATTTAGCGAAAAGAACTCATTTAACCGGCAAAACACGACAATAATCGTTTCGAGCGTAATGTTGACTTTTCCAGCAAAGCCTTTTCCGTTTCGTTGAGTTTGTTGTTTATTTTCCTCGCAGGCTTTGTAGCTGCGTGCTCTTTTGTTGGACTCGGCGTGTTCCCTTGTCGAACACCATTGCTGTTATCATGGCATATTTGGGCAGACAATGTGTATTTATTCGTATCTTTTTTTCGTTTAGATTTTATATATTGTGATGATTTATGTATGATATACATTTTTAATTTGTTACTCATTGCGAATGATTCTTCCTAGCTTTCATTTTTGATTTAAAAACTCCTATAGGTACGCTTACGATTTTTGTATGGGCAAAATTTTATGATTTAGCTTCACCTTGAGTCACCGACAGCGACATATTATTTATACTTTATACTAATATAATAAAGAGGATTTTTTTTTCTTTCTTTTTTGTTTAAACACGCTAATCTCAGTCAAACGAGTCAGATTCGAAAAATAATTTTTGTACATGATATCCAAACTCTCGAAGAATAGTATAAGCTATGTAAGATTAGGCTACAACTCTCAGATAGCCTTAAATATGATGTTTGTTAGGTAATTCGGAGGTCCTCCCGAACTGTTTTATCCGCATGCGCTGGCGTAATCGTTAATGATACGGAAATACAATGTTCTACAATAATATTGGTCATTAGTATATAAAAAAAAATCAGCGATAGCATATGCCTATCTCTTATACACAAGCCACAATAAGGTATTTTGGGACAAAGATTTGTTGAAAATTAAAAAGTTATTTATAACTATTATTTTTATGCATGGCATATTTTAATCCTTACGAATAAAAGTTACTTTATCATAAAGAAAATTTTATGAAGTTATATTTTGCTGTTTAGAGTATGCTAGTTGGACACATAATATAGGAGATAATGAAAAATTAAAATAATTTATACTTGCGGGAAGAACAATTATGATAGACTACATGGGTGCGTTGGCGGCGCGGTCTTTGTCGGATAAAATTAAAACATGGGTGAAACCGTGGGGCACAGCTAGTAACAGTATATTTGTAGCTATAAGTATGACGCGTTGCATTGATTGTTAAATTATACATTACCTTTGAAGTTCAAGTTCCAAAGTTAACTCTCTTGCAAACGAGCAATGTACAATAAAAATTAAAGGAGTCATAAAATTTTTGGGCGATCGCGGCAGAGAGCCAAAGTTTGGCTGAAACAGAACATTATTTCAGTATAACAGAGCGTGACAGCATATCGCATGCGTAGACTACTCAACTAATCTATGTTAATTATTGCTCAGAGTGCCAATACATGTGAAAAACAAGATTCATGTTAATAATTAACAAATTAAATTATTACTATTTTAAATATAATTATTATAATAAATTATGTTATACTTTTTACACGGTAAAATCTAATTTATTATATTTATTTCTTAAACACACATACAAAATTAATAACTGCATAGCTAAAACATATTAAATCCATAGATAAATACTTATTTGCTAATTTTAATTACTATTTAAACTAGCCACTAATATTTCTGCAAATTCTCTGAGGTGCGTTACACTGTCAATAAAATATGACTTTCTTCAGACAGAAGATTCACTGAGCGTATACTCCTAGCAATTGGAACGATTCTCGCGACTCGCACATTAGTGTTGGTTTGCGTCACTTCTTAGTACATGCGTTGGGTACGCATAACTTCAGAGCGGCAATAATATCAGGCTGATATATCTTGCTTTGCCAATACCTTAATTAAATATATAAAGAATGTGACGTTTCTCCTTCCCTCCGACCGATAGTAACCGAACATACCCAATACGAATAACGTCGGATACATTAAAATATAGTTAGGTAGGTAATGTTTTAAATAACGGGATTTCAACAAAAACTAAAAATTTTAAAACAAAAAATTGTGATGAAAAGAATTAAAATATTTATTGCATTAGAAAGAGTATAGTTCGGTTATTATAAATAAAAAATTATATTGGACAAAAATCCACCACGACCACGACAAAATTTTCAATCGCTTTTTCGCAAATGCTGATGCAATGGGGAAATTTTGTTTGTGTTTTGTTTTACTGGTCATGGGAGTTTTGTAGTTTTTTGCAGTTTTTATAGTTTTGAATGTTTTAGTTTTCGATTATGATTGTTATTTTCTTTCTCACATTGAAATATGTCTAGACCGGCAACCACACTTTAATACTATTTCTTGACTTCCAGTTCAGTATTTGTTATTTCCAAACATAAGACGATTATCCGAAGAGAGCTTTTATAGTCTGGTGATTATTATATCTCGACAAGACTAGTTACGAATTTGAGTCTAGTTCAAGTTTCTTTTAGTGAAATCTTGGCAGCAACGAGAAGATACAACCTAACTTACATGGTTACTTAAGCAAAAAATAACACCGCCCCATCTCAAGCGGACCGGTACATTCGATGTTTATCAGAGGCCTGAGTTTCGGGATCGGGGGATCGACTGCCTCCAGTAGGATTTACCCACTCTCGTACCGGAATTTATTGTTTGTTCGCTTTAATGGGCCTCGAGGTGGACACCGGCCGGCTCAGATTACGTTTCCCTAATAGTTTGTTGCCTTTGGACTGGATTTTGGACAGTAATTTTGTTACAAAACCGTTCTTTGATTTTTCTTTCTTTGAATTATGTGACATTTATTTATTCGGGCATTTTTTATTTATTTATTTGGATAAATTTTCACTAAGTTGTATTTATATTTTAGCTGTGGGTATACTTAATCTTTACATTAATACTTGAAGCAAAAGCTTTCGGTACCTTTTTAAGCGTATTGTGTGCACGAAAGACTGTGAGATTTGACATGATTAAAGTTTACATGGAGAAGGAGTGCAGAAAGCTAAAATGTATCTATAATATCTGTTAGTAATATATTAAATTAAAAAAATTAATACTGCGAATCCTAACCCGACAAGTGCCATTGAACTTAGACACCCAAAATATTGACATTATCACTCAATGAAAAGTAACAGAAATTGATGTAGATAATAATCATTGTTTATGAATACTGTAAATATCAAATAGAAAATACTAATTTCGACCTTAGAGTTATCGCTAGTATCTATAGAAGTATGTACCTGTTCTTTTGCAGTTTTCTTGAATATTCATTAAGTAAGACACAGAATAAAAAACAGCAAGATCCTCTATATTAAACTGATAGTAAAATATGGTTTTTTTTTGCTGTTTTCTAATTTTTTTAATCAAGTGCAGGTAACACTGGCTTTTTTAAAAGGAAACGATGTGATTTGATTTGATATTTAGACCACAACCCCTACAACTAAAAGCCAAGTTATATAGTTTGTCGTTTATTAGTCTCTTCCAGCTTAAAGTGTTCCTCGTTGTCTTTCATATGTGAAATACTTAACATAATAAGAACATAAAATACCATCACGCGTGTATATCTCTGTGGGGTTAGGCAGAGGTGTACTAATGTACCTCCACAGTTCGCCGGGTATGTTTTGAAGCCATCTAATAGGAGCCGAGCCTATTGCGATTCATCGGGCACATATTTTACTTCCTTTTTTTAAAGAAAAGATACACATCAATGTAACATAAATTTTACCGAACTGTTTGAGTACAAACTTCCAACATTAAACAATTATTACAAAACACACTTTGATAAGCACTTATAGATGTTAATAAACAAAAAATTTGTACTCAATAAATTACAATACACGCAAAAAGAAATCCATTTTTGTACACAAACACACAAATCAGATAATCCAAATTGGTTTTTAGGCGCAAACTCAATTTTGACATGTATTTTGCTTTATCGTGGATGCTGATAAATTGAGTGAGATACGACGACGCGGCGCGACGCGACGTGGTGAAGCGCGAACGTAATGACGCCGAACAACTCCTCCTACGAAATACTGGACTTTTCGACGGAAAATAATTTTACAGGATTATCTTTCTTAATCAATTACATGTTAATATCTGTTATGAGTCGGTGCTTATTTCGTATGTGGAGGCATCACTGTTACACATGTTTCTACCGCGAAGCAACAATGAAGGTTCACTGACACACCACACGAGGCATTCCAACTCAGGCCTTAGGTACTTCAATAAGCCCAAGTTATTATTGAAGCCGATTATAAATACCTATAGGCTGCAGTGATAACTTAATATCTAGTCTAGTCTATTCGCCATATCATTAAAAAAAAATATTTTCAACAACGACAGCCGAAAATAACTCAGAGAAAGCTACAAACGTAAATGAATATTGAAAAACGAACATTAGTAAATCTAAAGCGAGTTATTATATTTAACTTCCACCGTCTGTGTGGTGTTCGCAATCCCCTGTATATTGCACATATAGCTTACCAATTTGCTCCATTTTATATTTGTCTTTGACAAAATTTGTAGTAAGTACTCTCGAATTCGCAAAGAAAATGACTTTTAGGCCGCTCCCGTACTTTTGTACAAATATAAGAACCTACAAGTATAGGACGACATTTGCATATGTTTATGTAAAATTATGACAGCATTCTCGCTTTTATGAACTGTGTTGGTGTTTTGATTCGTACATCAAAGAGCTCGAGACACGAACCTTCGCCTAGTCCCCCAAACGTGCGTTATAGAATATGTAAGGAAGTGTAAATGAGTATGCAAATAAACAGCATATTCGCTGACAGCCACCAAAATGCGTAAAATAAATGTGTTGAACCATACGCGATAAGATTTTTTCTTTACTAATAATTTAGTATAAGTAAAATTCCACGCCTAAATCTAGGTAACAGTCCAAAAAAAACGTGAAGGCAAAAAGTTCAGGAGTACCTATGTAGCGTGAGGACCAGCATGAAGGTGAACAAGTCAGAGAAAATCAAGAAATCGCTCATTCGTGCGAGTCGACTGTGGCGCGAGATAGCGAGTGTGCGATCTACACTGACCCTGTCAAAATCGCTTCCATTGCTGCGTGAGCGAACCTTCGGCGGTCGCCCGAGTTACCAGTGTTCAGCGAATTGAGAAATATTCATTTACTTCAGTTATAACTATAGATAAATATTACAAATAAATTAAAAAAAAAAAAAGCTAATTTAGTCAATCATATAGTAATAAAATTAAAGTAAATAAAAGTTACCGAGATAATTCTGAATCGATGTTTTTTATTTTATTCTTTAAAGGGTTTTTAGCGTCTGGCACTAATATCATCTATGTTACATGAAGACGTGGTCCAAGATGTTCACACGCTAAACCTAGTGCTAGGACTGGCTCTCAAGTGTAGCTGCCGGAACATGACTATAGATGCTTGGCCTCCGATTTTCAACTAAAAGGTGGTAGCTAGATTGGAAAATGTCCTATCACCGTGGTATGGTTTCATCACAATGTTTTCCTTTTTTTATAATAGCTCGGTACATTGACGGCACTGACTCTGATGCTAAGCACAGAACAATCCAAACACAACGACAACTCCGTCGCCGCTGTCATGCCGGTCTACATAAATATATCTTTACATTAGGCTTAAAGGACCCGATGTCGTGAGAAGGATGGAACGCACTGGCCGGGAGAAGGTTCCACAGCTTCAAGGTACAACAAAGATAAGTTATAGAGAACTTTTTATTTCGTACCGAGATGAAGGTTACTATAAAACTGTGTCTACGAAGCCCAGAGCGTGTGGTTCTGTTGTGGAAGGTAGATGAGAAAATTAGATTGATCAGCTCTTCAAAACACCCACCATGATACAGACGGTAGAACACGCTCAGCGAGGCGACGTTCCTTGGTAGCTGAAGCGACTCAATGTATTTGATAACGTCTGCATTAGTAACAATGCGAACAGCCCGTCTCTGCAACCTGTCCAGAGCATCGAGGAGGTATTTCGCGGATCTATCCCAGAGATGCGAACAGTATTCCATATACGGCCGAACTTGTGCCTTATAAAGAAGATACAGCTGACCGGGTGTGAAAAACATTCGCACCCTGTTCAGGATTCCGAGTCTCCGAGATGTAGTAGAGGTAACACTCCCAATGTAATCCCTCGAGTTGAGGTCGCTGCGAATATTCACACCTAAAATATAGAGACTGTCACGCATTGCTAGTGAGACATTCTGAAGAATGGGGAAGGGAGAAAGTGGAAATTTCTTTGAAGAAAACGCGCACATTAAGTTTTCTTGGCATTAAACTACTAGCTAGAATACGCATCTTAGGCTCATTGCGGGGATTCGAACTCACATTGATGTCCGTACACATCATCACTGAGTCATCTTTGCAGTGGACGGTGCATATTGTTCATATATCGGATGGCCATTGAGGCGAAGAATTCTCAAGTTGCGACGTCGTACCGAAAAACGCAAGCGTAGTTGGCAAATCTACCACAAGCTTGTGCGAAACCGTTGGATTCAAGCAACAGTGGACTGGTCGTTATGTCGATATTTGGAAGAAGCCCACGTCTAATAGTGGACATATTTCGGTTGAAATTGATGAAAAATTATTTAAAAGGTTGTGTTCTATCCCCCAACCAAATGCTCTGGAAAGATGAGTAAGCGCAGTGAAAGATTTGGTCACCCGAGCCTTCAGTTGGGAAAGGGAAAAATGAAGTCTGCCGTTCGCATGGCCGAACTAACTTAACAACAATTTAGTTACCTATATCAGCGTATGTGATGACATGAGAAGCCGCACTGTATTATATGTAGGAAGGGGAGTCACAGTCAAATCAAGAGTTAGTCATGTTCAAATCCAGCTTCTCTTGTTATATTTACAGGACCCAACATGTACAAACAAAACTTGGTACACGTGGTGAGGCTACAATATCACACTCACAACTTCAAATTAAATAGTTTAAACGTGAAAATATAATAACTTCATGCGGCCGCAATATGGGTATCGCTCGTCCCGTGGTCCAAACTTTTTGTATTCAATAAAATAAACAAAACTATATCATAATCTTTATTACCTTTCTTCGTAAAAGGAAAATGCAAAGTATCACCCAGACTCTAGACCATGCAGGCAAGTCGGGTATTTTTGTAATCCATATTTAGGTGTCACCATGGTTACAGCCATGCCCTCTGCTTTTCATCTTCTTGTTTTTTCAGTGACAATGTTTTTAAGTCTTCGTAGTCTATTTTAATTTTCGAAGTGGGTTCAAACAAGATGATGGCTCCGTTATTAGAACTAGATAGTTACAGATGTAACGGAGTTTTTGTGGCAACTCAGAATGTATGTTTCCAGTTTATTTATATAATCCACTTCATGTATGTAAAATAACCAAACATACCACGCAAAATGCCATCAATATTACATAATATAGGGTCAAAAACCTAAGTTTAAATAATTAAAATAAAAACTTGGCACATCAAGATTCTGCTAATAATTCAGGGTTACAGACAATAGAGACAAATGTGTTGCCTCTTGCCAGACCTCGGTTTCGAACAGTTTCTTATAAGATCTTCAGAAAGTGTAACTCAGAAGTCAAAATAGTTTGACATCGCTCTCTCTTACAACTCGAGGCACCTGTCCAGGTTCGCCTTTTTATCAGGTCATCGGTCAGACAGGAGGGTCACGCAACGCGTCTCTACCCGGGACTAACTTCACTCAGACATGTCAGGGAGCTGTTGATATATATCCGGAATTACTCCGAGACCTTTCTCAACCGGACTTAGGGAAAGGGAACACTCTTACTTTACAACCACGTAATAAATTTGAGGAGAGGTGGGCCAGGGGTGCCCATTTCGATCATAGACTTTTTACCTATATTGAAAGCATTTTATATGTGGCTCACATATTGCAAAAAGGTTTGAAGTTCATGTGTTGTTAGCGAACACTGCATCATATTATAGCTATTTATAATCTTCATCAAAAAAGAGAGTTCTTTCTGTGGTCATAAAATAATAGGTTTCTGCCCTGATTCTTTGAGTCAGAATTAGATGTATTGGTGAAGCTTCTATAGTTTAACGTATTATTCGAGATTACCTACTTATAGTTATAATAGGCATCTTACGTCTAACATAACAAGTATAGTAATATATTAGCAAAATGCGCAGTTTGAACAATGTGTTATAGGATAAGGCATTTAAAACAAGGAATATACTTGTATTTTATAAAACGGTAAAAAGTAAGAAACTTGTAGGAGATCGGTATAAGTTTAGTTTAAAAAATACAGTACAGATTGTATTGTATTATCGATTAAGATACGAGTGTCAGTCGTACAGATATTTTACAAATTTAAATTTACACTTTATATTTTCTTTTTACATCTACACTTACATCATAGACATAAAATAAAGATATTTAATAAATAAAGAGCTCGATTAATTAACTAACCGAATTGTAATCAGTATAATGAAATGAATTTTGGGGGAATTACAAATAATAAGTGTATGTGTATGAATGAAGTATGACAAAATCAAGAGTAAAAAAACAAGGACCCTGATATGTGTTCGGGGACACGAGGAGAAAAAAAGATGGTATTGTCAATATTCAAATTTAATAATAAATAAATGTTATATATGTAATTGTGTTAGGTTTTACAGTACTATTCTTAAAAATATTGCTATTTTTCCGAGTAGAGCAGCGGCAACATCGATTTCTGGGAATAACTCATCTCTGTACATGTTGATTAACAAAACCGCGATCAAAATGTTAATTATATTGTGTACTAGCTGACCCGCGCTACTTCTTCTGCGTCATATGAGAGGGAGAGAAATGGTTAGAGAGAGTGCGTAGTCAGAGTCGTAGGCACTGTATTATTAGTTACCGCCTGCCTCCCACATTATTCTGCATAATAAAACATGCGCTCGCGATACTTGATCATTATTTTGCTGCCGAGTTATTTTAAAACTGTTATATCTTCCAAGATATTCATTGAAATCAATTATTGCAAAAGAGCAATTTTGTTCAAAATTAAACACTTGTTATGAATAAAGTATTTATTTCAATAAGGATTAATACCATGTATATAAAAACACCTTCGCAAATAATTCATTATTTTAGAAGAAATTTTATTACCATAAAAAAAGTTATATTAAGTAAATCTTAAAAGATAGCCATATGCTGTCGCGAACTTTTTAGAACCTTTTAACATAAATAATTATGTCACACATGATAGTTCCATAACTTTAACCATTCCCGCAGCACACGCAGTAGAAGCTCTCAAAAGTAATAAATTTCCCCCGTTTTTGCAACATTTTTCATTGATGCTCCGCTCCTATTGATCGTAGCGTTATATTATATAGCCTATACCCTTCCTTGATAATTGGTCCATCCAACATTAAAATATTTTTTCCATTCGAATCAGCAGTTCCTGAGATTAACGTGTTCAATCAAACAAAAAACAAACAAACTCCTCAGTCTTATATCATTAGTATAGATGACATAGCTACCTATTATATATAAATGAGAGTAAATATTACATAAATTACATAAAAAAATATGATTTATGATTACAAAAGCCGTCAAGTTGTTTGGAATACAGAGATGTTATCCGAACCGGTTCCGGTGATTGTTTTGATGTTCGTAAATTCCTTCTCATGGAAAATTCAATAATGTTTGTTTTTGACTTGGCTGTACGTATTCGGATACGGCAATCGATAATAGTCATAGATTAATACTTATTATATACTGCTACTAAAACTTTTCCCCCGGCTTTACTCGTGTCGTAGTTTATTTATGTCCCGTATGTTTTAATTTGTAACTGAATTGCTAAATATTAATTTTCATAGATCTATCGGATCTAAAATGACGGAATTTCATACAAACTTTTATCCCCTTTTTCACCAAGGGGTTGAATATTCAAAAATCCTTTCTTAGTGTTCACCTACAGTGTAAAAGGAATCCGCATGCAAATTATCACGTTTCTAGCCCCAGTAGTTTGGGTTGTGCGTTGATATACCAATCAATTAGTTCGTTTTCCTTTTATATATATGGATAACGTCATCTAATAGTTCAAATTGAGATCATACACGAAGCTGTTTATAGCAAATAAAAATAAAGGACACTGAAGCCGCCGGTATACGATGAAGGGAAAGGAAATATATACCTTGTCGCTCCACGTCTCCCGTTTCATAGGTCGCAAGTTCTTTTAGTTTCTATATCCTCACTGGCACTCGAGTTCTTGTTTTTCCAATAAGCACTAATTTTATACGCAGTTCAGCGCGGGCACGGGTTAATTCTAAACACCTTTAGCGGAGCGTTTTTGAAAGAGTAATGCGTGCACTGTCACTTGTACTTATTAAGAGCGAGTCTATGACGTGACCACTCGGCGATGCGTTTTGAAAGCGACTGGGATGGGAACTAGGAAGGAAATAATGAGTGAATGAATATATGTATGAATGCGTGAATTAGTAATATAATAAATACAAATATACAGCGTATACAGAGAACCGCTATATATATATATATATATAATTAATAAAATTGAAGGATCATTATGTAATGTAAAAGTAACAGCTTTTCACTACATGCATATGAAATAACAAGACACCAATTTTAATTTTTGTCTGTCTTTTTATTCCGGGTAATCTCCGAAGCGGTTGGATTGAATTAGGGTTTCGCGCAAATTATAACAAGACTGGTCATGGTGAACCAATTCGGGCGCTTAAATGGCTTACGCTGAGTAAAGTGTATGGGATATATAAAATTAATGTACTACATAATTTTAGATATTAAAACGACCTACAAAAAACTCCGGGAGAGCATATGTCTATCTTATAAGGATCACTCACATAAGCATATAACTGGTAGCATGGGTAGCAAGATTTGCGCGTATGTCCGGTCGACGACATTCTGTAGTCCAAGCAAACGAAGTCGCGGCCACAGCTTGTACTTAATATATTGAACGTTACTTGAAGCGCAAGCAGTGAAATAAGCCCAGTTATAACGACCTCGTTACTGTAAAATCGAGTCGGGATTTCTGCATTCATAACTTGTTTAATTTCACAGTGGAGATCACAAGTCGACGCTCCACATAATATGTTCCTGGGAATATTTTATGCGCCGAATAGGGCTGTCGCTTGGTAGAATATTATAATTTATTTAAAAATCTGTTTAAACTATATATTAGTAATAAAAATTAATAGTTTATTAGTAATTTTCACGTATGAAGAGCGTTCAATAAAAAGTGAGAAAAGTAAATAGTCAATATTTAAAAGTAAACAAATCTAGATTATCAGTAATTAGAGACAAAAATAGTGCCTTTAGTTTTTTTCATAACCGTTTTATTGTTATCTTTAGAATGTTGAAAAATGTTGATGTTGTAGAATGGTGAAAACGGGAGAAATTTAACTACGCGCAATTATAGGCAATGTGTGCCTTCACTATTACAATCCCAAAACCTTCATACAGTCTGCCATAGAAAAATCATCATTGCTAACTCTTAAGAAATTCAAAGTGTATTTTTCCGTTGCGCCGTTAAGATCATGGGCTCTCTTTTCTCTTCTCTTGGGACAATCAAAGGGTAGTAATAATTGAATCTGGACCTAGGAGCTACGGTAAAGAGAGTACCTGTATACAGAACAAATAAAAAAATGCGTAAAAAAAATCGGCGAGGCAAAACTTGCAAACATTGTTTATTTATTTCATCAATAAAACATCCCAGCTCACAAGTTGTGGCGTTGAAATCGTTGCGATCCGAGATTCTGGCTTTGAAATACTCGAGCATCCTTCATATTTACCGGACCTTGTCCCTAGTAATTACTATATGTTTCTAATGTCGAAAAAATAACTGAGCGGACAGCGATTTTAAGACGATACAGCCATTGCAGTACAGGAATTTTTAGGTACTCAGGCTTAAATGTTCTTTAGAAAGGGAAATGTTTGGGAAAGGTGAGTGTATCGAAATATTAAATAACTTTTAATAAAAGTTATATATGACATAATTATTCTCTTTTTTATTGAACAACCCTATTAAATAATATGTCCTTTATGCGTTAATATAATATTCATCCAATTGCGGTAAAACTGTTCAGAGTTCCACGCATACCCGTGAGCATAAGCTAGTATAGAATAAAATGGTAAATTTTACGGTTTAGAGCACGCAATGTAGTATTCAGATCAATGTAGGACTGCACCTGAGGAAGGATCAAGGATAATGAACTATTAGTACCTTCATTTGTAAAAACTGGACCATTCGATGTAAATTTGGTTAGCGAATTTCTTTAATTATTAACTCAAATAGCAGTCAGTAATTCCTGTATATTGTAAAATATTTTATAGATAATTGGAGAACCCAGTTGCAAAAGTCTCTAAGTCCAAACTTTCAAATGTTTATTATGTATTTGATGACAAAAAATTTACTGGAAATATAACTATCAGACTTGGAGAAGAAAATGGAAGTTCCGTAAATAGCAAAAAAAAATCGTCACGGGAAACCTGGCAGGTGTGAAACATTGAAATTATTTTGTATATGTTATATGTATATAAGAACAGATTACGACAGGAATCAGATATAGCATAATGAGAAGATAAAGCATTACAAATTTGTTCCATAAAATAATGACTGTTTATTACATAAATATTCATTTTTATTAAATACAAAATACAAAAATTGATAATTTATTTGATATCACGACAACTCAATTATTTTCATAGTCATTTATTCATAATTCATAGTACATACATATATTTCATCATATAGCGTGGCGATGCGTCGCCACGGCCTGTATTGCCACGCTAACCATCAGGTTTACCCTCGCCTATAGATGTTTTACTTCAAAAAATGTTTTCTATTTTAACAATTGTAGAAAGAGAATTCAGGGATGCTTTATCTGTTAATGCCTTCAATTCATAGTGTTTATACGATCTAAATCCAAAACAATATATCCTTTGCTAGATTTGTAATGAATTTACAGCAGTTCCGTATCGCAATATTAAACTAAGAAAGTCTATTTTTAATTTCCTTATGAAGGAAAAAAAGATATCTCAAGAATAATTAGCAAAACGAAAATAGAACAACCCTAATCAAAACCTGGCGCTGACTGCCGTACGGCAACTTTAACCCTTTCTTTTTTCCACTCGTTCGCGCTAAGAAGTGACTTTTAATATTGCACTGTCTTTTTATTTTTTATCAGAACCGTTCCCAGGACCGTCAGCTAACGTTGAAACTTCCAAACTCGTGAACGTATTTAATCAGAACTTCCAGCTTAGTTTGAAATGCACGTGGAAATAATAAAAAATACATTATGAGAGTTAAACCGTGTCGGCAGGAAGCGGGATTAACGAAGTTTGAATTAATGTTTTAATAATTAAGAAATATCTCAGGACAATTGCTTGTATAGCTGAAGAACATTTCAGTAAAGATATCGCAGGTGTAAGGGCTGTTTGGTAAATATGTATTGAATATGTCCAAAAAACACATAACTAGGGTTGCCACCTTTTTCGGAACAAATATTGTATATTTTTTTTAAAATTGCAAAAAATTTAGTACTTTTGGTAAAGTTAGGAAAAAATGAAGAACACATTTTGGTTTAATCAAAATTAATCAACTGCCAAAAAAAAGGTGTAATGTGAGTTTCTATTTTCCCCTTAAACTTTTAAATGCCTGAACAAATTTGAAAAAATAAACCTCCACAGTTTTGTTGAATACCTACAAAACTCAGACGAAAAGATTCTGTAGTCTGTGAGAAGTGATGCAAAATATACCTGACAAAATGTAAATAAATGTCAATGATAAATTAGCCTTCTGTTTACGCTAATACGCTATACGCGTTTTCTGTAATACGCTATATACGTGTACGCTATATTTTAGTCAATTTTACTATAAATTATAGAAAAATAATATAGTACGAAAAATACTATATTTTTAAAGCTATATCAACTGTCACTCTTATTTTATATTCAATTGTTAAATTAAACAGAAGGGTAAATTATCATTGATATTTATTTACATTTTGTCAGTCATATTTTGCATCACGTCTCACAGACTACAGAATCTTTTCGTCTGAGTTTTGTAGGTATTCAACAAAACTATGGAGGTTTCTTTTTTCGAAATTGTTCAGGCATTTAAAAGTTTAAGAGGAAAATAGAAACTTACATTACCTTTTTTTTGGCAGTAGATTAATTATGATTAAACCAAAATGTTTTCTTTATTTTTTCCTAACTTTACCAAAAGTACTAAATTTTTTGCATTTTTCAAAAAAAATATACTATTTTTGTTCCGAAAAAGGTGGCAACCCAAGTTATGTGTTTTTTCAAAACAAAAACTTTTGTGCTCATACTATATAATATAGTACGGGTGGCAACCCTACATACACAACATACTTTAGCATGTACTTTTTGGGAGCACATAAATTTTTTGAACAAACATTGATTGCAGGAGCAAAACAGTTACACTTATTTCTGCCGCAGATCAGCTGAGTTCATGCTCCTGTGATCCGGTTTGAAGAGTGTAGTTGGCAATACTCATGAAAAATATCGTATTTAACTATTAGACCCATGGAAATAAAACAAATCCTTGAAATGTGATGCATATTGAAGAAGAATAAGTATCAATTGTTGGTTATTTTCTCGTTACTATGAAATGAAATGACTATCATTTTCCACGTATTCTCATGACTCATCGAGGATCAGAATCATCTTCATTGAAAATTTCCATGTGGAATATTTGAGCACACACGATAAGTGAGAGACATCACCAGCAACATTAAAGAGAAAGTGACATAAGGAACGTCATTTGTCAAATACATGACGTTTGCGTTTAGTTCTTGATACAAAAAAAAAACTAACATCCATTGAGTATATTCATTGTATTTATTTTTATATTTATAATTATAAAGCCCTTCACACATGTCACACAAGTCTCTGGTACTTTTATCGACGACTTCGTCGTAGTTCTTTTTAAGTCGGCGATTATTCCGCACATGACAATGCTGAAATCTCTATAGTTCACCACTAAGGCAGTGCGTCACTATGCCCGACTCAAGTACCAGAGTACCAAAATAAGAGAAATACCGTAAGACAATATATTGGGTTCATCCCTATGTAGGTATAAGTATAAACTGCAGGCAGTTTATTGTACGGCCAAGGAATTACAAAAAACTGATGTTAAGGTTTTAGCTTTTTTTAAATGAATAAAATTAAACAAACAAGGGTGTTTGTGTACCTCTTGAACGGATTTAATGCTTATTAATTGCACCGCCGTGACTAGGCTCGCGGCGAGGCGATCTTAGCAGACACATCGCACGAGACTGGCGTCACCAACTCACCGACATGTTACCTGACTCTTGCACGTATGCGAAGCTCTATAGAAAAGTCTACAATAGTCGCCACAATACTTGAGTTGTCGAGTATCGGATACTTGCGTAGCGTCATATGCGAGGGGCCTTATACACATACATTTATATTTGTATATAATACAAAGGTATTAGTTGTAGATAGACACAAACTATACACTAACACTCGAATGTAAATTCGAGTTAATTAAATCAAAAGGAACAGACAGCACAGTTGCTGAAGCTATTGAACCTTTAATTTATCACAGAATAATATTAGATCAAACAAAAGGTCGGGAAGCTGACCGGTCGGGTCGCCCCTCCCTCACGAAGTTCGCACGCAAGATCTAAGCGTGCCGCGGATAACACTACCATATTAAAAACATCTATCATCATTGTCTTAATACGTGAAGCAAAAACTTTATACCCCTTGTTAAGCGTATTGCGTGCACGGAAGACTGTGAGATTTGGCATGGTTAAAGTTTATATGGAGAAGGAGTACAGAAAGCTAAAATTTATCTATAATATCTGTTACTAATATATTAAATTAAATAAATTAATACTGCGACTCCTAACCCGACCGCTAGTCTATATAAATAAAAATTAAATGCTGTTCGTAGTTAAGCGCAGTACTAGAGAATGGCCAAACAAACCCATTTGACTTTATTTTTTGTTTAATGTTACCAATTATAGTCCGAAAAAGGATTTTAGTGAATAAAAAGTTTTTAAAACTCGGTAAATTGGAAAATAAATAGATTTGGATTTAGATTCAAATCGATATTGGTGATGATCGATTGGTTATTATGTATTGTAAAGAGCAGAACAACGTCTGTCCGGCCAACTAGTCTGTAAATATGTATTAGGGGCGGCGTTCTGTTTGTCTGATACAGACAGACATTTTTATCTCTCTTGGTTATTTAACATAACATAACATACCATCACGCCTGTATTCCTCGAAGGGTTAGGCAGAGGTGTACATAATGTACACCCACAGTTCGCCGAGTATGTTTTTAGGTTCCATGTAATAGGGGGCGAGCCTATTGCCATTAATCGAGCACGAAACCAAACTCCGAGCTGCTACTCAGAATTTCATAGGAAAAACCCAATAACACTTTGCTCGAATTGGGATTCGACCCCAGGACCTCGCTCATAGCAGTCGCGCTTATGATCACTAAACTAACGAGGCAGTTACGTTGTTGAAATTAAAGGCGATGATAACCGTAACCACATTTCAAAAGATGCTGTGTATCTTCCTAATCTAGGTATACGATGTTTTTCTGCTTAGAAACGTACTGATTGATATATATGATACACATTAACAGTAGATAAAGCACTTTATGTGAATTAGACAGTAATAATATAATCGCTTATGTTAGTAACTTGGACCGATTCCTTTAGTAAAACCGAAACTCGAAATCGAAACAGCAAATCGACGAGATTTCTATTGACTTATAATGTTATGAAGGCGTGACCGGGTACTGATTTATAGAAAACTATCTATAGTTATATTGACTACTTTCTGTACATTGTGAAATAACTTTTAATTAGAACTATGATCATAAATTAAGTGATTTGAAATGCTTTCGCCTGAGGAAAACATTGGGATGTAATTTGAAGGTAGCTTTATGACATTTCCTATTGCTTTTCTGAATAGATACCAAGCTCAAGTAAAAAATCTGTCGTCAAGCATTTACTAGCGCATTCCAGAACCTGATAGAGCTGGTCTTCTTAGTATAGGATTAAATATGATAACATCTTCGAACATGGCAGTATTTACTAGCTGTACTATTCCCGTGACTTGTAGGAAATCGCAAGAGTTGTCCTGTATTCGTCAGACTATATAATTAGTTATAATATATAATTTTCATCCCTTGTCATGACATGCCATACTACGCTATTACTCCCCAACTTGTCACATGCGATCTTCTTTCATCCATCTCTTTCATAGTCTAGCATTTAGAATTACATGTAGTTCACGGCAAGTAGGTCTATATTATGTATGCATGAAATTTAAATTTACCTGGCTTCAACCATATATAAGATAAGTTATTTATTTATTTCTCAAAAGATTATAAGGTGATAGAACGCAGTATGCTAAACATTAAGAAAATAAAGAAGATAAAACAAAAGCAATAGATGCTTTCACACATAGTCAAAAGATGAAGTGGAAATGGGCTAGTCATATAGCACGTCTAGAAGATCGTAGATGGACAAAAACATTTACGTTATAGAAAGGCTCATTGGGTAAGCGCTATAGAGCAAGACCGTTCACTAGATGGGAAGATGATATTAAAAAAATTGGTGGCCCACAATGGGGAAAGATAACCTTAGACCCATAGACATTAAGCTTTGGGAGGATGCCTTTACCTGAGAGGGGTTCCAGTAGATTAATAAATTAGTACCTACCTACTTAAATGTAATTCTATGAAGATATTTTTTGTATTGCTATGTATAAAGGTAAAAAGTGTTTTATCTGATGTTAGTTTGTAAAACTGGAAATAAAAGGCGGCCCTATACATCTACTAATATAATATAAATATTAGCTGTGAACATTGTTTAATAATAATTGATACATCTGATCGAATTTATAGCCGGTTCTTCTTGATGACTGAGTTGTTTCTCGAACCCGTAGTACCTAGTAATTTAATATTCATAAATACCTTCTTTAGGTGTAATTTGTAAGTATTTTTGTTTTGATTTCATGTTTTTTACAAAATAATATTGGTGTTAATCACTATGACATGAGTATTTCTCTCTAGTTCAATATTTTTGTTAGAGTTTTGTTTTTGAAATAGTGCCACCCGTCACACTCCACATGATGACACCTGTGTACCCTCCACGGCGTCTGCGATATCCACTTCAACCAAACCTATTCAAATTGTTGCTGAATTGTAGCTTCAAAATACCTACATACAATTATGTGTATGTTTGTTTGTTATGTATATGTTGTTGTTTACACTTATAACAGTAAATTGATTTTGTTTTTCAACATAATTTTGTATAAAATTGTACAACAACCTTTTATTGTGAAATAATGTTAGGGAATAAAAACACAACAGGCTGTCCTTTTTTCAAATTTAAACTGCTCAAGAGAAATGATCTCGGAGATAAAAAAAATCTACACTTTTTATAACCGATGTCCAAAAACCATATTAATTTTATTCACTTAAATAACAAACATTATTTTGCTATATCTACTTATTATTACAGAAATGATAGGTAAGACAATAACTTAACAAAATTATATACATTTTTTTTTCAAGTTATGAGAAATAGGTAGTGATACTATATTCCGAGAGCTATCCAGTGAGACGGATCAACTTTAATAAACGCGCTCGTCACGGTCCGCGCGCCTCCGCCATTTATTTCTTTACCTTCATTAGTTACGTCACTGCGGAAAATCCAAGAACGAAACTGTACTATTGACCGTACGGATAATAACAGGCTGAATGTAATATAGAAAATAAAGCTAGACATATAACTTTGAACTCAAATTAATGTTACATTTGTTATTATTTATTTTAATTATAAGCATCAGTTATTTTATTTTATTATGATTCAAAAGGTAATAATATATATTCTATAGAACAACAACTGCAGTGACCTATATATATACAAGGAGGCTTTATCTACAATCACCTTCATTATGCCTACAAATATTGTGGTGAAAATCAGTAATCCTTATACCGAAAAACAATAACATATTTTCGTGAAATGCCAATGACTGTGAGTAAACAGCAAAAAGTAGAATAAGTAATATTTTCGATATTTACATAGTAAATGCGCTCGGTGCTCGTCTATATAATGAATCCATATCGATCAAAGTATTGTCCAGAGATTCCACTGACGTTTTTTGGCAATATTATAACGTAGGCGTTATAGGAATCTTATGCTTACGTATCGATGTAAAAACATAACTCCTTTATTTTCTAATTCACTAGTAGGTAGTTAGGTCGTTAAGAAACTAAACAAAAATTAATTCTTCAGCGTCATCAGCAAACAGGTTCCGCTGCGCAGAGTCCTAATAAAACATTACTAATTGGATAATTATAAAAGATATACATAGAAATAATACCGGCTTAAATGAAAACCACCGAAATCGTCCTCATTAGGACCACCGAACCGGACCTTTTGAAGTTTTTCCACGATTTACACCAATTCCCGGTAATTATACATTACCCGTACTTTAACTTTTAATTAATACAAATATCTTTACGGTCTTTTTTGTATTTCTGTTGAAAATGATGTGATTTTATGAACAAATTATCAACGTTTTACATTTATGTTTAATTTTGATTGCCCGGGTGAGGGTGCGGATCTAAATACGAGTCCTTTGATTAATTATGTAATTAAAAACCAAAAGTAAATTTAATATTGTTATTATCCACCTCTAATATATTATATTTCATCATTTAGTGCCTTACAATACTTTATTTTAAAATGAAAACTGCGATTGTACAATTAATACTACAACCTTGTAACTATTATACGTTGTAGTAATTAATAGCTCCGTCACAGCCAATTAAAAAAGACACGACGGAGGGAGAGATGCCCAATGAAAAGCGTCTATATTTTATATGTAGTTATTGCTATTTTTGCACGGAACATATGACTTCATTACATTTAGAAATAAAATAAAATTTATGAAAAACGAGTTATGAAATTCGAAATATGAATATGAAATATCAAAATATGAATGAATGTAATGTTATCGTAAGGTTGTACCAATTTGTACCTTCGCTGATCTTGAGAAGTGTTTTTTTTTTTTGACTGACTATACTGTTAGCTTTAGGTGCTCTGAAGCTGCTGATGGCTTTTACAGCTTCACCGTGGTTGTTGGGGGCGAGCGCATATGGCACTCAGCCCCTAAAGCGGGCTAACATGCGCAAAGGTGTACCGCGATTGCAAATAAGACATTTCTATAATTAAATATAATTTATTTATTATAATTTATATAATAAGACTAATTTCTTATTCGTAGAATTCGAGCGAAGCTAACATATACATATCCCTGCCTCCTGGGGGAAGGAAGGAACAAGAAGAAAAAAGGTCCCTTATAGAACCTATGTACCTGTGTGCACGAGTATGGGATGCAGTGTAATGGTGCTTGAGGGTAGCTAGTTATTGCAAGTGCATTGTGAAAACTATCGCACGAGCGGCTGCGAGATGTAAAGGCTACAATGAAATTTGTATTACTTCTCAACCGATATTGATGAAAAATAGACGGGATGTGTGCAATATGATGGCACTTAACAATTGAGACTATAAGAATAGTAATAATAATAAATAAATATAGGGTACACAATTTAACATAAGGCCCTTTAATTAAAAACTAAGCAAAGCTTGTATTATGTTATATAACTAAACAGCCGATATACATAGGTACATATAAACGATATTTAGCACCTAGATATACAACTGATAACTATGCTTATCACAGATATATCAGTCATACGCTGGAATCGAACCCATAACTTCTCGGATCAATGGTAGGGCTCACTACCACTACGCAATGAATATAACACTTACAAAAATTAATAAAATATATTTTTTAGTTATACTTGATTTGGCGTAGTACAAGGTAAAAAAGCGACGACTGCCGCCAAAACGTAAAAATCTGTATAAATCTCCCTCATCATAACAATAATACAATACAAGAAATTATACAAGTATCAAAACTAGGTAGAGACCTCATACCTAGAGAAAACACGGAATGTATTAAAACATAATTTCACGACGTATTGGTCATTAAAAATACTGAAAAACCTGATGACTAAATATATACTGCTTGTACCAGTATATTGTGCGTCTTCAATCAAGCAATCAAGCACAGCTGCCTTGCCTCACCTCTTCTCTCGATACGTTGTTTTCGTTGAACGAGTTTCATGAGAGGCCGAGCCAACCCAGAAATCTCCAGAGATGCTATTAGAGAAGTTATAAGCGAGTAAATTTACCGACAACTTCCATGGGTAAATCTATAAAAGCTAAAGGGCTATAGGTCACTTGATTCCAGTCCCTTTGGACTCGCAGTGGGTTATTGCGAACGTTACGACTTACGAACGAGTTTAGGGAGCCGTACGTCGCAGTGATGCTCCCGAATATTGAACCGGTACTTTGTTTGAGCGGCCGCGGCCGTGAACTTTGACAGCTTCGTATATTTTTACGCCTGGCTAGACAATTACAAGCTTAGCAGTATTTTATAGGAGCGCTTTGAATGTTATAGGATTTGTACGTTGTGCTTTTGGAATTTACTCTATAGTAAACGATTTTCATATATATGTGCAAGTACATATAGCTCGCAGTACGTAAAGGAGCAAAATCGAATGTCACAAAGAGTGAATCCGTTATGTTGTTCCTCGTCGGAAATTATTTGCGACTCGCAATATATTTACGCATCTTATACTGAACGTATTTATACATATACTTAGCTTACACATACGAAACTAATAATACTAGCGGTTGCTCAATGATCGAACTTCGACGAGCGACTTTTTAATCATAGACTATTTGCTGTTTGACATTTGCAGTATGAACCTAAACAATGGATATTATATCACTTTCTGTCACTTTTATTGAGTAACAATGTCAATATTTTACGGGGGTCTAAGTTCAATGGCACCTGGTCGGGTTAGGATTAGCAGTATTAATTAATTTAATTTAACATATTAGTAACAGATATTATTGATAAATTTTAGCTTTCTGCACTCCTTCTCCATATAAACTTTAACCATGCCAAATCTCACAGACTTCCGTGCACGCAATGCGCTTAAAAATGGGTACAAAGTATTCTTCTCACATATTAACATTATGATATTATATTTAGTACCAACATTACCAGTTGTACATATTCAAAGACAACCAAGACTTCAAGACTGAACTACTGTCGGCCATCGGAGCTGACTCGCACCATTCTTTTTTCTGATTTAGATGAATTTCATGAGATAAAACATTAACTTACTGAGTTGATATCATGCATGCAATAAACAAATTTTATTAGGCAGTATGCAGTGAATTGAAATGGTATTTTCTCTAGTTTGTATATATCCTTAATGTCGTTTTTTTTTAAATGTTAATAAGGGGGCAAACGGGCAAGTGGCGCACCTGATAGAAAGTGGTCACCGCCGCCCACAAACATCCGCAACACCCGAATGCTCGCAGATGCGTTGCCGTCTTTTAGGACAAAATAAGCTCTATTCTTGAAGGTCACCAGGTCATAATCATAACGGCTCTGAAAATTTTCACGCGTAGGCTGGTTCCACAAAGTGGTTGTGCGAAGCAGAAAGTGCCTTAAGAAGCGCACTCTTTTAGAAAGCTGGACATCGAGGTGGTGTGGATGGAATTTACGATTCAAGCAATTCTTTGGAACACTCACCATGATAAATGTGGTAGAAGATGCAAAGTGAACCAACATCTCTACGCAGAGCCAATGGATCAAGCCGATCGAAAAGTGCTTGATCGTCAATAACTCGAGCCGCCTTACGCTGAATGCGGTCAAAAGGAAGTAGCTGGTATTGGGGGGCTCCCGCCCAGAGATGAGAACAATACTCCATGTGGGGTCGAATTTGCGTCTTATAAAGATTTAGGCGATGAGCCGACGTGAATTACCGTCTCGCCTTACTGAGCACACAAAGCTTAATGCTTAATGTACCAATGTCATAAAACATAGCTTAGAGGAAATTGATTACGGGAGTTACTGCTCCTCTAAATCTAACAGTATAGTCAGATCTAAAAAAAATAGCACAAACACACACGGTTTGAGGTATTCAGTTGGAAAGGTTTGGTTGGCAACAAGCACTGGAACATGAAGCGATCCAACTCGCTTTTTAGAAAAAGAAAACTATTATTGACTAGCATCAGGACTGATTACAAATAATCTGAAGGCTTTTGTTATCTTTTAATATCTTACACAAGTAAAACAATTGCAATAGGACTTAATGTTAATTTTAAAACATAGTTTTAATGAGTAGAATTAAATAATAAAGTATAAGGTTAATTTCATGGCAAAATAACATTTAGTGGTAGACAAACAGAAGAACATTCTAATATAAAACGTAATACGTAGTGACCGGTATTAGTAGAGGCAATATGTCAGTCCATTTCCCTCGGCCCGTTTATTTGAGCAGTCCAGCGACATTTCGGTATACTACGCTATGTTACTCGGTAAATATTGAACTGACCGTCTCTAACGATGTCCGTGTATCTATGAATTAGTTCTTCCAGCCTTTATTGTGGTTTGGGACGACATTTATTTCGTGAAGGTTTTAGTAAACTATCTTTACTTATACAATGTAAAATATTTCCAACAACAGGTGAGAGAAAGACCATAGGCAATTCGGCTATCGTACTAGCTTAAAAATACCAAAATTACTGGATCCACTCCGCATAGTTCTGATACGACACCAAAGCGTATCACTTTTACAGACTCCTCTGGACGTGCATGGTATTTTCGCTTTCGGTTTGCTAGGAGCTTTATACGCAACCATAATTTGAATTCTCTACCACTTTCCAACCCTAAGTTATTAACGCCAAAACCCAATCAGGTTCACTTCAAACCTTACTGATTATTGAAAATTTTCGACGTCCAGTCGAAACTTTGAACAATTTCTTTGAAGGAAACTTGTACAGTTACTGATCTTAACTTGATTGATAATACCGTATTTGGAATATCGGAGTTTCATGTCAAAGATAAAGGGGCTGGATTTTCGTTCAGCTTAAATTTATTCGTATAGAAATTAAGTTTTCGAGATTGACGTTTTTGTGTCTGTTGTATCAATTATGTTTTTTGCTTCCCATTCTACCTTCATTCCACAAGTTGTCGGTCCAATATAAAATAGCTCTCTGCTGAGACTTTTTTCAAACGGTGATTATGAAAATATTATGAACATATAAAGGACTTGCTAATTACCAAATCGATAAATTTCGTATTATGAAAATTTCTAGACTCACATAATTGTGCAAATGTATTACTTTTTTATGGATAAATGATCAAAAAGAATTACTAATTTGGAATTCATACACTACAGGTATGAAACTGAATATTGAAGTTTTAATGAAAATAATAAATTTATTACACTTAGAAAAGTAACTTGTAAATGGATCTTCCTTTAGAAATAAAACCTTACGGCTCACTTTACAATTTAATAATTGTTGCAAAATTAATTATTGTATGAAAACATACAAATATATAACCATTCTTGGGAGAAAGTGTATAAATATGTGACTGTTTCATGTTGTGTCAATGTATTCTTTTTATGGGTCATTATCACAGGTTCTAAAGTACCTACACCGAACATTTGGCAACTAAATTCTTTAACGTGTATTTATCACACACACATTCGGAAAAATTACCTACATAGGCAAAAAGCCTAATTCAATAAAAAAATAGACATAAGCTGTTGTAGATTCCCAAAACGGAACTACTTTAATAATTTAGGTAATGAAAATAATACTGTTTAGTTGACAAAACAGCGAATTTTAATAAGGTCTTATAAAGGTAGCTTTAGAGGATGACTCGGACTCTTAGAATAAATTCATAGTTGGCGTTTTTTAATAATTTAGACCTTAAAATTATTGTTCTTACCTGACTCGGGCGGTAATGGTTTTAAGATGAAATTATAATTTTTTAACTAACATTATATATCTAATTTAATTTGAATTTTTATGTTGTTAATTAAGATTGCGAAATTTGTAACAGTTTTGAGGTAAAGTTGATAAGAAAATGCAGAAAAATTATTTCTTTAATCAAGAAAATATATGCTCCAAAATATTAATTAAAAAAGCAAAAGAATCTACACTTTTTTTCATATAAGTCTCCTAAAAATATTTATTATATTTACATAATATTCTTAAGCCTACATTTACCTAGGAATTAAGTATTATATATTAAGTAAACTTAATAGTGGGATAATTATAGACTGCTATTATTATTATTATATATTACATACCATCACGCCTGTATTCCCAAAAGGGTTAGTTAGACAGAGGTGTACAATTGTACAATCACAGTTCACCGTGTATGTTTTTAGGTCCCATGTAATAGGGAGCGAGCCTATTGCCATTAATCGGGCACGAAACCAAACTCCGAGCTGTTACTGAGAATTTCATAGGAAAAACCCAATAACACTTTGCTCGACCTGGGATTCGAACCCAAGACCTCGCTCTTAGCAGTCGCACTTACGACCTAGTGGTAGTGGCCTAGCGGCTAACGCTATATATTATATAAAATTATTAGGCTATTATTATTAAGTTATTATACCTTTGTACCCCTTTTTAAGCGTATGGCGTGCAAGGGAGACTGAGATTTGGCATGGTTGTAGTTTATATGGAGAAGGAGTGCAGAAAGCTAAAATTTATCTATAATAACTGTTACTAATATATTAAATAAAATAAATTAATGCGAATTCTAAACCGACCTTTGCCATTGAACTTAGACTCCCCAAAAAATTGACCTTAACATTCAAAGAAAAATTACAGCAAGTGATATAATATTCATTGTTTTTAGGTTCATACTGCAAATGTCAAACAAAAAATAGTCTATGATTAAAAAGTCGCTGGTCGAATTGCGATCATTGGGCCACCGCTAGTTATTACTTATGCAATTTCACCGCACATAAACGGGTGTAACTCTAACCTTAGGTGCGGGCACACATAGCAGGAGTGTAAAGTAGTAAAGAGTGAAACCTACGAACGATTCCACAGTATCGAGAAATATTCTTGACGAATGCGAACTGTTACTGACTCTCAGCCACCTCTGGTGGTGCTGGAAGCTGAGTACTTATTATAAATTTACCTTTGACGGATATGACGATTGGAATTTTTTATATTTATAAATAGCGTCTTATCAATCTTACCTAATGTTACTTAATGATGTTACCGAGCATGGTAACATGTCTAACTTATAACATAAGTGCAGCAGCCGGAATATAGAAATTTGCTACCTCATATCTTTGCCGTACTGTGAAGCTGTCTCCCCTTCCCACAACACGGATTCCTTAAAGCATAACGTAAAGAGACATTAGAACGGCCGGCATGACAGTATTGACTGACGGCGGATTTTAAATCCCACGGTAGTCGCCTGTGTTTTTGGATTGCACTGTTCTCACAATATTGTCTTTCAACTTAAAGTTGGTTAACTAGGCGAATATTGGAAAGCGTCCTACCATCATACTATCATCTCAACACGATGATTTTATTCATCTAAATTTTACGTTCATTGTAAGGTCACTATGGAATAACTGAAATGGATTTCATACCACACATTGTTGGTTAGGTACTTTAAAAAAAAATTGAGCTGATCCTAAAATAATATTATATTTCACCAGAACGAGAATGTAAATGCCGAATCAAGAGCATAAAAGTAACTAACGTGAACAAAAATCTTTCTGACAAATTATATGAGATCGTACAACATGGTTCAATGAATGATTTAAATATGACAAACCGATAAAAGGATTGTTATAATAAAAACGAAACCGATTTGTATTGTGAGCCATGACGAATACACCTGGCTGGCTGGCTGGCTAGTTTGCTAATTGGTTGGCAGACTGGCTGGCCGCATACCCCACACCGCTCACATTAAACATCAATAAAGCGATGGCTTGTTCATTCGCCGGTCGAATAACATTTCCTCAACTGGATTTTATTAATGTACCAATTGGATTTGAGATTTTTATTTGAATTCCACACTATATATACTTTCATTTTTTCCCCACTACGGCAAAACTAAAAGAAAGGATTACGTTTTTAGCAGTCTATGTATGTTTGTTCCACTGTAGCGCCTAAAATACTCATCTGATTTTGATGAATGAGGTGTCAATCGATGCGTTATCATGGTCCGGGTGATATAGGCTATAGTTTATACGGAAAAAACAGTATAACGGATGCTACATGTGTTTTTCTGAATATCAATCCTATAAGGCCTTTCTCGCACGAGGCTATTTGCAAGTTACTTGCGTTTGATACGAACGTCCTACTAGTTTCCCGCACACGAAACGACGCGACACGTCAACTACGCGATTCATTTCAGTCGTACGCTACTATGCTCTAGTAAGTAAAAGTATGATGTTGGAGAAAGTTTGCGAAATATGTGCTGGGCCCTTATTTTAATCTAATCGCGAATGAATCCCTCTCGAACCTATTGCTGCAATACACAGTAAACAAAAGAGACACACCTCGTCCGGAGCGGGCGGTGACCTTGAGCTTTCCCCGTCGACCTGAACTGCAGAATGTGAAGTATTTATGTTTGTGAAGTGAATTATATGTATGTGTGTATGGTAGCCTCAAATGGTAGGCCACTATCACTCAAGCAATCAGTTTAGCAAAAACTCTCTGGTACACCAACTTAAGTTATAAAATGCAAAACCTTAACACCACTGTAAATTACACATCTCAGCGCTAGCCGAACGTCCGAAATGACGTAGCGGATACAAACAAAAAAACACGAGCTCACTGCCAAAACATGAGCAGACGCGAGTTCACGGCCAGAGCACGATGTAGAATACGTCTACGTGCGAGCAGTGCCGTCGGACAAAGCCAGGGGGTAGCGCCCTGCGCAGAACTATTGCCCCGGCACATACAATTCGCCAAGCACAGCGATCGCGGCATCGTACGATGCGGCTAATGAATTTATACCAAATATATGAAATATTTTATACCCATTTTTTTGCCAAATTCCCTGGCAGCGACAAATACTCTACATATAATATTTCTTTTTTGGTACAGGTTTACCCTAACTCTCCCTTTTTTCTATTTTTATTCTTGTAGTAAATACTAGCGACCCGTCTCAGCTTTGTACTGGTGCAATTTACAAAGTGATGTAATTTATATTTAAAAATCATGTTCGATTGATTCAGAGTTTACCGCTTTAGTATTTATTGATAATAGTTACGAACAGTACGCTTAGATCGCGACGCGTAATTGCCCGTGGTTCTGGCGACAGCATACGTCAGCCAACCGCTTCGCTGCAATTGTTTTTTGACGTGACAACGTCTTATAATTCTATGGAGCCGGCTGCACGCATGGCGTTACCTTGCTCTGAGGCGTTCCATTTAAGGCTTGAAGTGCAAGTAAAAGCGCGGAACGAGCGACAAAGAGGCAAAATCGGCCTTCGCATTCGGCAGCGTTCGACATCTGTCTCTCTCCTACTTGAGTGAGCGATGCGTCCGCGTGGACAGCTGCTATACAATAATACATTTACATGTTTTCGTCAAGTATGTACCATTCCATCAGTATTTTCTTATGACGTTGTCACGTTCAACTATCGTCCGTAAACCGACTTTACAGACAACCGATTTTTTTTTGGTTGCTCACTATTTTGAATTCGTGATATCTTTTACGGTTTTAATTTAAATGAAAATGTAAAGAACAATTTTAATATAAATTAAATGTCCAAGTTAACTCACATTTTTATATAGATAAAGATTACCACTGAATCGGAGAAAATAGCTTCGCAAATAATACAACGTTTTTAATTATTAAGTTGAAGATAAAAATGGTTACTCTGAGTCAACATTATGAGATAGACAGACGTCAGCTTGGACCTTTCTCTAGGCTTTTCAAAGAACTAAATTTCTTTAGAACATTATTTTGATGTATCTCATACGGTTTAGCCAGCGTAAGCCATGTAAGCGCTTGAAAATCATTTTTTGACGACTTAGTTACAAAACATTGAATTTTCTGTACTGTACCAAAACTTAATTAGAATGTGTTGTATATGCAGACCTTCCGTAATAAATTCTCTAAACGATAGTGATAACCGTATAAAAATCCCTCGCATAGTTTAGAAGAATTAAGCGGGCATACAGACAAACGCGGATAGCGATTTTATACTATGTATTAATTGATAGAGAAGCCTGTCTACATAGCTAGAGTCACTTGTCATCATACTTGACAGCTGAAGAATTAATAAATATAGTCGAATTTGGGAACGCTGTGTGTGGAAACAGACTTCATAGAGTAGCATACCAATAGGCGATCTATGGTTCCGACTCAGTCGCGTAGTTTGTGACTAGGCTCGTGGAAGAAAGGTCTGAGGTACTAACACTACGAGCGAGTGTTAACCACGTTTTCAAAACGTTTCTTGCGAAGATTTGAAAAGTTTATATCATACATCGATAAGAGAATATCTTTAGTGTGCTTATATAAAAACTCAAGATTCACTTGTAATTATCACACCGTTTCAGAAATATCGACCATTCCAAACTTTTTAAATCATAAAACTTTTATGAAAGATATTGAAATATTCAACGGATGTAACCGCCATCGTGAGAAAAATCTAAAAGTTATTTCGGAAAGTTTGAAAGCAAAGTGTGGTCGCTAGCTAGAGTAGCGAGAGCCTTCTCTGTTGGAATACGATTTAATTATTGTAAAGAAAACGTTCTTAAATATATTTATTTTGTTGGTCCATCTGATTCAAATTACACGCTTCTTTTACGAACTGCAACGCAAAGGCTCTTTCCATTGCATTGGCTACTATGCAAAGCTTTTTCCTTACAGAAGTTTTTATTTAAAAAGTCCACTCTGAGAAAGCTAACGCAAGCTAAGCGCATGGTATTTTCTTCTACTACTCACCTGGCTAGCTAAAGACCTTATAGCATTTATCTCTCAGTGTAGTCCGGCATTTTATCGTATAAACTGGCCTAGTTTTAATATATCAGTAGATTCGATAAAATCATTATCTAATGAAAGGACATTTGTTATTTGCCATGCATTCGAATGTGAAAATGTAATAAAAATTTGTAATAAACATATATAAAGTACATATTTAGCTAAGCTCAAAATACATTTTGAGAAAGGTGAAACCGCTGCCCGTTAATATAACAACGTGGTGCTGGAAGCTGAGTACTTATTATAAATTTACCTTTGACGGATATGACGATTGGAATTTTTTATATTTATAAATAGCGTCTTATCAATCTTACCTAATGTTACTTAATGATGTTACCGAGCATGGTAACATGTCTAACTTATAACATAAGTGCAGCAGCCGGAATATATAAATTTGCTACCTCATATCTTTGCCGTACTGTGAAGCTGTCTCCCCTTCCCACAACACGGATTCCTTAAAGCATAACGTAAAAAGACATTTGAACGGCCGGCATGACAGTATTGACTGACGGCGGATTTTAAATCCCACGGTAGTCGCCTATGTTTTTGGATTGCACTGTTCTCACAATATTGTCTTTCAACTTAAAGTTGGTTAACTAGGCGAATATTGGAAAGCGTCCTACCATCATACTATCATCTCAACACGATGATTTTATTCATCTAAATTTTACGTTCATTGTAAGGTCACTATGGAATAACTGAAATGGATTTCATACCACACATTGTTGGTTAGGTACTTTAAAAAAAAAATCGAGCTGATCCTAAAATAATATTATATTTCACCAGAACGAGAATGTAAATGCCGAATCAAGAGCATAAAAGTAACTAACGTGAACAAAAATCTTTCTGACAAATTATATGAGATCGTACAACATGGTTCAATCAATGATTTAAATATGACAAACCGATAAAAGGATTGTTATAATAAAAACGAAACCGGTTTGTATTGTGAGCCATGACGAATACACCTGGCTGGCTGGCTGGCTAGTTTGCTAATTGGTTGGCAGACTGGCTGGCCGCACACCCCACACCGCTCACATTAAACATCAATAAAGCGATGGCTTGTTCATTCGCCGGTCGAATAACATTTCCTCAACTGGATTTTATTAATGTACCAATTGGATTTGAGATTTTTATTTGAATTCCACACTATATATACTTTCATTTTTCCCCCACTACGGCAAAAGTAAAAGAAAGGATTACGTTTTTAGCAGTATATGTATGTTTGTTCCACTGTAGCGCCTAAAATACTCATCTGATTTTGATGAATGAGGTGTCAATCGATGCGTTATCATGGTCCGGGTGATATAGGCTATAGTTTATACGGAAAAAACAGTATAACGGATGCTACATGTGTTTTTCTGAATATCAATCCTATAAGGCCTTTCTCGCACGAGGCTATTTGCAAGTGACTTGCGTTTGATACGAACGTCCTACTAGTTTCCCGCACACGAAACGACGCGACACGTCAACTACGCGATTCATTTCAGTCGTACGCTACTATGCTCTAATAAGTAAAAGTATGATGTTGGAGAAAGTTTGCGAAATATGTGCTGGGCCCTTATTTTAATCTAATCGCGAATGAATCCCTCTCGAACCTATTGCTGCAATACACAGTAAACAAAAGAGATACACGTCGTCCGGAGCGGGCGGTGACCTTGAGCTTTCCCCGTCGACCTGAACTGCAGAATGTGAAGTATTTGTGTTTGTGAAGTGAATTATATGTATGTGTGTATGGTAGCCTCAAATGGTAGGCCACTATCACTCAAGCAATCAGTTTAGCAAAAACTCTCTGGTACACTAACTTAAGTTATAAAATGCAAAACCTTAACACTACTGTAAATTACACATCTCAGCGCTAGCCGAACGTCCGAAATGACGTAGCGGATACAAACAAAAAAACACGAGCTCACTGCCAAAACATGAGCAGACGCGAGTTCACGGCCAGAGCACGAAGTAGAATACGTCTACGTGCGAGCAGTGCCGTCGGACAAAGCCAGGGGGTAGCGCCCTGCGCAGAACGATTGCCCCGGCACATACAATTCGCCAAGCACAGCGATCGCGGCATCGTACGATGCGGCTAATGAACTTATACCAAATATATGAAATATTTTATACCCACTTTTTTGCCAAATTCCCTGGCAGCGACAAATACTCTACATATAATATTTCTTTTTTGGTACAGGTTTACCCTAACTCTCCCTTTTTTCTATTTTTATTCTTGTAGTAAATACTAGCGACCCGTCTCAGCTTTGTACCGGTGCAATTTACAAAGTGATGTAATTTATATTTAAAAATCATGTTCGATATATTCAGAGTTTACCGCTTTAGTATTTATTGATAATAGTTACGAACAGTACGCTTAGATCGCGACGCGTAATTGCCCGTGGTTCTGGCGACAGCATACGTCAGCCAACCGCTTCGCTGCAATTGTTTTTTGACGTGACAACGTCTTATAATTCGATGGAGCCGGCTGCACGCATGGCGTTACCTTGCTCTGAGGCGTTCCATTTAAGGCTTGAAGTGCAAGTAAAAGCGCGGAACGAGCGACAAAGAGGCAAAATCGGCCTTCGCATTCGGCAGCGTTCGACATCTGTCTCTCTCCTACTTGAGTGAGCGATGCGTCCGCGTGGACAGCTGCTATAAAATAATACATTTACATGTTTTCGTCAAGTATGTACCATTCCATCAGTATTTTCTTATGACGTTGTCACGTTCAACTATCGTCCGTAAACCGACTTTACAGACAATCGATTTTTTTTGGTTGCTCACTATTTTGAATTCGTGATATCTTTTACGGTTTTAATTTAAATGAAAATGTAAAGAACAATTTTAATATAAATTAAGTGTCCAAGTTAACTCACATTTTTATATGGATAAAGATTACCACTGAATCGGAGAAAATAGCTTCGCAAATAATACAACGTTTTTAATTATTAAGTTGAAGATAAAAATGGTTACTCTGAGTCAACATTATGAGATAGACAGACGTCAGCTTGGACCTTTCTCTAGGCTTTTCAAAGAACTAAATTTCTTTAGAACATTATTTTGATGTATCTCATACGGTTTAGCCAGCGTAAGCCATGTAAGCGCTTAAAAATCATTTTTTGATGACTTAGTTACAAAACATTGAATTTTCTGTACTGTACCAAAACTTAATTAGAATGTGTTGTATATGCAGACCTTCCGTAATAAATTCTCTAAACGATAGTGATAACCGTATAAAAATCCCTCGCATAGTTTAAAAGAATTAAGCGGGCATACAGACAAACGCGGATAGCGTTTTTATACTATGTATTAATTGATAGAGAAGCCTGTCTACATAGCTAGAGTCACTTGTCATCATACTTGACAGCTGAAGAATTAATAAATATAGTCGAATTTGGGAACGCTGTGTGCGGAAACAGACTTCATAGAGTAGCATGCCAATAGGCGATCTATGGTTCCGACTCAGTCGCGTAGTTTGTGACTAGGCTCGTGGAAGAAAGGTCTGAGGTACTAACACTACGAGCGAGTGTTAACCATGTTTTCAAAACGTTTCTTGCGAAGATTTGAAAAGTTTATATCATACATCGATAAGAGAATATCTTTAGTGTGCTTATATAAAAACTCAAGATTCACTTGTAATTATCACACCGTTTCAGAAATATCGACCATTCCAAACTTTTTAAATCATAAAACTTTTATGAAAGATATTGAAATATTCAACGGATGTAACCGCCATCGTGAGAAAAATCAAAAAGTTATTTCGGAAAGTTTGAAAGCAAAGTGTGGTCGCTAGCTAGAGTAGCGAGAACCTTCTCTGTTGGAATACGATTTAATTATTGTAAAGAAAACGTTCTTAAATATATTTATTTTGTTGGTCCATCTGATTCAAATTACACGCTTCTTTTACGAACTGCAACGCAAAGGCTCTTTCCATTGCATTGGCTACTATGCAAAGCTTTTTCCTTACAGAAGTTTTTATTTAAAAAGTCCACTCTGAGAAAGCTAACGCAAGCTAAGCGCATGGTATTTTCTTCTACTACTCACCTGGCTAGCTAAAGACCTTATAGCATTTATCTCTCAGTGTAGTCCGGCATTTTATCGTATAAACTGGCCTAGTTTTAATATATCAGTAGATTCGATAAAATCATTATCTAATGAAAGGACATTTGTTATTTGCCATGCATTCGAATGTGAAAATGTAATAAAAATTTGTAATAAACATACATAAAGTACATATTTAGCTAAGCTCAAAATACACTTTGAGAAAGGCGAAACCGCTGCCCGTTAATATAACAACGTGGTTTTATGATTTTATATAATTATTTTCTTGTGTATGTGTATATGTCCAAAAGCGTACACTGTTTCCTTTCATCCGGCTTTAATCTTTACCTCGACATCTTTTTCAATTTTCGTGAACATGTAATTTTGTTGAAAAAGCAGTAAAAAATACTCCGCATACTGTAAAGTAAACAACACAATTTGCACAAGTCACCACAAGAGATGCATATGGAGAATTACGCAAAAATTAACATGAAAATAAATAAGAATTTACGGTGAAAATAAGTTGCACGGAATGCAGCGTTCAACACAATAAATTTTCAACGCAATATTTTATTTATATACGATATTGCTTTAAAGCTGTTAAATATTCAATGCAAATTAAATCAGTCCGGCCCGACATCAAACATCATTCTGCAAACAGTTATTATGACGTCTAGACACCACCACACCGTAAAACTTGTTATCTCACTCTTGTATTTTAATCTTGGATCATTCGTTTATATTTGTTCTAGGATTAGGACATAACACTGGCATTACAATTGTACGTCAAGGGCTTGTAGCTTCGTGTATACGGCAAGGTAAATTAGGTAGGTAAGTGCTAAGTCGTCCTAGATAGTTACTAGAATACGTAATGGCCACTTTAGATGTCGAATCAGAAGCTAAAGTCGTAAATGTACATTGACAGTTTTCTTCAAATATAAAATATTCGTAACATCTTTAGGTATGGAACAATTAGTTGAACAAAAAGATTAACTTCGAAGAGATTTCGCAAATTTTTAAACTTTACAAATTGTTCAGAGAATATAAAAATGAAAAACAACTTTCTTTACAATTTATACCTTGGTACTGATATAATGATAGCAGGTATCATGGTCTGACAGATAATGTTAGTAACTGGAGACGTAACTATAAAATGTAACAGAAGAAAAAGGTTTATAGTACCTTAGGAATTTGATGATACAAAAATGCATCTAATCAGTGGAGCAAGAAACAGAAGCGTTAATCCATCATATGAGCATACGGCAGTTATGAAATTTCTACTATTGTTAGACTTAAAGCTAACTATAACTAAAGCAATTTCAAGTTAATTTAATATGTAAAAAAATTATTAACTTTATCTTAACTTTAATTATTCCAAAAGGAATAGCGTGAAAAATAAACTATTATAAAGAGAACCATTTAATTTGTCAGAGCCTCCATCACGGCGCCTTTCGCCCAATTACTTCGGGTCAGCTTTGTCGGCTTATTTTCGGGTGTTAGCCGAAGTTTCTGTCCGGGATCACGGTTGCTCTGTGACGTCACGATCAAATAAAATTTTAACGTGACACTCAAAATAGATTATAGGTTTTATAAATTTTTAATAAAAACCGAGCAAAAGTTATTTGTTAATTTTCTGATGTTAGCCCTTTTTGAAAGTGTTGCTGTTTGTTATTGAAAAGTTTATTTTTAGCTAAGTACATGTAAACAAGTTTAAATTTGGTGAGTTCGTTGTCAACAAATACATAATTTATATAGTAGTACGAATAGGAATTATGCCTAATGGTAAACAAGTACAATCTACAAACGGTGGCGACAACGAGGGACCCATCGCCAGTGACCACTGCCACGCCGGCCCACGTAAATAGAAACTGGATATACACCGGCTGATTCCGAAACGTAACGAATTGAAGCGGATCATTATGATGGGCTTTTAATTGTACGCATAGTGATCGTGACCAGATCTGTATAGCCATTCCGCCCCACTTTGCGGCTTAGTGCCTTAAGCGCTCGCCCCCAAGCCCGGTAAAGCTGTCAGCGGTTTTATTTTTGGATAGGGCCAAGGCTAACAGTAAGGTCAGATCGAAAAAAAAATGCCGCCCCGTTAACGCCATCTTTTCGTTGGTTACTCAACTTGGTGCACCAAATGCAGGTGAGGTTAACTTGGGTATCTAAATCCTAAAATATTATTTGGTCCTCTAAATCTCTGTTAGTCTGTTGATTGCCTTTTGTGCCTTCCTTAGTAGTAGAGATCTTTGCCCAGTACTGGAGTATTTATAATCCAGTAAAATAAAGAATTTACGACACCAAATTCACCTAACTTTAAAGTTAACTGGACAATGCTGTTCGATTTACCAGACTTCATTCACCGTCGCAAATTCGCTAAAATAAACGCATCTTAGATCATTTGATATTCCAATCCAGTCACGTCTTGAAATAGCGAAGGCATGTTTTTTGTGGAGGCTCTCGCGGCTCCGCACTTTATTATGTGTTTATCGCGTCCCTCCGCCGTGCCGGCTGTCTGAGCGCACGGACGGACAGACGGAACGTAATCCCGTGATAAAACATTCATGAACTAACCGTCTTTTTATGATTAAGTGATGATGTCTCAGAGATAGCACGGCCGGACTGCGTGGGTTCGAATCCTATAATGATAAAGTAGTAGTATATTTTGCAGAGTTCTAAATTGAGATTGTCATAAAATGCTTCACTTACACGTATTATAAGAACATTATTATTGGGTTCATCAAGAAGCACGAACATAAGTTAAGTTAAGTATAAACTTGGGGTGCGTGTCAGGAACCTCCACGTGGTGCACCCCGGGCAACGTCGACCAGTTTGGTAGGCGGCTGATACCTGACGCGCTCCTCCCGGTACTCCTCTGCTTATCAGAGGGGACTGTGGAGGAGCGCCGGCTGGAGGGCCCTTAAAAGCTCCTGGGTGTGGCATGTGCGCGGCGCACCTAGTACCGGGCTGGGGCCGATGAGGGCTCAGTTTGAGCCCCAAGGGCCCAGTACCGGACAGCGGCTGGCGGGATTGGTTGTTTTCATACCGGTCCCGGCAGGCGTACCGCAAACAGACGGGAGAGAAACGACAGAATGGATAAGGCAAAATTTAAAAATATATTACCCCAGGAGGGTACCCGAAAGGGAGAATCCCTCCCCGGGCCTAGCTCGGGCTGCCCCACGTCTTCTGGGGGGGGCAGAATTTTGCACGATAGAAAGAAAACCACGACAACTTTGGCGAGCGAATTGACAACTGATCATACCAAAACGACGACTTTGGCGACGAAAACGGCAACTAATGAACCATGTGTGGTCCTAGAGAGAGATTCGGCGCTTGACCGATTTTCTATAAAGCACTGGACCGGAGGCGGTTCCAGTAGTTTTACGACGTTCGCTGGTGTTGACTGTAGAAAGAGGACCTTCTTAGATGACGCCGGTGCAGGTGAGGTGGAATCCTTCCCTCCCAACAAGGTCACTACGGCGCGCAGGGGTAAAACCTTTGACCCGGGCTCCGCTGCGGGATTGACGCATGCGAGAGTATCTGGTGATACGTCACAGGATTCTCCCCTACCCAAGTCACAAGCTGGTTCCACAATTGAAACAGGTGTTTTAGAGATTATTGAGGACATTGAGACCCTTGACCCAGAAAGGTTGAGGGCTTTGGCCTCTGATAAGGTTTCAAAAATCCTTGAGGTTTGTAAAAAGTCTACCAACCTCAAGGGTACATGTGTGAAGGAGCTCAAGGAGGCTGCGAGGACCCTTCAGGAGGTCACTTCAACTGCGCTTACACGCACAGTGACGGAGGAAACACTCCTTCTCCGAAGAGAGACGCGGAAACTCCGCGAGGAGGTAGCCGAACTTAAGGCGGACATTGCTACATTGCGTGGTGGGTCGCAGACTGCACCTCTACCATCCAAGACACAGCCACAATTGAAGCCTTCAAGTCGTCAGCAGGAGACTCTGCCGCAGGATCTGCAGCAGGTGTTGCTAGAAGCGATGGTGGGTAAGATGGAACTTATGGAACGTTCGCTCCGGGTCTCCCTTGGGGAGGTTATATCCGCCCGCCTGGAGGCCATAGAGGATCGCCTTCTTCCCGCTCCGGTGGTCCGTCCCGCTTTAGCCGCGGACAAAAAATTTGCTTCTGGTCCAGCGCCATCCAGGCCAGGAAGATCTAAAACCGCAGGACCGAAGTCAGTAGTGCCTATACCTAAGCCTCAGGCTAAGGATACAAGGACAGCCGAACAACCTTTGGGCATAGAAGGGGTCTCACTCCTTTCATCAGCCCCAGCTCCGGACTTGATAATAGCTGACGCGGAGTGGTCAACTGTGACACGTCGCCGGAAAGGCAAAAAGAAGCCCTCTTCTGTGGATCCGACGGTTAATAAGAATGAGGCTGCTACCCATCCTGGAAGAGAACCTGGGACCAAGCCGAAAGTAAAGCTTCCCACGGCTCCGCGCTCGGCTGCAGTGCTCATTACACTGCAGCCTGAGGCTTTGGCGGGGGAGATAGCTATTTAGCGGTTCTTATGAGAGCAAAGGACCGGGTTAATCTGGAGGAATTGGGCATAGAGAACCTAGCCTTGAAGCCCACAGCTACTGGATCTAGGATCCTAGAGATACCTAGTGACAGGGGTGCGGAGAAGGCCGCTGGGTTGGCTCGGCAACTTCAGGAGGCTTTAGGGGAAGGGGCCTCTGTGACGACGCCTATCAAAAGAGTTGGAGTGCGCCTTGTCGGGCTGGAGGAATCGGTGACAGTTAATGAGGTGGTATTGGCGGCGGCTGCGAAGGGTGGGTGTGAGGCGGCCCTAATAAAGGCCGGAGTAATACGCACTTATGGGAGAGGCAGTGGAACCATCCATCTGGCGCTCCCTGTAGCCGCTGCCAGAGCACTAGTGGTGGCAAAAAGACTCCTCATCGGGTGGAGTACGGTACGCGTGAAGCTTCTGAAAAACAAAGCGTTCAGGTGCTTTAGGTGCCTGGAGGTGGGCCATGCACGGCCCTTCTGCTCGTCGGAAATTGATAGGGGAGCACTATGCTTCCGCTGTGGGCATGCTGGCCACAAGGCACAAGAATGCGTTGCTGAGAAGCTGCACTGTGCCTTGTGTGCCGACGCCGGAAGGCCGGCGGAGCATTACATGGGGGGCGCCCAATGTAGGCCCCCTGAAAAGAGAGGAAGGGCACCGCCTGCTCCACCACCTCTGTAGGGGGGTTGCGTAGACGTTGGGTGGTAAGGGGGCGGTTCACTCGCCTCCTTCTTCCGCCCTTGCTGAACCAAGGGGAGACGGGTCGGGGGGCCCGTCTTCCCATTGCACTGGTTCAGCCGTCTGGGAGACAGTTGGGGTTGTACCGATTGCAACCGCAGTGCCCGCGCGTCCCACTATGGCGGCCGATGGTACACCGTGGAGTTTTAGTGAGTAGGAGTCTCACATAACTACTCGTCCCCCCGGGCGGGGTGTACCCATGAAGGGTTTCTTCACGTTAAAAAAAAAAAAAAAAAAAAAAAAAAAGTATAAACTTGGAATTTTTAAATTAAGTGCAGAATTTTTCAATGGGTATAGTGGACATAGTGGGTATAGTGGGACAATAAAACGAACAAGGAAGGCGTGACATTCAGTGTCAAGACAAGACACATGAAACCACAATTTTTTTTATTTCATGTGACTGTTTATGTCTGTATTATTTCCAGAATAAAAGCATGTGGTACTTATGTAAATGGAATCAGACATGACACTCATGCCTTACAAAGACACGCAAAGTCAGAAGTTTTAAGGTACCGCGTACAAAATCAAATATTGCTAGAAAATCCTAACCCCTAAATATATTCTTCCACATTTTACCATTGAAAATATTGAATAATGAAAATTTTAACTAATAATGTAAACATATACAGTGTCAAAGGTTGCACCAAATATGTAATATTTAACAAAATGCAGGTTTAAAAGTCTTATTAAAATTTTATCCGATTTGTACCCTGCGCTATTTTTTTGTAATTTCTAACCACTGCATCGTGGCAGAGTATCTTATAGTAGTCTCAAATTGTTGCCAAGAATCTATCAGTATGTTTCGGCAGCTGCACTTGATAGCTAGTTCTTCTAGGCTTAGAGTATTACGATTTTACATGATTACTTATGATCAGGTGAGATTGCGATCAATCCCTAAATAAGTAAACTTTTGATATCAAACTAGTAATAATCAAAACAAGGAATTGCAAGCCTAAAAATACTAATAAATATTAACATACCCATATGGAAATACATATAGAGCAAAATAATACACATGATCGAACAATGCTTCTAATCATTAAGAAAAGGAGCCCAGCTCAGCTTATGCTGTGGTGCCACGGGACCTGTAATCAATCACGATACGTCAGGATTCAATAACGGATATGGGAGAGACAATATATACACAATAGTAATCAAAATTAATAAAATACTTCTACTAGCTTTATAAAAAATAAATTAAAAGGGCATAAATAAACAAACAAATAATATTTCGGAACGATATAACGTTATAAAGTAACAGCCAATTTCACCAAAACCATGGACAAATCAATCTAGGCAACGAAGTGGGGGAGAATCAGAAACCCAATTGTGTCAAAATCAATATACTTTTGTCTAAAACCCTGGCGAATGTGCTTCTAGATCAGACATACTCCATTATATTTACGAGCGTAGACTGCTCAGATTATTTCGCTGAGCCAATACGTAAAGACTCCGAAAACATAACTTTGTAACGCTTCTCAATTCACTTATTATCGCTTCTACATACGGAACCTCGTGTATAATAACCTCATAGACATTTATTATCATTTCAGTGGCATTCATGATGTATAGGATCAATCTCACCATCAATCATAGGGAATGTGTTTGATATTTACAATCGCGTTTTACTGTTCAGTGGAATGTGTGTTATGCGAAGAAAATTTATGATCACTTTGTCAAAGCTACTTACCAAAATTCAAATATCCACTTTATATATTGACTGCGAGCGCTCGTTTATATAGTATCTGTCTCATATCGCATATAATCTAGTTTGTTATAGGTATGTGTGGAGTTTCATATTTACGAAGTGTGTTAGCTGGCGTATAACGGCGCCATTTCGTTCACCTATTCATTTGCGTACAAAATACAAATTGTAAAGAATTGTCCATTTTACATTATTTGAACAACGTTTTTGTTCACTTGTCAGTTTTAACTTAAACAAGTAGGTATTCACCACATAACAAACTATTCATTCTAAAACGTACGCCTTAATAAAATGTTTATAGGGAAATGCATATTTTTTATAAATCATAAAGTACCATTAAAGTCACATAGAAACAATACCCGATAAAAACTTTCGGCTTTTGCGTATATTTTTACCTTTTTTTGAAATATACGCACCATACTCTGACCAGTAAGCCTGTACGTTTTTCGAATAATAATGACTATGTATTTTACGATATTGAGTCATTGGAAAATAAAGCAATGCCGACACTGAAAAATTTGCAAATAAAATGCAATATCAAGTATTATAAACATAAAATTTGCTAATAAAATGAACTATCAAATTTCCAACAGGACATTTTTTCAAATTCGGTTTGAGCTCTTAACTGCTTCTTGTAATTTCTAATACTCCCTCTACTACAAAAAGTTGAGAAACTTTGATTGCTCAATATAGTCTATTTGGACAAAAATATGACATTTAACTGCTGTATTTCCAATGTATACTGAAACTTCACGAGGTAAAAATTAAAAAAGGTAACCATTGTGAGTATTTGACTTTGTTAGAAAATGTATTGACTGTACGGAAAATACAGGAGTCTTGTGCAGATGCATTAAAAAAATTACGAATTGCAAAGGAAGCAAAAATATGTTTGAAGATAGACAAAAATCGTTTAAAATCGTTTTTGTCTAGCCCAGTAGAATCATAAAGCAAGCTTACATGGAAAGACATTAAGAAAGATGATTTGAAAAATAGAACAAAACTTTCAAATAAAATGGATATCCATATAAATAATGAATGTAGTCATGTATTCTGTGACGTTACCGTTAAAACGTAAGCCATTAATAATTTATCTCAATTCCTTTTGTACTTTCAGTGACTTTATTATTCTCTTAGTATTGTACCTTTTAGAAGTGATGTACAAGCTAAGAATTTATATAATTCTATCATCTATAAATTAATACGTAAAGCAAAAGCTTTCGGTACCTTTTTAAGCGTATTGCGTGCACGCGAGACTGTGAGATTTGGCATGGTTAAAGTTTATATGAAGAAGGAGTGCAGAAAGCTAAAATTTATCTATAATATCTGTTACTAATGTATTAAATAAAATAAATTAATACTGCGAATCCTAAGCCTACCGTTGCCAATGAACTAAGACCCTCCAAAATATTGACATAGTCACTGAACGAAAAGTGACAGCAAGTGATGTAGATAATATTCATTGTTTAGGTTCATAAATTCGCTGTTAATAAAAATTCCTTAAAGCAGGTACGGTGAATTAGCGTGTCAATTTAACATAGTAATTTTTTCAACATACCTACCGGTTTTCAAGACGAGTAGTACTATTTCTAAATTGTGTAATAATGGATTCAGATATAATTGATCTTTAAAGTCCAATGTAAAATATGAAAAGGGTTATTTACGGCGCTAAATAACTGAATGCAAATGAGCCGTTAACTTACATTTATCAACGATACAATTAATCGTATTCCTTATATTAATGTAACTTCTTAACTCGTAATGAATATAGCTTAATAATGATATGGCGCAATTTGCAAGTTTTGAAAGCATTACGTCAAAACTTAAATGACATTCTAGCAGCTTACACGCCGTGTCACGCACTCCGCAGGCTCGTTCACGAAATTAGCTCCGAGAAACGATCTGCCATAGACCCTTCCAGACAATAGCCGGATGATTTATGTTCGTGTTGTGCTGTTTCTCGCTAATTACCGTTAAACACCCCCTCGAGCATCTCATTCATTACCGGCTTTTATGTACCGTAAAACTGTCAAATACTAAGTTTCAGACAAAAGGGGTGAGCGCTGAGTTACCTTCGTCATGTGGGGAACCGGAACTATCATATCGTTTATCGATTTTTGTTCTATCGTGTTATATAAGCCGAAAATGAGCAAATTGTGGCAATTACAGCTTATCTGTATCTTCTTCTTTTATAAAAATCAGTGTTTGTATGTATGTTCCCCGTGGGCTCCAAAACGGATAGTGCGGCTTTGATGAAATTTCCATACAATCTGTATATTAGCCTAATGGGTGACCATGTAAAGTTGGTAACGATCGGATCAGTGTTTAGTTCACTATTGACTCTAGAACGTCACAGCAACGCTTGGCCGTGTTTTCTAATATATTATATTACAGAAGGAAGACTGAGTTGGAAATAAACTTCAAAGTATATATAAGTATTGTAAACGAATTATATTGCTAAAACTTTCCTTTATAGAACATGTAATTTGACTAATTTACATTTTAATGTCATTATTATATTAAATAATTCATATAATTCTTATAAAAAAATTATCATTGCCAAATGTGATGACGTTAATAGTTTAATTGTATAGGTAATATATTAATTTAACTATCAATAGATATTATTATTTTATAATTCTCTTCCTTTGTCTTTTTTATTTATGTTTAGTAAATAAATAATTATTATTTCTTTATAATATAATGCGGTGTGCGTTGTATTGGTTTATATAAGGAAACTTTATTGGTTTATGAGTTTGTTATATATGATTAGTTTTAATCATTATAATCTGTATGTTTCCCTTAAAAATAAAAGTCAATCAACAATAAACACAATAAAGGGGTATGGAATGCCAATAGTGTCTACTTGTATTTAATTTTAAAATAACATGAACTTTTATTGGCCTATACTCACAGACTCTAACAGTTTTGTTTGTCCACCGGCTAGTGTAACCGAACATCATGGGACACCCCCCTCCCGCAAGAAGGAGCGATGACGCTCTTATCATTGACCGGTTAAATGATTATTAACTGTAAATATTATTTGTACAGTTGATAAAAATAATAATATAAAAAGATAAACCTGATCGAGTTTCTCGTCGATTCTTCTCGATGACTGGGATGTTTTTCCGAACCGGCAGTAGTCTTTTGACGTACATATAAGGCCTAAATTGAATACAGTTTTTTTTTTCATGATGCTAAAACTAACTATTATTAGGCATTTACTCAAATTGGTCACCGTTAAACCAAAGCCTAGACTGTGTCTTAATAAACGATACAACTCAGTCATTATGTCTAAAAATAATAATATAAAAATAAATAGTTACAATAAAGTTTTTCCGGTGCCACTTTTATTGGTTTGAAAAAGAGGTTTCAGCAAGGGAATAGAATATTTTAAACACAATTTTGTAAAGCAGAAGTCAAAGTTTTACACCCAAAGGAACCCAATATCAATGAAGAAATTACTGACGCCAGCAACGCGCGGCCTCACTCGAATTTGTAAGTAATCGATGAGGTGCGAAAGAATAGGACCCGCTGTGTGCCCGGCTTTATATTCAAATATTACTTTCCACCCTCGCTAAACGGAGAAAAAATATTGAAAAAACCCAATTTGAGCTGAAATTTTGTTATCGAGAAAGCAAATATAAAATGGTTCGTAGCATTCAAATAATTTTGCTGAAAACATGTCTTCCAATGTTAACTAAATGACCTACCTAATATGCAAGCTGGAAAGAAAGAATATTACATGAATCATTATGCCACAAAAAGCAAAGCATAAATAAAGGAACAAAAAATAATTTTAATAAGGTATGAACATTCGAATTATTCTAAGAGTTTACGAGTTACGAGTAGCCAAAATAGTATCCAGTTTCAGTATAGCGTCAGCAAGTCATTAAAACCACTTCAGTAGATGGATGTGTCTGTCATACCAAACAAATTCAGAACAAAATGAAATTGAAGTATAGGGGGTATAAGTATAGTATAAGGGGTAAGTAAGTAATAAGCAAGGGGTAAATTTGTAGCAATTAATATTTAGTTATATACATATACAAGTTTTATGAACAGTGTCGTGAGGTGTCAAATTAATCATATACTATTAAATATCAACTAAGCAATTAAATTTGATACCATTCAAATCAACACAAAAACTTACGTCGGTTTTTTAACAACAATTATAATAATGACTTATTGATAGTTTTCGCTTTAATGATAAATCTAATTGCCCATTCGCTGTGAATTTTATTTATACATTTCAATTTTTAATCCATACTATACTATAATATTAAAAATGCGAAAGTGACTCTATCTGTCAGTCTGTTACGTTTTCACGCCTAAACCGCTGAACCAATTTCGATGAATATTGGTACAACTATAGATTGAACCTTGAAGAAGTACATAAGCTACCTAAAATTACGAAAATAAAACTTGAAAGATGGTATAGGGGATGAAATTATATAAGTAGAACCATCATTTCTCAGATTAAGGATATGAAAATTCATATTAAGGCTTTTGATAAGAAATAAACTGTTACGCGGCTTTCATTCCTACTAATTCGTTGGCAAATTTTTTATATTTGTCGGAGAGACAGCTTGTAATATAATATTATGTACTTAAGTAAGAGTATCCGAGATATGTTTAGAAAAGGGAAATCATAAAATAGTTCCTGCCTTAATGTTTATATCCTATGCAGGTGAAGTTGCGGGTAACAACTAGTTACATATAATTCAAAAAAGGTATTGAAATAATATCATTGAAGTTACACTTCTAATAAATACTGCTCAATGTGGTCGATTCGATCGTTATCGTATTCGAACTCATGTCGATCGACGTGAGTTCCATCCAAGCTACAGCGGAGCCATTATTACTTTAAAAACTCAGTACTGTGTCTGTTAATACAATTACACAGTACATAATTAGTATAGTTTGATTTATAAAATATATAATTACATTTTAAATAGACACATTAAACGGAATTATGCAAAGTAATATTTTATCGAATACAGAATTATAATTATGACTGAAAATCACTGAACTTATTTGAAATTATTTGAAGGATAATACTATTATTAACAACGCAAAACAAACCCAACGATTCTTCTGTAACATTGTATCAATTTAGTTACGAGTATATCCAAACATCCATTTCGTTTTCTCAGTGGAAACATGATGGATGGATACATGGATAACGTAATATCTTCATATTACTTCAAATGACAGGATAGACGGATATTTTGTTATACTTTTCTTTAATATTAATAAATAAATATATTCATATGAATCTTAAGAGACCCTTAGTGGTTGTCAGCGGACCGTACGCGCGTACATTGTTATCTCCACCACTCTACCATTTTGACTGAATGTAAAAAAACTGAAGTGTATTCAAAGAGTTAAAAAAAATCTTGTAGTACTTCTAATTGCTAGCTTCTTTCAAATATGTTTATTAACAGTTTGTTCAGGCCTAAGGTAAATATTTCATTCAATTTTATTTCAATCAGTTCAAATTATTTCTGCAACTCTTTAACCATACCTTACCTTTAACTAATTATTATCTATCTAAAAAGGTAAAAATATATTATAAAATTAAGCTAGATAAAGTTGAACTATTAGTAAATTCATTATTTTGATATTTCAGACTGATTTAGTAATATGTTCTAATAATCGTTCTTGAATTTACTAAACATTTATTACTACTTCTGCCTGCTTAAAGTAATGTCGATACTAAATAACTTATTAAATATCCAAATAAATTTTAATATTATTTAACCTTCATTGAATTAACGCCTCTATATATATTATACATAACAACCAATAGAAACGATAACTTGGTAATTATTATTGGCGCCCTACCGTGGTATTATTTTAGTGGCGCCCAAGCGTGTTGTTTTCGAGTGACCTTAACCTGATTTTTTAGATGTATTTCTCTACAAACCACGACCTAAAATACGCAAGATCGTCATGATTTTTTAGACTATAACTTTTTAAAGAGTTCATTAACATTTTAGTAGCCAGATATTTGTTTTCTGCAGAAATTTAAGGTTAGATAATCTCCATAAGAGTATAAATAATAACTAACTTATACCAAAAAATTTACTGTTTTTATTAATCGATCGTAACCTTTGTATGGTGAGTTATAAGATCAACATTAGTACATAGCCTGTGAGATATAACTTATCCAACCTACCTTATATGATGAAGAAATTTCACAGAAACACTCAATATAATCTGAATCCACTGTCACAGCACTCGTCAAGCACAATATAATTTCTAGCCACTACACAAACACTCTTCCTGTTTTTTTCGATAACATTGGTCACTCGGGACGATATGCAACCGGGAGCACAGAGCACGCGACACGACCGCTCTGCACCGATACTCGGCAAGTACTAAGCGCGCGCCGCGCAAGCCTCTGCGGAGCCGTGTCAAAGATTAAGAAACTGATTACGTTGCCAGATGTGATGAGATTTTATATTAAGACTATCTTAGGTAAGGGAAAGCTTTAGTAAAACCATCTATTCCTAATATACAATAACTTAAATTAAACTGACTGACTGACTGACTGATCTAAATAATGATCACATTACTCAATTATGTCACATGAGCTGCGATTACTACTTAGTCTCGTATAAAAAATGGGAAAGGATCGGGCGATAAACTAAGTATATTTGATAGTAAATCTGGCCGAACCCCTGCCAGACAACCGAAAGACATTAATCTCTCGTGCTGCAGAAAAGAATCCTATGCGTCCTCCGAGAAGATGAATTAGGGTTGCAGAACCATTATTACGATAAAAATAATATTAAGTAAGTAATAATAATCCCTTCTGAAAGTGAAAATTTATTCTGTGACGCCTAACAACTCGTGTTCACTCAACGTGCTTGCAGATTGACAAATGAAATTTTTATGACTACACACGGCTTATCCACTACACTAATGACGCTGTTAGAATAATGTAAATAAAAAATACATCTTTAAATTATAATTTAAATTCTGTGGAACAACTTATTACATTAGTGAGAATGTTTGCCTTCTTTCATTCTTATCATGTTGTTTTCATAATACAAAGTTTACCTATATTTCTCATATAGATTAGATGTGGTATAGATAAAAACAGATTTGTATATTATACAGACAAAAGTTCAATCTCCAAAACTTTGAAATCGTTAGATTAAATTAATTCATTGTTATTTATTTATACAGAGATATTGTTTAATCATACAGTTTTGAGTTTTCTCTTATTTCAGTTTCACACAATCGGGTACATTCCTAGCATAGCTAAATTCACATAACTTTGCGCACTCACAGACATAAAAGCACAGAGTTCATAGACGTGTCGTCGCATCGTGTAGAGCAAACGTGCAAACATGCAAGATAGACTTCTCTTTGACTAGTTCCGAGTGTCCGCGACAGTTCTAAATAGGATGCAAACAGAGATACTACCCTCGCGAATGAATGAAATATTAGCAGCTAAACATACAGCACTGTAAGTAGGGGTGACATATCCCCTTGTCTTCTATTCGGAATAACAATTTCAGTAGTCTGACGTTTCCTAAGTTTAACTGTCTGTTGTTTTGGAGTTCTAATAACGAAACATATTGTAACTTTAAACTTTTTAAATAATTATGCGTCAATAGTACCAAAGCTATCGAGGGTTGCTGCATAGGCCGTTCTAAGTACAATATTACAATAAGTCTAAGTTATCGCTGAATCAATAATTATGATTTTATCATTTCATACAGAGAGCAGAGCATAGTCGTTCAGTACTTTCTTTTTAATAATATTAAAATCAATTTTAATTTTTAAACATAATTTTTATAGATATAGGAAATAATAATTAACATACCTACATTATATACTATTAATATTTACTAATATTTCGCAAACGGATCCCCGAATAGAAAAATGGTTTTCATATACCCGCAATATTTTTAAATGACCTATCTAACGAAACGCCACACGATGGAACAAAAGAGGAAAACAATTTTATTCCCGATTTAAGTGTACCCTAAACAATTATAATTTTCAAGATTTTATTTTGCTACTTTGTCGGCGTAATTTACCCATACAAAATAACAGCTTTCTAGTATTAAGAATCTGGGCTAAGCTGCGGATAGATAGACGGACAAACCGAAACTATAGGGGTTCCTTGTTGACTTCGGAACCCTAAAAAGGAAACAATTAAAACAGAAGATAAGAAATAAATAAGAAACAAATTGAACGGTTGATCAATAAATCTAATTATCAGAGAGACCGGGGCAAACAAAGGCAAAATTTTGGCCTAGTAAAGATACAATATGATAAATATTGCTGTAATAAATAAGTTTCTCAGTATTAACAGTCTGCAATCAATGTTTGATACGAGCAGTGACTTTTAACCTTATCATAACTTACAGCGACTTACACGCAAATGTTACAAGCGGGATTTTATGTTACTTAATGTAATTTTTTAAATTAATATCATTCGTGTTTAAAAGTGGCAGAACTTGTTCAAGGATGGGCTAATAGTAGCGCCAATCTTTTTTTATTTGTTTGTTTGTTGTTTAAACACGTTAATCTCTGGAACTACTAGATTAAAAAAAAAAAAATAATAGTCAGACTCACGAGAAGTATTATAGGCTATATCTAACATTAAGTTACGACTCTCAACTAGCCTTAAATATTGATTTTTATTAAATAAGTCATAGTCAGAAACCCTCCCGAACTTCTTTAACCGCCCGCAGCTGGCGTAATGGTTAATTTTATGCATAAATAAAATTTTCTACAAAAATATTGTGCCTTAGTATATAAAAAAAACTCAGCTATAGCATATGCCCATCTCTTATACATAAGCCTCTATTTAACTTATTACTTGAGGTCTTCACGATCCGATGGTTCGAGCGAGAATGTTACTCATCGACGTCTGAAGTGAGAATCCCCTCCAAGCTAGTCGTTACCCGCTTATAAAGTGCGTGCGGTCAATAGAGTACACCTATTAATATTGCAATCAGTCAATAGTGTGCAGGTCAATAGTACGGCTACTAAGTCATTAGTACATATTTCATTATCACATCGAAAATTCTTCAACGTATTAATATTAAATAATTCGCTATTTAATATGGTGTGTTGAAAGAGGAGACCGGCACTCGAAACAAACACTACATCCGCTTATGTCAATTCTGATCTGAAGCACTATATCATGAGCCGTTTCTACTCAGTTCTCAAGGGCAGAGCCCTATCAGTCACTTAATTGACTGCTATGGGTTGCAGTGATTACGAAACTCCCGTTATTGTTCCCTTTTGATTACAAAAATATTTCATGAGATCTAGTACGTCATCTTTTTTAGTAATGTTTGCTGATTCGCTATCTGAAGGACTATATTTAAATATTTATTATAAGGCTAAGTACAATTAGTTTGGCAGGTGATATAAATAAAAGGCAGATATTAATTTTACAAACATAAGTTAATCTATGCAATTAATAAAATTGAATCGTCTGTTTGTAATGTCAAAATAACAGCTTTTTAACTATGGTGTATGAAAGTAGGATACAATACGGCAACTACGAAACAAAAACACATTTTTAACATTTTTGTCTGTCTGTTTGTTCCGGGTAATCTCTGAAACGGTTGGACCGCTTTCGACGGGACTTTCACTGATAGATAGCTGATGTTATAGGGAGTAACTTAAGCTACTTTTAGTTCTCAGAAAAAGCAGTTAGGCCTATCACGTCACAAATAAATAACTGCTCATGGGTTGCAGTGAATTACGGGCTAACACTCCCGTTATTGTTCCCTTTTGATTACAAAAATATTTCATGAGATCTAGTAGCGTGCATCTATGTCAAATGAGAGCACAATGCGCTTTTTAGTACATCGTTTGGGCTGATTCGCTATCTGAAGGACTATCGTTGTAAATATTTGAGTTATCCGCACGAGGCTCCAGAGTACAATCTAGTTTGGAAGGTCGATCTAAATGCAAAAGGCAGATATTAATTTTCCCTAACATTAAGAATTCGATCTATGCTAATTATATAAACATATGAATCGTCTGTCTCTGTAATGTCAAGGATGAACAGCGTTTTATTAAATACATATGAAAGTATTTTACACTAACTAGCCAATAACAAAAAAAAAACAGTTCCTTACAGAATTTTGTACCTGTCTGTTTGTTCACGTGTGTAATCTCTGAAACGGTTGGACCGCTTTCGACGGGACTTTCACTGATAGATAGCTGATGTTATAGGGAGTAACTTAAGCTACTTTTATTTCAGAAAAAGAGTTAGGCTTCCGCACAAATAAAAAACTGATCATGGTGAATCAATTCGGGCTAACACCCACAATAAGAGTTTTTATCTTTAAAATAGCCGGGTGCGGGTAGCAAGTTTCGCGCGGGCATTCTGTAGTCCACGTGAGCGAAGCCGCGGGCACAGCTAGTAATTTTATGAGCTATGCTTGATACATAGGTACTAATTGTTTTGTTATTATCTAATTGAGATATTATACCTATTATGTCCTAAAACGATCACTAACTTCCTTTATTTCATTAATAACGAATTTCCTAATATAACCAGAATTTTATATAAACTCTGGCAACTAAACGAACAGTGAGTTTGAAACAACGTCTGAATTATTTTATAGAGATAGTATCTTTCGTCTGTAGTCCTGTCCAAACGTAAAGACAAGCTGACTAGATACCGGGATACTCGAACGTCTATGAATAAAATATCGAGACGGACACGGGTAATTTGGAATGTGTATCTATGGACATACTGGAAACATGACATTGCTTCCCGGAACGGAAATTAACGTGAAAAATATATTTTATTCTTAATAATCACAATTTGTAACAAGTTAAAATAAAAATGGTAAATTCTGTTTTACATGATCATTCTTGTCCAATTGCGATAGTTTAAAAGTAGCTATTTGCTTGTGCGATTCTATTTCTAATCTGCAGTAAAGTCGTTATAAAATAAAATTTCTATTACATATATTTTCCTTAATAACAATTAAAGTAATAATAATAGTGCTACAATACTGGTAATTATTCGTAGCAAATTGCGGACTAGCTACTATGCACTACGCCGTAGTACTTCTTGCTACAACAGTAAGATGCTACGAAATTTTGCGTCTCTATTACATTATTATGCTGCGTATGTAGCGTAGTTGGCAGTAACACTGTTTAATTTCAAGATTCCTAGGTTCGATTCTTGACCGGAAGTAAAGTTAATAGACACAATAAACATTCAATTATTATATTTATTTCGATTGTTTTTTTTTATATATCAGCCTTTACTAACGCTAAAATATTTTAAAGTTATAATTTTCTCTTGAACTTGTAATCATTATATTAATACGAGAAGCAAAAACTGTTCCCCTTTTTAAGCGTATTGCGTGCATGGAAGACTGTGGGATTTGGCATGGTTAAAGTTTATATGGAGAAGGAGTGCAGAAAGCTACAATTTACCTATAACATCTTTTACTAATATATTAAACTTGATAAATGAATACTGCCAATTCTAACCCGAGCACTGCCATTGAACTTAGATCCCCAAAATATTAACACTGTCACTCAACGAAAAGTGACAGCAAGTGATGTAGATAATAGTCATTGTTTAGGTTCATGAATACTGCAAATGTCAAACAGAAAATAGTCTATGATCAAAAAGTCGCTGCTCGAATTTCGACCTTAGGGCGAATGCTAGTTATAATAGATACATGAAAAATAAACATTATTAGAGTATGAAATACGCAGATTGTTTCCAATATTCTACGGATCGAAAATCTAACAAGGCCTGACCTTAACAGCTTTGTGGACCTAAATAATTCAAGGGTCCATGCAAATTCACTAAATTAGTTAGCCCGTAAACTTTTGTACATCGTAAAGGTATTTTCAGTATGCAAACTTTAAAAAAAATCCTAATATCCGTAAACTAGTCATATAACTGCGTATGATAAATATTCACTTGAAAAATGTTTTTTAATAGGGCTTATATTCTATTGTTATATACTGTAATAATTGTCAAATATATCATCTTCATTTTCATCATGGGCAATTGCCCATAAGATAGACTTAATGAAAAGTTTGATAAGCGCCTTTGTAATATGAAATAGAAACGGATAATTACAAATGTGAAAGAAATTCTAAAATGTTTGCTTATAAACGGATCGGTGTCACTGATTTACAATCTAATTAAACGTATAACACGTCATAGACGATGACGATGGTACGATATCCATATAATTAATAAAATTGAAGTGTCAGTTTGTAATACCAAAATAACAGTTTTTTACTAAATGCATACACGGTACTTATTTTTTTTTTTTTTTTTTTTTTTTTTTTTTTTTTTTTTTTTTTTTGAACTGACTACACTGTTAGCCTTAAGGGCCCTAAAGCCGCTGCGGCTTTTACAGCTTCACCGGACTTGGGGGCGAGCGCAGAGGGCACTCAGCCGCGAAAGTTTTGTGGACGACTCGCACGAGGGTGCCAAAGTGGCCGGACCTCGGCTCGGGCGGTCGTCGCGTTCGCAATAGGTCGCGATCTATTCGAATCCCTACACCTACGATTCGAGCTAACTAAATATACACATAGGCACGTTCCCTTCCTCCTGGGAGGAAGGAAGGAACCGTGCGTATGTGTATTCAATAATCGGAATGTTTCTACACTAACTAGCGCTAACTAACTAGCGTAAAAAAAGAAAAAAAAAAAAAAAAAAAAAAAAAGAAAAAAAAAGGTCCCTCACAGAAAAAAAAAAGGTCCCTCACAGAACCTATGTACCTGTACACGGTACTTATTGTATACGCCGTGTATTTATATTTATTTATATCATTCATCCATTCGTTTCCTTCCTAGTTCCCGTCCCAGTCGCTTTTTCAACGCATCTCCGAATCGTCGCGTCGTACGGAAGACGTGGAGTGACAAGGTACCTCTTTATCGTTTTCCTTCTATGTAGACCGGCGGCTTCATTTATAATTATAACAAAACAACAATATTTACAATTTTTGTGTCTGTCTGTCTGTTTGTTCCGGATAATCTTCGAAACGGTTAGGCCAATTTTGACAACTTACACTAACCGATAGCTATGTAATGAGGAGTAACTTAGGATACTTTTATTTTAGAAAAAGATTTAGGTTTCAGCGCAAATTAAAAAAAATTGGTTATGGTAAATCAATACGGACGCTTAAGTGGTTTACACTGAGTAAACCATAAGAGATATTTCACATTAATGTACAACATAATTGTAGATATTAAAAATATCTACAAAAAACTCGGTAAAAACATATGTCTATCTTCTAAGGATCACCCACAATAAGCATATTTTTCTTTAATATAACCGGGATCGGGTGGAGGGTAGCACGATTCGAACGTATTCCCGATCAACGACATTCTGTAGTCCACACGAGCGCAGCCGCGGGTACGGCTAGTTGTAACATAAAATATTATAGTGCTTTAAGATATCACAGACGGCTAAGATACATTTTATTAATGCGATCATTTTACTCTCTTGAAAGTCTGCTTAGATATGAAGCTGTAAAAAACATCTGAGGCTCGAGTATTTGAGACCTTATAGTCAGTTGGAAAAAAAAACATTCTGTAAGGTGAAAATATATATTAACAGACTGATTGGAGCTTCTCGACAGAAATTTTACAAGTTTTTAGATAGCAAAATGACCAGTATAAAATGTTTTACCAATATGTTAAGGTCTCATTACGATGCTTGACTAAAAGCTAAGGGTTAAGCAGACTGGGCACGTCGATCGATCGTCGATATTTGTCATATGCTAACTCTAAAAAATTACCTAGTCCACTTGGTGGTAAGCATGTTGCGCTATATGTATTTTGATTGCAATTCAGTCGAACACGGGTGTACTCCGGCACCTTGATATTACGCTAAAAAAACTAACATAGAAATATGTTTGTATTGTTAATATTTTACTGTCATACTGAATAGTTCTATACAGTGGAGTTTTAGTATTGAAATAGACCACAGGCTAACCAGAGAAAACACTAAACCTAGTTGGCAGTTTCTTTACTACGAAAATGTAGTTACGGGCATAAAAAATTTGGATCATGGCTATTTCATGAGCCAGGGGGATTTATTCGGACAGTCTTTACTTGCATATAAATCTGAATGGAAGGTTAAAGAATTAAATTATCTTTTATATTTTTTATTAAAGTTCCTCAGTGATAGTGGATATCGATTCGATGTGTGTAGGCATATACTTTCCTGCACAGATATTGTAATAATTATATTGTAAACCATTTTTGTCGTACATCAATATTTTGAGGAAATCCTTATTTTTGGATATCCAAATTGATTGTTTAGTTTCTTTTTGTTTATTCAATTTTTAGGTTATATTGCTACAAAGACTCTGTTTATCGTTAACACATCACGTGACCATGTCGATGACGACTTACATGAATTTACTTCCTATCCAAACCTTCCTATAGAAGTTTTCACTTCATGGGTTTAATACTATGTGTATGGCGGTCTCAATCTTTATCATCTTTATTTAGGTTATATTGGTACAATGACTCCGCTTATCGTTAACACGTCACGAGAACATTTCGATGACGACTTACATGTATTTACTCCCTATCCAAACCTTCCTATAGAAGTTTTCACTTCATGGGTTTAATACTATGTGTATGGCGGTCTCAATCTTTATCATCTTTATTTAGGTTATATTGGTACAATGACTCCGCTTATCGTTAACACGTCACGAGAACATTTCGATGACGACTTACATGTATTTACTCCCTATCCAAACCTTCCTATAGAAGTTTTCACTTCATGGGTTTAATACTATGTGTATGGCGGTCTCAATCTTTATCATCTTTATTTAGGTTATATTGGTACAATGACTCCGCTTATCGTTAACACGTCACGAGAACATTTCGATGACGACTTACATGTATTTACTCCCTATCCAAACCTTCCTATAGAAGTTTTCACTTCATGGGTTTAATACTATGTGTATGGCGGTCTCAATCTTTATCATCTTTATTTAGGTTATATTGGTACAATGACTCCGTTTATCGTTAACACGTCACGAGAACATTTCGATGACGACTTACATGTATTTACTCCCTATCCAACCTTCCTATAGAAGTTTTCACTTCATGGGTTTAATACTATGTGTATGGCGGTCTCAATCTTTATCATCTTTATTTAGGTTATATTGGTACAATGACTCCGCTTATCGTTATCACGTCACGAGAACATTTCGATGACGACTTACATGTATTTACTCCCTATCCAAACCTTCCTATAGAAGTTTTCACTTCATGGGTTTAATACTATGTGTATGGCGGTCTCAATCTTTATCATCTTTATTTAGGTTATATTGGTACAATGACTCCGCTTATCGTTATCACGTCACGAGAACATTTCGATGACGACTTACATGTATTTACTCCCTATCCAAACCTCTCTATAAAAAATTTTCTCGTTAAAAGTATACATTCGAATTGATAGCCTCCTTATTTTTTGAAGTCAGTTAATAAAAAGAAAAAATGTCCCATAGCACTCTAGGATAGCTTAACTTCCTATTAGTGAAAGAATTATCAGAACTGGACTAGTACTTCCAGATATTGCCTCCTGCAATCATTTTCACAACCTTAACTTCTATATAACGGTTGTAAAGACAGACATTTTTGAACCTAAGCAATGAACATTATATCACTTGCTGTCACTTTTCATTGATTTGACAATGTCAGTATTTTGGGAGTCTAAGTTCAATGGCACTGGTCGTGTTAGGATTCGCAGTATTAATTTATTTTATTTAATATATTAGTAACAGATATTATAAATAAAGTTTAGCTTTCTGCACTCCTTCTCCATATAAACTTTAACCATGCCAAATCTCACAGTCTTCCGTGCACGCAATACGCTTAAAAAGTGCTAGAAAGTTTTTGCTTCACGTATTAATATAATGATTAGTTTTATACAATTATGTTTTGAAAGTGAAATTATCAACTACATCATATTAAAAAATAAAACCGTTCCATAAATTTAGAGATAGGCACGGAGAAGTTACTTTGAAGATCGCACCCATATAAAACATTGTTTCTTGTTGCAAGTTTCTTGGGGTAGGAGGTTCAAATTCGGGAACGCGCTAATGATCATATTACTATCGTTCATAGGCTACAGTAGTTACTAGTAGCTTACCATTAGGCAGGCCGTATACTTTTTTGCCACCTTAATCGTTTAAAAAAGGTATTCTTGTAAACAATTTTGTATGTATTAACATAACTTCCATGAGATTACAAATATCAAATATCTGGTAACCCTAAGTACTGGTTTACTTCATTAAAATGGAAAGTTTTTATTCCCATATAACAATTGTAATTAAACCGAGTCGCTGAAATTACTAGGAAAATGTTTATTCGACGTGTTGTTTCTAGACGCGTTTGTTACAATCTGCACTAACAGTCGGTCAGGTAGGAAAGGGCTGCCATAATAAAAATGATCGGAGTTATTACAAAGGTCATGCGAAGGGCGGTCTCCAGCCGCCAAGCGACAGGTCAGTATTCAAGTTTCATGTTGGGAATCAAAAGTAGCTAATAGTATACATTTATGTCATTAATTCTACTTTTTAACCGCCTTAAAAAAATATACAGTTACTCTATATTTTTTATGGATCTTCATCCATAACTTCTTTGTTTATAAACCGATTTGGATGATTCTCTTTTTGTTTGATAGGGGTTATCTCAAGAGTGGTCCCATTTTCATTTCATAGGCATTGAACCTTCAACTTCGAAGATACACCAGAGATATCTTCAAAATTAATGAAGTCGGTTTCCCCTTTTGCTAAAAATTAATCCAATCCACCACAAGCCAATAACAGAAGTTGTTTGTAGAGCGTGCATTATTAATAAAAATAAATAATATCAGATTCCATTCCAAGGGAAAGCACCACACCGACTCACGACATTTTGGCGATTTTAATCGCCGAGAAAACAACAGTTACATGATTTTCCCGCATACGGTAGTATTTACAAGAGCATTCAAATTTTCTTATAATATTTTTCTTCGCCGTCAGTCGATAGTATTACCAATTTGTATTAGAAAATTTATGCGAATTCCAAAAAAAACGTTGGCACATGCCGGGGTTCCAATCTGCGGATATCTAATCGTTATTCCGCCGGACTAAACAACTCAACCACACTGACAAATATTATTTATTTATGCCTATTGCAGGTTACTTAAACTCTTTAAGAGTAATTATGCAACAAGCAACATTATAAATCGTGTAATTTTTGATGTGAAATATGGAAGGGTGTGTTTGGATGCGAGTAGAAGTGTTTTAATGGAACGTCAGCTAAACTTTATTTTCAGGAATATAAAATCAGTAGGTTTCATTGAATCATCCTTATTTTAAAATGGTAATCTAAATTTCTCAATGAAGCGAATAAATTAAATTAATTAAATTTAATCTCCTTCAATTAAGTAGGGGTCGTCGTTCCTCCATACTGGTCCTCATTACGTCACTGTCACAGACCACTACCATTATCGTCCCCGCTCCGTCAAATTACATCGTATTTGCTATTCACAATGCCTGCGTGGCACTGACCTATTTCGCTTCTGGTATTTCAGAGAACGGAATTATTACTGGAAGGTGGTACAATTTTGGCCAAAAGAGAAATGGAAACAACGTTGTAAATTTTACTGTTTAAATTTAAATACTTCTATATGTATAACTCATTGTTTGTATATCGCTAATTATGTTCCCTGCTAAGTTTAGATTTATTGAGTTAATTCACAAACTTTATAAAAGATGGAAATAAAAATATCTGGCGCAACCGCTGACATCATCAAAACCGTGATATCCTGAAATACTTGATACTGATGGTTGATGGTACAGTCGAGTAAGAAAGCTTGATAGTATTCTTTTTGTAATTGATTAAAATAATTTTAAAAAATTGTTGTTTGACTAATATTGGACACAAGCGAAGAAATTACAACAGTATGAGCCACTACTCTGATTATTTTTAACGTTTAAATTAGGTATATATATGATGAATGGTCAGGTTGTGTTTGTTAACCGGTTCGATTCTCGACAAGTACCAACAAAAAAATTCGTAGTTTGTGCAAATGTACTAATACGGCTATAATTAGCTAAAGTGTCAGGCGATGATGAAGGAAGACATTGCTTGAGAAACGTTCTCGTGAAAATACAAAATTACTTATTTTTCACCCTTTTCCCCCATAGTGGAACATTTAAAATCTTGTAATATATCATAAACTATCTGACCCGCGCAACTCCGTCTACGTCACATAAGAGAGAGAGAGGGTTAGAAAGAGTGGGACGTAGGCAGAGATAAATAACAATTGTCGTAGGCACCTACAATACAATTTATTGGTGCCGCCTGCCTGCCACATCATTCCGCTAACATGCACGCGTGGTACTTGATTATTATTTTGCTGCAGAGTTATTTTAAAACTATAATATCTCTCAAGATATCCATTGAAATCAAATGATGTAAAGGGCAATTCAATTTTATCCAAAACTAAATACTTGTTATGAATAACGTATTTCTTTTGATAAGGATTAATACCATGTTTATAAAAACACCTCCGTAAATAATGCATTATTTTAGAACAAATTTTATTACCATAAAAAAAGTAATATTGCGTCAACCTTAAACGATAAACATGTGCTATCGCGGACTTTTTTTTAAACTTTTTAAGAGAAACAATTCCGTCACACATCATTGTTACGTAACTTTAACCATTTACGCAGCCGCAAGCAATGGAAACTTTCAAACGGAATAAATTTTCCCCGTTTTTGCAACATTTTTTATTGATGCTCCGCTCCTATTGGTCGTAGCGTGATGATACATAGCCTATAGCCATCCTGGATAAATGGGCTATCCAACACTGAAACACTTTTTCCATTCGAACTAGTACTTCCAGAGATTATTAGCGTACTTAACCAACCAAACAAACTCTTCAGCTTTATAATATAAAGTATAGATAATCATAATCAGTTATTTGGCAACATAAGATCGTCAACGTTCATTTACTTATTAGACAATTCCATTCAAACAACTTTTAATCCAAATTGCTTGGTTTCTGTATTCAAACGAGTTGGTACGTGGAAACTTGTTTAATTGCTCGTGTTCATCAACGTATATAATAATATTACGTAATTTTACCCGCCATTATCAAAATTTATTACAAAACAGTAAGAAAACTGTTGACTGAGAACATTTTAAGCAGTAGATACGATTGATATACACTTAACTTATATATATATATATATATATATATATATATTATTGATAGTTGTCAAATCAAACCAGGGTTCTGTTGCGAATCTCTGATAGATTTTGTATACGATCAAACATATCGTTTTCTTTTATATATTTATCATTAAGCATTTCACATTAAGCATTTCTATTAGAATTATGCAAAATTCGCTATATTCTTATACATCAGCTAAAATAGCATTTTTTTCTTTAAAATAGCCGGGAGCGGGGGAGCAAGATTCGTGCATATGTTCGATCGATGGCATTCTGCAGTCCACGTAAGCAAAACCGCGGCCTCAGATAGTAATAAATAAAAATGATTGAATGAAATGAATTGTTTTATTTCCGAAATTGATACGAACTTTGGACCTTCAATATAAATTAAAAATACCAAAAATGGGATGTTACCCTTAGACTGGCGTAAAGGTCATTTTCCGTTTTTGTCCACCTGCCTTACAAATATACTATAACAATAGTTTGTATTACAGTACGTGTGTACGAGTACTGGCACTGCGCATCAATGGATGTTAATCCAACAATCGACAGAATATTATGACCATTGACGTTAATATAGGTTATAAGTACATCGAATTCGCTCTCAAATCATTAGATTATACGCGAATTTTCTATACAAATTATGCAATCACAAATGTTTGAAGCAAATGGATCAGTGGTATCATGTATGGACTCCGCGTCGATCGATCTGAGTTCGAAACCCTGCAATGAGATCAAGCGCCCTGTGAAGGAAAACATTGCGATGAAACCATAGCATGGTGGTAAGGTTCCTCCCACTATTCTTAATGTATCTTTGACCACATCGTCACTTAACATCTATTGAGATTGTGGTCAAACGCTAAACATGTCATTTAAAACATTTTTTTTTAAATGCAGTTCACACGCTACATAAGTGAAACATTAATAAAACATAAAAATATTGGCATAAACGATACACGTGAATAATACAACACGCTGGCTATGACGCCATTTCCCAGGGCTTTATAATACACAAGCGCGCGGACACGTACAAAAAAGAGACTGAAATAATAGTAAACACTGTGTAATGTATAGTGTTTGTCTTTTTTTAGAGTCGCTTTTACGTTTCATCAGATTTCAAATCACAACGGTGCTAAAAAAGTTGGCACAATTGTCACTTATGCCTAATTGCAGTACAGTTTGTATTATTATTATTATTAGTTTTTCACTTTTTTATTTATAATATCTTCAATCAATATGCTGTCATTTATAATTAATAATAAATTTAAACGATTACAAATTAATATTTGTTTTCTTAGCGTCAATTTATCAAAAACTTGTCTCTTGACGCCTCTCAATTATTTAAGCTAACCAGTCGAGGACGCGACGCGCGGCGAGGCGCGGCGTAGCGTGGCTCGACGCAGCACGGCGCGACTCGACGCACAAATTACATCACTCACGTATGCAAATGAGTTATAACAGAGCTAACTTACGTCAATAACAAAGACATTAAACTTCCGTGTACAGCAGTCCTAGACGGTCCATAAAAAATAAAATCGTAATTCACTTTCAATTACGTTGACGCAAAGGATTATCTGAGATTTTTACCCGATTGTGAAAGGGGTTTTTTTTTCGAGCGTATGTCTCTTTCGTTTGGCTCGATCTATAGCGTAAACGGGTTGATGGATTTGTCTTAATTGTGGTAGTGACATAGGCTATATAATTTTTAAGTGCGAAGTCTGAGAATCAAATAAAAAGCAAAAATATTGTTTTTATTTATTTATTTAGTCGTGTTTTTCTTGCGTTCGGGTTTTTGTTTCCTTTTTGATAATTTTGCTTGTTCACTTAGATAATAAAATCACGAACAATATGGTGAAATACATATTAAGGATAGAATAGTGGTTGAGGTCGAGTGGTTTAGACCGGCAGAAAATCGATTCGATGTACGCAGGTTCGAACACCGGCATGTACCAATGAGTTTGTTGGAATCCACAATGCATTTACTAATTGAAATTGGTATAACACTAAACACTACCGACTAACAGAGCAGAAAAACGTCGCGAGGAAACCAGAAAGCTTGAGTAATGTTCTTACAGTACCACTATATGAGGGGAAAAATATAGAAGTGTTTGATTTCTCGGCGTTTGAAATCGCCAATACGTAGTGGGCTGGCGTGGTAATTTTATGCCCTTGCCTTCCTTTCCCTTGCTTTGGAAACAGTCATTTGCCCAGCAGCGGGGACACTTACAAACTGATATTATAATTATTACATATTATTAATATATTATAAGTATCGGTTATCCTGAAACGACTAGAAGCGGATTTGTTTCATTTCATTACAGAAATAAATACGATTGGAAAATTCTAGAATTTAACTAAAATGAAATTTAATATTATAAATAGCGTTCTACATAGTTCAATCTCTTTGGTGATTAAATATATGTGAATAAAGCATACATCTTAACGACAGTTTGTCGAGTTTCTTGTTGTTAATTTAAGCTAGAAACTCTATCTTCAAGTATAGACAAGGGAAATAAGCAGAAACGTAAGACAGATCGGCGATTATAGATACTTCTAGTGACTAGGTCTGGTGCCGTCTAAACAAATTTGTTTTTTTCTCTATCAATATTTAAAACTCCTGTGTATTTGAATTTGTTGCTTTTTTAATTAAAACATTTCGCACAGACAGATATATAAAAATCATTGTAACGATTAGATTCTGTATAGATTAGGTTATTAATATGTAAGTAAATTACTAACAGGAAAATACCTAATAAGTACATTATAACATTTACTTACTTACCATAATTCCAAATGTTTCGAAAACAACAAACAGACACATTAACTTACGTTATTTATATGGGTTTTATTTTTATTTTATTTATTTTGGGTCACCAACATAACATAGCATTTTAGGTCGTAAATAAAAACTATTCATAATGTAATACTAAAATGCTGTTATAGTTAAAGGAAAATACGATGTGTTCAGACAACATACTTAAATAATAAATTTAACTATATAATAAACATTAAACATAAACAATTAATATTAATAATAACAATAACATAATAAAAGGTTTAATACTAAATATAAATTATTGGTAAGATTTGATCATAAACTGACTTGATGCTAAACTACCGTCTAGCCAAGAATGAGAACTAATTAGAACACATAGAGAGATGTTTCGGGAAAGATTTTCAAATGTAATGTGTTGAACTAGTTAGGCGATTATTAGAGAGAATCTACTAAAAAATATTAAAAATATATTTAATTAAAAAAGTATATATGTTTTAATATTGTTGAAAGTGTAAAGTTTCGCTTGACACATCATCGTCGTGTTAAGATATAATCGGCTGAGGAATCACAGTTTCTATAACTTTTCGGACGAGTGCAGACAACTCGACGAGTTTCCAACTCGTCCGACGAGACTTGACGCGACGCGCGACACGAGGGGGAAGCGACTAGGTACCGCGCGAAATGTTATTTTAATAAACAACAACAAACTTTGATATCTTTCATTGAAATAAGTTTCTGTTACTCTTGCTTTGAATTGACTAAATATGAAGAAGTATAAAATCCCAAAGAAAACGCTTTTAAATTTCGCGTCAAAACATTGAATATGTGTAAGGGGGTGTAAAGAATGCCGAATTACATTTTTTAAGCTGAGACGCGCAAGCTAACCCCTACTGCACGTGGTACACCTTGCTAAGTAACGAACGACGAAATGCCTGACTGGGTCGCGACAACATGCATCTGGTGAAAAGTCGCTCACAGTGTCACGGTTCGGGATTCTCCTATTCATATTCAGCTAAACATATGCAGGCCAGCATGTTAGCAGCGACCGTCGGTGAATTACGATCTCTCGTTAGTCACCGTTGTGTTTGAATATTAATGAACTTACGATCAAACACAGTACAATCCATTTGCCGTGCTATTATATAAAAAAAAAAAACAAATTTGATTCTATGATAAATCTGAGTTTTCGAAAACCAAAAACTAAAGTCGAACCATAACACGGTGCTTAGGAGGGCTTTGTCTAATGCCCGTCTGATTAGCTACCACCCTCAAGTTAATATCATTCGCCAAGCGCCTATAGGTGTGTTCCGGCAGCTGCACTTGAGAGCCAGTCTTCCACTAGGCTTAGCGTGTCACTATGGGCACTTCAGATCAGGTGAGATTGTGGAACGAATAATGATAAAAAATTCCATTGTTGGTGAATTGTTCTGTTACCAAGCGTCTAAAAAGCATCTTCTATCATTGCATGATTGAACAGCTAGTTTAAATTTTAAAACATGGCAGATGGCGCTTCGAGTGTACATATTTGTGTTGACGTAGACAAAACCCATCAACCATATTGGCAATTAACAACAGTTGTAATTCTAAACAAACACCAACAATGTCACTTTACAGTTAAACAATGTCAATAATTATTATCAAAAAAAAAAAAGTGTACCCATAAAGGAAGCAATACTTGTTTAGTATAACAAAATAAAAATAACTCCAATAATGTTATTCCGCAAGCCTACTACATGATGTGAGTCTGCAATCAAGTAATTAATTATTGTTAAACTGTGTATTAAAACAAGACAATTTTTAACAAAAAAAAAAACCAACTTTAATGACGATGAAGGGTTCCCTTGTGTATCTTAGAATTTCAAAGTCAAATTCTAATGATATTAAAATCGGACCACCCTTGAGGTATCAGGTTCACTGCAATATTTTATTACCTACATTAAGTTTTACATTAATTTAATAAAGATCTTGAGTAGTAACCAATTGTTCACCTTAGTTTCAAGTACAAATTACCCGTAGGGACAATTTATTTTTACCTGCCGTAAACTAGCGCATATTACGCCAATAAAGAATATTGAAGCCTATTAAAAAAAAAAAAAGAATTATCCAAAGCGGTTCTTCAACAAAGAAGTTATACCTGAACATCCATAAAAAAATTTACATTCGAATTGAGTTTTTTCTTAAATTTCATCACGCGCCAAAAGAAAAATAATCTCAAAACAAAAGATTTAAACTCTTTTTATAGTAAACTTTTGAGCAAATTAGGAATTGTGTAATGTCATAAATATAACTGTGAAATATAGTAATATTAACAATTCTTATAGCCTTGCATTTGAGCAATGATTTAAGCTTTCCGTGTACAAAATTTCATAATATGCAGTCAAGCCGTTTTTGAGGAAATCCGGGCACAGACAGACAACATTTTTTTTTAATTGTATTTGTAATCAGTGTCCCTTATATAGGATTTCTATCAGGAAATTTGTAAAAAATACCTACATGTACCTACAGAGAGAATTACAGATTTATTAATATAGATAAGAGAAATATAAAACATATTCAGAGTTATTGAAACAGCCTTATCTAAAAGCGGGCTATAAAATCTGGAACAAGAAAAAATATCGTTTGGATTGTGCGTGAGTCGGGAGCCGCGAGCGCACACCTTATAACTCATATTTCTATTATACTAAATCGCTTCGGAGACAAACTCGGTTGGTCGGCGTTACTCACAGATATTGTCTGTGTACGCACTGACTCGCGAAATCGCTACTTTTATAAAAGCTCTTCATTACTCTCTTAAATGAAAATATTTATATTAAATTTAACATTACAATGAGAATGAATAGTGTAAGAAGTATAAAACCACCGGCTTAGTATCGGAGAAACAGCGTAACGTCAGTGTATTTTCATTCCTTGTGCCGTATTATTCTTAACGTGTTGTAATTAATATTTTTTTATATAATTACTATTTTCTGTGTACATATAATAAAAGAATATAATATACATGAATCTTCGTGCACAGGTCGGAAACAGTAAAACAAATAAATTGACGAGATATAGAAGTTTCTTAATTTTTAGTTACATGTACGAGTATACATCAAAAAACAAAGTTTCTGACTATAGTTTGGTAGATAAGTTGAGGTGTAATAAGCCAATTACTTATTGATTCATAGTATCGCAAAATACTTGCTCCTGAATGAAGAAATGAACTGAAGAATGAATGAATGGACTAGAAAAGTTTTTTTTTTCTATATACACACTACTTCTTCAGTAACTTGGGATTGGTAGCTAACTTCTCTTAAATAATTTTAAATTTCATGACAGTGGATATAGTTAACCAAGTTGGGGATGTTAATGATAGTGGTTTACGTTTATTTTCAAAAGATATGATGTTCCAACGGATATTGATAATTTAAAAAATATATCTTTTATAAGCCTAACCAAATTCTGGGGATGCTTGAGAAACGATTAAGAATCACAAAAGTAGTATCTACACTCTGAGAGAGCTAGTTTGTTTTAGATTAATTTCACATTATATTTTTCTATGAAAGGTTTTGAAAATAACGTGTCTCACGCGTAGGCTGTCGATTAACGGAAAATGATTACATTTCTACTTTATGAATTTTAACCTTTGTAAGGGCTCGGGGAATGCATAACTACCTACCTTTAACGACATTATTATAAACATAACAAACAATGTCGCGCGCGGCGTATCGCCGGAGTTCAAGCAGCGCAGTGCGTGTAAATTGAACGCGGCAAGTCGAGTTGTCGCACGATGTCGTGTAAGCGTACGCGCCTCAAGGGAGACACGAACAAGTCGCGGCGTATTCTTTATTATATCCTCTCTCGCTTAGAACATTCAAGTGATCACATCTGAAGTTATTATGTGTTTTTATTGCGATCCACTCAATATCTTATTATGTTGAAAAATGTATGTGTATAATTTTATTCCTTTCTTTTTCTCCGAGATTGTCAAAGTAACTATCGATAGGTGATGCTTGGTATAATCCATATTTCTCCTATATACAATATCGTTTATCTATATTAATGTGTACTAAAATTATTCATCACAAATATTTTATTCTTGACAAAATTGCCCTGTGACAGGCGGCCGGCACCTATAATTGTATTGTAGGTGCCTACGACAATTGATATTTGTCTCTGCCTACGTCCCACTCTCTCTAACCCTCTCTCTCTTATGTACGCAGACGAAGTTGTGCGGGTCAGCTAGTATATATATTATGACTGTGCATGCTTTATTCCAAATTTCTTGATATACATCCTATATAAAGGCTTTATTGATCATAAACATGATATTTCTTTTTGTCTGTTAACACAAAAAAGGCTTGACCGTTTTTTATTAAATGTACACGAAATGGTTATGTCATTTTATAATAGATAAATTGAAAATGGTCAAATGTCAACCAATTTTGATGACATTTTATACACGGGATGTATAATATTATTTTATTCCTCATGTGTACATTGTTTGAAAGGAAATAAATATCTTCTCTATTTATAGTATAGTATCAATATTGTGTATAGTGTAGTATTTAGTATAGATGTCGCTCTAACAGCTTTCACAGATTAACGTATCAGATGTGAAAATATTATTTGATCTTATTCACTTGTAGTCTAGTTCTCGTATACCATAAATCTTGATATAAATAACAAACCCGATATTATCTCGAGTTTGTACAAGTTAACGCTGCCTTTCGTTAATCAAGGATCTGGATTATTGTAATTATATGTATATATCGTTAAAGGCACGGGAATAACCACCGCACCAACTAGGGTTGCCAACTTTTTTTGTATCAAATATATTATTTTCGAGGCTATGCAATATACCAATGCAAAATAATTCAGTAAGTTTCAAATAAATACTTTATTTTATATAGGAATTTTTTGCTGTTTGATAAACATCTAATCAAATTGACAATTACATACCAAGTCTCGTTCAGATAGAGATAAAGCCTGCAGCCTAAAAATAAAGTAGTTTCACCTACTATGTATATATATTTTTTTGATATATAGTAGTCAGACGTTTAATATACTAGGGTTGGCAACCAACGACAGATTGGTGATTTCAAACGGCGAGAAATTTATAATTTTCTATAATTCCATTATGTTGTGTCACTCGTTACAGTATTACGTCGAGGTCGTCTAAGAAGTTCTAGCTTCTAGAAGGATACATTATGGTAATACAATTTTAAATTAAAAATTAATATTTATATATAATTAAAAATCGTGTTGGTGTAATTAATTTAGTTTTGCGTGAAGACACCGACTCATTGCTGTCAAAACGTCATTCAGCATTCACTTTCGTTATTTTATTATAACATAGTTGACTTATTTTGACAATATATTTACATAAATAATTATTATATGTTGTTAACTTAGAAATTGATTTATGAGTAGTCATTTTATTATGATTAAAGTAAACCGTTTTTAATTGACAGTTAATAGATTCAAACATTTTATTTGATTAAGTATTGGATTTCAAGTACCATGTTCATCTAAACCTGAACAAATGTTAGCCGTAATATTCGAACGACATTTATCAGTTTACATTTACTTTTAAAAGAATCGAACCCGCGACCTTTCTCCACAACATTGGAGCTAGGTACAACTACAGTTTAATTACTCGTGTAGTAAGCGTAACTACATTAACAGGTTGTAACAATTTACCATATCTATATATTATTTATACTTAATCAGTCATTAATAAGTAATTCACATTGAATTCATAAGCCGAAATGGTATACTAAGTAACTAGGCTTCTAATAATTCAACGGAAAGCCTAGGATTTTGGGGCTGTTTTGCATATATACTATTTTGCTTTTAGCGAAATCGCCTGACCTATTTTGTGTTAGAGTTTTACTCTATAGTGGTCGGGAGAAGTAGTTTGTAGTTACAATTTTTACTGCTAGAATATTAACCTGCAGCACTCTTAACTGAAAATTACTTTAAGTTTTAAACATAAGTACCCTATTATGTGTTTTGTTAAATAAATTATGCTGGTAGATAGAACCTGGTATCTGAATTATTATGTACGATGAAATATATATTTATATATCCCGTTCGAATTTCGGCATGTATGAAAGAAGATCAGAATTTGTGAAATATAATTTTAAGTTGATTTGTAAAACTATCACCTAAAGGTTGAAGGAAAGCCAAGGAGGAATCATCACCGAGAAGTCTATATCACAAACATCACTCTCAGAAGGATTGGGTTGGTAACAAGCACCATTGCAACTCACTCATTCATTTATGTAACAAATTATTGTCGTAGACTAAACCTAAATAAATGTGTCAACCTGTTTGAAGTTTGTCATTATTCATAATATGCTGCGGATGTCACTTAAAATCATGCAAACTGCATAGGTATATACTATTTACATTATAGTAGAAAGAATTATTAAAGACTAGATGTGTCCGCGACTTCGTTCGAGTGGCCGTCGATGGGGCATACGCGCAAATCGTGCTACTCCCGCTCCCGGTTATATGCTTATTGTGGACGATCCTTAGAAGTTAGACATATGCACTTGCTGATTTTTTTGGAGGTATTTTCATGTGTACAATGATGTATTACTTACTACATTAATTTGATATATTTTTTGCAGATTACTCGGCGTTAGCCACTTAAGCAACCGAATTGATAACCATGACTGGTGTTTTTTTTCATTGCTAAAATAAAAGTGGTCTAAGTTACTCCTCATAAAATGAGCTATCTGCCAGTGAAAGCCCCTTTAAATTCGGTTTAACCGTTCAGGATATTGACCGAAATAAACAGACATACAGATTTTTTTTAAATTGGTTTTTTGTTTTAATTATCGTATATATGTACTTTCATATGCATTTAGTAAAAAATTATTATTTTGACATTACAGACATTTTAATTTTATTAATTTTATAGAAGATATACAGATAAAAGTCTTCTATTAGCGTCAACGTCATACAACATACACACACACACATATTCATACACTCTCACTAACATTAGAACACACACATTTATTATTGTTATTAGAAGTTTAAAAAACAACAACATATTAAGTCTGCATTTGACGACAATTTTATTCAAATTAGGTTCCGAGGAGACGCATTACACTAAAAACACTATTATCAAGGCATCGCATCGAAAAATATTCGAATAATCGAGAAGATCTGGCAAGAAACCTAATCGAGTTTATTAATATAATTTTATTGCTTTATAGATTTTAAATAAACTATAGAGAACAAAATTTTACAAATAAACAAAATGTCGTAGTAAATCTCTCCTGATTAATATTAAGTTATAATGTAGAGTTTGCAACACATGTTGGACAGAGAAGTAAGAGTAGGATCTTAGATGCAACCACTTACTAAAAAATGACAACTCACAGAATTTTCACTGAAAGTAATTTTTTTTTCGTCGTAAGCTGGTGTTCGTTTTAGATAAGTCACATAGAATACATAGGGTCTGCTATTTTATATAACAGTGTGTCCACTTACATTTGGTATCTAAGTACCTTGTTGCGGACAGCGAGCGGGGCAAGCGAATAACGATAGTCTAATAGTATAAAATGAACAAGTAAATGAAATAATACGTGTTAGGAATAAGGTTTATAAATACGTGTTAGGAATAGATATAATAATATGAACTGAATATGTGTGAATATGTGTATTTTAAAACGATTAGAATAAGAATATAGCTAGTTGTAAGTTTAAATGTATAAATTTCACTAGTTGTAAGGATGAACCATGCCAGACTCGGAACATCTGGCATGGTGACTCATAGTACTTCCGAGAGCGCGCACACAGGGCGTGCGCGCTCATTGGCTGAGCGACGCCCCGCACGGAATCCATCGCACTACCGGTTGCGAGTCAAAGGGCGAGGTTAAATATAGCGGAGAGGGCGGCAGTACTGCGATCAGTTCGAGAAACACTACAACAACAGCAAGCAGCGAATCTGCGATCAGTTCGAGAAACACAACACCAGCAACAGCAAGCAGCGAATCTACAAGCAAACTACAGTCAAGAACGTTATTAAGAAACCACATTGTTACTACGAACTACTGTAACTTTGTAAGAAACAAGAATAAAACAAGCGCTATTAATTTAGCACACATTAAAATATTGTGGACGTCTTTTATTCACAATATTATCTGGTCCTTCGGAAGCCGGATCGGAAGAAAAAAGAACAGAATATTTCGCCGATCTACAACAACGCTTGAAGAAGAAACGACGTGTTATCAAGACATCTGTATCCATGTACGGCGTACCCAGATCAATGGTTGTTACGAGAAGCCAGGGAGACGCAATGGAATCACAAAACAGAAATAACACAGTCCGAGTATTCGAAGAATCGCCGCTATCGCCAGACACACAGAGGGCTGAGGGCACACCCCGACCGGAGGGAACACCCTCTGTACCTGTTACTCGCACTGACGTCAGAACAGGCCACGTTTCCCCGCCACGCTCACGCAGATCGACGACGAGTGCGACTATGCGATCACGCCTCGCCGAGCTACAAGCGGAAGAGAAACTAGCCGCAATTCGCCGTGAAGAACTCCGTATCGAGGCAGAATTAATAAAGAAACGCCTCGCCGTGGAGTTAACGTCGATACGGGATGAAGCAGAGGACGTACGTGAGCAAACGAACGAGAAGCCAGATGAACGTATTCACCGAGTGGATGACTGGCTCCGCTCACAGCCCGAAGCTACACGGGGGGAGCAATTACCGTGTACCCGTAACGACATGCGGCAACAAGACGAACGCAGGCCTGAACGACGTGCCCGTTCGCAATCACCGTCGCAATCGAGCAGTGATATTAAACAGCTCGCCGCGATACTAGAAAAGATGACGCATACTCATCCACCGCCACGTCAAACCGCCGACTTACCTGTATTCACTGGAGCGATCAACGAGTGGCTGCCATTCAAAGCAGCTATGAGGGACTCCACGCAGCTGTATCGTTTCTCGCCGATATAAAACATAGCGCGCCTACGTAACAGCCTGCGTGGGAACGCCCGCGACGCAGTGGCAGCGCTACTACACACCGCGAACAATCCAGATGAAATCATGCGGACACTGGAACAATGTTTTGGAAGGCCGGAAGTAATTATAGACAAGGCGCTGGATGATATGCGGAAATTACCACGACCGGGAGCTACCGCAAGCGAACTGAACGCGTTCGCAGTAAAACTACAAAACATAGTCTGTGTTTTACTAAATCTCGACAAGCGGAGCTACCTGTACAACCCGATGCTGGCTCGGGAAGTATTAGAAAAACTTAGCCCACACCTGAAGTCCCGGTGGTGCGACTATGCGGAAGAGAACGAGGGAACAACGGATCCAGAAGTCGTTGTATTATCACGCTTCCTAATGCGTGAAGCGAGCCGTGCGTTAAAACACACATATGCGCCCGCCACCGCTTCGACAGCGACCTCTAGACGCGAAGTATTGAAGCCTGCCGCACCGCAAGTCGCCGCCAGAAAGAGACAGAACGTCTTTGCTACGGTGGACACAGAAACCGAACATCTGTGTCCTAGCTGCGATAAGCCCCATCCGTTGTCTCGGTGCCCGCAATACAAGGCACTGAACGTCGAGCAACGGTGGGAGCTAGTGAAGAGCAAAGGCGTCTGTTTCAAATGTATTGACAAACGCCATCGTCGTGTGTACTGCAAAGGAAAGCCGTGCGGTATTAACTCCTGTCGTCGTCCGCATCACTCGTCGCTTCACAACGACAGACCAAGCGATAGCGAAGAGCAAACTCAGAACAACGGGACACCGTCATCGAGCGAGACGGTAATGGCTGTCGCAACAACTATAGAACCGAGACAGATTATACTAAAAATCTGTCCGGTGGCTATATCGGGCCCCAAAGGAGCGGTGAACACGTACGCTCTGTTGGACGAGGGCTCGACTATATCGCTAATCGACGAGGACTTGGCCAAGGACATCGGAGCACATGGACCGTCACATCCACTGCAACTACAAGGCGTCAATATGGGCAAAGAGTACACGAATAGCCAAATTGTACAAGCGAAGTTGTACGAACCGGGCGGCAACAAGAAGCACGAGTTCCGAGCTCGAACGATAAAAGGACTCCGACTGCGCGAACAAACAGTGTCTCTAAGCACACTCCAACACGCTCACTTGCGCAATTTGAAAGTGAAGCAGGTGTGCTATGAGAAGGCGAGGCCGCGTATATTGATAGGTACAGACCACTGGGAGATGATCGTATCCAGAGAGCTACGCGTCGGCAAACCGAACCAGCCGGCGGCGTCGAAAAATCAACTGGGTTGGGTGGTGCACGGAACCGCACCACACGTGATCATCGGCCACAGCGAAGCCCTGCTACACATATACGCACCTGAATGCAACACTGGCAGCGAGATCCGGAACGAAAGTCTACACGAGCTCGTAGAACGGCACTTCAAAATAGACGCGCTCGGCGTAGCCCGCGAACCGAGAATCAGCGACGCCGACAAGCGCGCGACGCGAATACTCGACGGAACGATCCAACAACGCAGTGAAGGCTACGAAGTAGGTCTACCGTGGCGCCGCAACGACGTAGTACTACCTAATAGCTACAAAATGGCGCTACGACGACTTCACTCGATAGAAAAGAAATTGGATCGTTCCACAGAGTTTGCGGCAGCGTATACAAGTCAGATCAAAAACTTGTTTAATAAGAAGAACTACGCCGTACGCTGCGAGGGACACGAACAGACTAGCAACATCAGCTGGTTTTTACCTCACTTCGCTGTATTCAACCCGAACAAACCCGGCAAGCTACGAGTAGTATTCGATGCCGCGGCACGCAGTGAAAAATGGTCAAATGTCAACCAATTTTGATGACATTTTATACACTGAATGTATAATATTATGTCATTCCTCAAGTGTACATTGTTTGAATGGAAATAAATATCTTCTCTATTTATAGTATAGTATCAATATTGTGTATAGTGTAGTATTTAGTATAGATGTCGCTCTAACAGCTTTCACAGATTAACGTATCAGATGTGAAAATATTATTTGATCTTATTCACTTGTAGTCTAGTTCACGTATACCATAAATCTTGATATAAATAACAAACCCGATATTATCTCGAGTTTGTACAAGTTAACGCTGCCTTTCGTTTATCAAGGATCTGGATTATTGTAATTATATGTATATATCGTTAAAGGCACGGGAATAACCACCGCACCAACTAGGGTTGCCAACTTTTTTTGTATCAAATATATTATTTTCGAGGCAATGCAATATACCAATGCAAAAGAATTCAGTAAGTTTCAAATAAATACTTTATTTTATATAGGAATTTTTTGCTGTTTGATAAACATCTAATCAAATTGACAATTACATACCAAGTCTCGTTCAGATAGAGATAAAGCCTGCAGCCTAAAAATAAAGTAGTTTCACCTACTATGTATATATATTTTTTTGATATATAGTAGTCAGACGTTTAATATACTAGGGTTGGCAACCAACGACAGATTGGTGATTTCAAACGGCGAGAAATTTATAATTTTCTATAATTCCATTATGTTGTGTCACTCGTAGCAGTATTACGTCGAGGTCGTCTAAGAAGTTCTAGCTTCTAGAAGGATACATTATGGTAATACAATTTTAAATTAAAAATTAATATTAATATATAATTAAAAATCGTGTTGGTGTAATTAATTTAGTTTTGCGTGAAGACACCGACTCATTGCTGTCAAAACGTCATTCAGCATTCACTTTCGTTATTTTATTATAACATAGTTGACTTATTTTGACAATATATTTACATAAATAATTGTTATATGTTGTTAACTTAGAAATTGATTTATGAGTAGTAATTTTATTATGATTAAAGTAAACCGATTTTAATTGACAGTTAATAGATTCAAACATATTATTTGATTAAGTATTGGATTTCAAGTACCATGTTCATCTAAACCTGAACAAATGTTAGCCGTAATATTCGAACGACAATTATCAGTTTACATTTACTTTTAAAAGAATCAAACCCGCGACCTTTCTCCTCAACATTGGAGCTAGGTACAACTACAGTTTAATTACTAGTGTAGTAAGCGTAACTACATTAACAGGTTGTAACAATTTACCATATCTATATATTATTTATACTTAATCAGTCATTAATAAGTAATTCACATTGAATTCATAAGCCGAAATGGTATACTAAGTAACTAGGCTTCTAATAATTCAACGGAAAGCCTAGGATTTTGGGGCTGTTTTGCATATATACTATTTTGCTTTTAGCGAAATCGCCTGACCTATTTTGTGTTAGAGTTTTACTCTATAGTGGTCGGGAGAAGTAGTTTGTAGTTACTATTTTTACTGCTAGAATATTAACCTGCAGCACTCTAACTGAAAATTACTTTAAGTTTTAAACATAAGTACCCTATTATGTGTTTTGTTTTATAAATTATGCTGGTAGATAGAACCTGGTATCTGAATTATTATGTACGATGAAATATATATTTATATATCCGGTTCGAATTTCGGCATGTATGAAAGAAGATCAGAATTTGTGAAATATAATTTTAAGTTGATTTGTAAAACTATCACCTAATGGTTGAAGGAAAGCCAAGGAGGAATCATCACCGAGAAGTCTATATCACAAACATCACTCTCAGAAGGATTGGGTTGGTAACAAGCACCATTGCAACTCACTCATTCATTTATGTAACAAATTATTGTCGTAGACTAAACCTAAATAAATGTGTCAACCTGTTTGAAGTTTGTCATTATTCATAATATGCTGCGGATGTCACTTAAAATCATGCAAACTGCATAGGTATATACTATTTACATTATAGTAGAAATAATTATTAAAGACTAGATGTGTCCGCGACTTCGTTCGAGTGGCCGTCGATGGGGCATACGCGCAAATCGTGCTACTCCCGCTCCCGGTTATATGCTTATTGTGGACGATCCTTAGAAGTTAGACATATGCACTTGCTGATTTTTTTGGAGGTATTTTCATGTGTACAATGATGTATTACTTACTACATTAATTTGATATATTTTTTGCAGATTACTCGGCGTTAGCCACTTAAGCGACCGAATTGATAACCATGACTGGTGTTTTTTTTTCATTGTTAAAATAAAAGTGGTCTAAGTTACTCCTCATAAAATGAGCTATCTGCCAGTGAAAGCCCCTTTAAATTCGGTTTAACCGTTCAGGAGATTGACCGAAATAAACAGACATACAGATTTTTTTTAAATTGGTTTTTTGTTTTAATTATCGTATATATGTACTTTCATATGCATTTAGTAAAAAAATATTATTTTGACATTACAGACATTTTAATTTTATTAATTTTATAGAAGATATACAGATAAAAGTCTTCTATTAGCGTCAACGTCATACAACATACACACACACACACATATTCATACACTCTCACTAACATTAGAACACACACATTTATTATTGTTATTAGAAGTTTAATAAACAACAACATATAAGTCTGCATTTGACGACAATTTTATTCAAATTAGGTTCCGAGGAGACGCATTACACTAAAAACACTATTATCAAGGCATCGCATCGAAAAATATTCGAATAATCGAGAAGATCTGGCAAGAAACCTAATCGAGTTTATTAATATAATTTTATTGCTTTATAAATTTTAAATAAACTATAGAGAACAAAATTTTACAAATAAATAAAATGTCGTAGTAAATCTCTCCTGATTAATATTAAGTTATAATGTAGAGTTTGCAACACATGTTGGACAGAGAAGTAAGAGTAGGATCTTAGATGCAACCATTTACTAAAAAATGACAACTCACAGAATTTTCACTGAAAGTAGTTTTTTTCGTCGTAAGCTGGTGTTCGTTTTAGATAAGTCACATAGAATACATAGGGTCTGCTATTTTATATAACAGTGTGTCCACTTACATTTGGTATCTAAGTACCTACTTCGAGCCTTTTTCCTTTGAAGGTTTAAAAAATATCCACTATAGACAGCACTAGTGGGCGTTGCATATGTTTTGATTTCTCTATTATGAGTAACGTTAAAACACACATTTTAAAAAGGGAATTAACGGAAGATGATGTACCTGGAGCAAAGCTAAAAATTGCTAAAATTCAAGATCATTTTATCCGGGATTTAAAACGATGGCTTGCATGCTGTGATATACCTGGTTCAGGTAATAAAAATGGATTCGTAGAAAGATTAGTTGTCGTTGATCGTTCGTATTATTTCGTAGTATTTGTTGTCAGAGATTTAGATATTTATTTCATGTACAGATTTTTGTGAATGCTTCCTTTTTTAAATTTAAAAATTGAAGAATGGATTGATAAATACAGTTTTACCGGAATCCATGGTGGTAAATATTTAGGGGATAAGCAGCAACGCATTAATTTACTCATCCAGTTCCAAAGACGTCCTGCAGTTATACTTCTTCAAATTGGGCAATTTTCTTACCTCGGACTAATCCTCGTACTTTCTGTTATGCTGCAATGTATAATTATATCACTTCTAATCCTATTGATAATACTTTGAACCTGAATGTCTTCCTTACTGTGGAAACTCAAAAGCAATGCAAAGAGGATTATTTAAATGATTTATGTGACTGGTAAGGTTATTGCTTACATAGATAACAATTACGGACCTTTGATACAGTCGCTGATGACGGATCTGGATTTTCTATTGTTGGACCAATTGGTTTTATAAAACGTTTGGATATTTTATTTCATTTTTTCTTGTCAATTTGCGGTTTTGTAAAATGCACAAATTTCACACCATCCTGCGTATACCGACTGACAGTGAGACGTACAATTTGCGAATGCACAATGTTCAGTAGGCACAATATATTTCTTTTTTAAAATCTTGCATGCACAGTATTTATTTATTTTAATAATAATAATACGTACGTTTAACGTTGTTGTAAATAAGAAAATCAAAGCATAGTAAGTACTAGTGCTGACTCTGGCAGATCTTTTTTAAACCTTTCAGAGGAAAAAGGTTCATACAAGTGACTTCAGTGAAGTTCCCATAGCCGAGTTTTGATTTTATTTTAATTTTATTTTACATTGTTAGGAAAATTTACAGCTAATAGAAAGAGTAGTAAAATTAATCGAAATAGAAGGCCAATTACAAGTTTTCAAAAATTGAAAAGATAAACAAAAAGAAAGACGAAGAGAAACACAAAAATTAATACAAACTAAAATTATTACAAAAATTAGTGAAAAAGTCTCTGCTCAAACTGCGCCTTATGGAATACATACTTGTAATAAATAGATTAACACTATCATCTAAAGAACTAAATTGTTTGCACGCACGGATTAAAAAGGAATTTTCCTATATGTTGTGTCACTGGTACTTAGGCCACGCAGGCGGCTGATCTGTACGGCTATTTTTCTAGCGTTTCTTGAAGAACGTTCACAGCATACACACATGTGCTTCGACAACCACATAAAGCCACAAGCGTGGCGTCGTATAGACGGTGGCGTGGCGTTAATAAATGTTATATATGGTTGCTTTCAAGCGACTGCTTGCGTTGGCGGTTTAGCAGAGTATGCATGTAGGTAAAAAGGAGAGGCGAAGGGGAATAGTGCATTGTTGTCGATACAGACAACAGACAATGTCCACAGAAGGTGAATAATATCCACCACAGATACTAATGCTGATGTTCGCAACAGTTTGACATAAACACGACTAGCTATATGTTCTATTAAGAACGCTATCTTAACGCATGCTGTAAAGACGTGTGCGAATAATATTCCAACATCATAACCGTTCACGTTGTAGTCAAGTAGTAAAATGTTTACTAGAATCGCATCATATTCTGCAACAAACGGCACTATGTATCAACAAAGCGGTGAGCACATTTGGTCTCGTCAGCTATTTTAAAGACTCTTTTCAGTCCAATCTCACTACGTATTGTGACGCCGCAGAAATCCTCTTACGTCGAAAATATATCGTTTAGAACGATGCTGTGAGGAACTTTCAAAAGAACATCTAAACTCATACAAAAAGGAGTTCGACAAATTTAAACGGAAAATATTTATAAGTAATTTTTTTATGGATTTATAAAACAACAAAATTTAATTTGTTGCTAAGTAGCAATGTAACCTAAGATGGTAGCACGCGAAAACCTAGCTCAAGTATAGCTGCCGGTAAGTACCATGTAATGTCATGCCATGTCCTTTTCGCGACCTACCCCTTTCTCTATGCAATAATAATCATGGGCTGGTCTAATATGAGGCCTTTAGTACGTAGTGTAGGCCCGGCTGAAAACCAGCGTTAAAGTATTTTTGCTATAGCATATGCTGAGTTGAGGTCCTTTGTAATCTTGAGTACGGCTTTTGTATGTTTAAGTGTATAAATATAATTAGAAATATTTTATTGTAATTTCTTGTTTAAAGTGGGTTGTGTTAAATATGTCCATATTTTCATTGCCAAATAAATGTATTTTCTTTCTTAGAAAACGCCACGTCACCTTACTATAGATTTATCACAAATACCTAAACCGAAAGGTCAAGTTATTTTTAGAATTCGAGCCCACGTATATTTGAGCGCATTGTCACTGATCTATGACTATTTAAAATATTTGATACTCGTTCGCATATTGAAAATAATCAAGATCCGACTTTTCTTAAACGAGATCTCATTTTCAGATATCTTAATAGAAAAGGTTTACTATCAGAAATCCATCAGGAACTATACCTAAAATCGGTAAAAATAATATTTCATATTAAAACAATTAATGTTTCAACGGTCAGTATAACTTTCATAGAGGGTATGCTATCTTCGTATTTAAAAGGCCCATTGGGTAAGCGCTATAGAGGAAGACCGTTCACTAGATGGGAAGATGATATTAAAGAAATCCTAGACCGAGAGACATGGAAAGCTTTGGAGGATGCCTTTACCTGGGAGGGGTTCCAGTAGATTAATAAATTAGTACCTACCTACTTAAATGTAAATGTTATTATTTTTATTAAGATAATTTACACTATACTAAATCCATTTCTTTATTTTCTCGATGACAGTTCTAATTTGATAGTTGTAGTGTTGTGACCAAATAAGTAATGATATCGATCGCATATATTTATTATATCGAGTGACAGTGACGATTCATCAGATTTTGACTAAAATAAATAAATAAATATTACCTGTCGTTATAATTATTTCGTTTCATTGTTTGTTTCATTCTATACCCACTTATTTTACAACAGCTTCGAAAATTTTGAAGAAGTTGCCATTATCAATCAAGAATTAATACGTGTAACATCTTGTAATGAAATATAATATTAGTTAATAAATTTGTACAAAAGTATCCGGCAGTAGTTTAGTTTCTTACATTTTGTAAAAAAATATTGGGTCTGTTATCGTGTTACGTTTATCGTTATAGCTCCATCCCTATCAGTTTCTCTGACTCTGGTAAAACCTTGTACGTGTGTAAACGTCATATTTTTATAAAATAATGCATACATAATGTAAAAAAGACGCTCGTTCAAGTTTTCACAGGAGCTGTCATCGAGAAAATAAAAAAAAGGAAATGTTATACACACATCATATTTGTTTGATTTCTGTAATTTTATTGATTGTAATTTGATTGATGTAATGAGCTAACCAAAAACGGCTATGCGGTTAATTTGTATGCGGTGGAAGTGGGAGCGAGATATATTCCAGCGAAATCTCTCTATAACTTGCTAAAAGACGTCGGCCTGTCGAGAACTGCAGTAAGTTCTATTTTAGAACGGATATCTAAAGCAGCATTAACAGGCTCTTACCAACGCTGGCTTGGCAGGGAGGGTATCGCGGGCAGTCAAGGTGAGCGCTGATGTGCATCATAAGGGGGCCCCTCAAACCTACACCTAGGTTGCAAGTCCCGGGGGCTGCTCGTGTTCCCTCTGTCTGCCACACGATAGACCCGGCACCCGCACGGTGAATCCATTGAATGTTAAGATGTTTGTCTCGATGTTTTAATTCTAAAAAAATACATATTATGCCATTAGTAGTAGTGAATTATTATTTATCTGTATTCTTAATTTATTATTGTTGGTGCAGCGTGACTTGCTCTGGAGTCGCAGCGTGCCCACGTGGCATTTCAGCATAATATGCTGAGCTAGACGCCTTTCTTAACTGCGGGACATGTATTATATTATTCTTAATATATTAATTTGTTTTTTGTGTATGTTTACATTAGTACCTATAATTATGAACACAGTTCCATATCGTCTTTATGTTTAATCTGTTTATATTGTTTAATAGCGTGTATTGTTGGCTATACAATTAATAAAATTGAAGTGTCTGTTTGTAATCTCAAAATAACAGCTTTTTACTAAATGCATATGAAAATTATGAAAGTATATACGATACATATAACAAAACACCCATTTAAAAAATAATCTGTATGTCTGTTTATTCTGAGTAATCTCTGAAGCGGTTGGGCCGATTTCGATGGGACTTTCACTGGTAGATATCTGAATTTATAGGGAGTAACTTAGTCTACTTTTATTTTTGAAAAATAATTAGGGTTCCGCACAAATGAAAAAAACTGATCATGGTGAATAAATTCGGGTACTTAAATGGCTTACGCTGAGTAAACCATAAGAGATATAGCAAATTAATGTACAAAACAATTGTAGATATTAAAAAGACCTACAAAAAAGGCTGGGAATACCCACAATAAGCATTTTTGTCTTTAAAATAGCTGGGAGCGGGGAAGGAAGATCCACGCGGGCATTCTGTGATCCACGTGAGCGAAGCCAAGAGCACAGCTAGTTGAGAATAAATGCCTTCTTTTTTCAAAAACCTAGCATCTTAAGTATTACAATAAAAGTGACACCGCTAAGTAGATGCTATCCGTCAAAGCTTTCAGACATTTATCTCAAAAAGCTACACGCAAATCTCATTTCACCAAAATAAACCTACGCTTTGATGTGACAATACTTTTGGGTTTAAGCAATAAACGAGTCTGACTTGCTAAATGGACAGCTCACTTAAACGTCTGAGAAGTATTTCAGTTCTTACTTTGTCGTAAGTTTACACGTTTCAACTCAAACGGTTTACGGGTTAGCATTATTTTGAAATAGCCTTCAACAACAAGAACTCTACCGCTGTTGCCTATATGCCAAATGGGCATAGTGGACCTATGACTAACTATCATTAATAGTTCATAACTGAACATAGAATTTTTTACAAGATCTTTTTCGAGATTTCCTTTTGTACTTGATATTCACGTTACCTTTTCTAAAGCTTGTCTACTCCCACGGTAGTTGGTTCTTTGATACTTTCCAACTCTTTGGACTTAGGAACTAATAGACTAACGTAAGTAACTATTGTAATCTCTATAGGGCACTGAGATTAACAATACGCTTAAGTTAAACTTATTGTGGTGTTTTTCCCATTATAATGGAGCATATCTTTCCTTAAGTAATCAAGTGTTACTGCGTCTAAAATTTAGCCTAACAAAATAATAGTCAAAATTATGCCAAATATACAATTTACGTACATATATTACCCATGAGAACAAGGAGTTATGTCAACAATGTATGATATGATTCGGTTTATCAAGGCAATGTAGCATTTTTGTCACTGAAGGAGAATGGAAACCATTACTTGTCGCGCGAAATCATTTATATCACCAAAAGGGGCTATATATTTATGGTTATTGATTCTGCCACTTATATAAATATTATTTATTTAACTATATATAGAATATATACTTATATACTTTGCTTTATTAATACCATAAAGCGGATAAGTTTTTTTATTTGTTTGTTTGTATAAACACGCTAATCTCTGGAACTACCAGTCGGATAAGAATTTTTTTTTTTTTTTTGTATATGATAGCCTTTTTCATGAGAAATAGTATAGGCTCTCTAACATTAGGCTAAACCTCTCAGCTAGCCTTTAATGTTGATTTCTGTTAAGTAAGTTGGAATACGAAGCGCTCCCGTACAACTTTATCCGCGTGCGTTAACATAGTGGTTAGTCATACCTAAATACGATGTTCTGCGAAAATATTCGTTCTTGCATAGTATATCTACAAAAGTCCGCGAGGTATTTTGTAACAAACATTTGTTGAAAATTCAAAAGTGATTTATGAGCATTATTTTTAGGCATGGCATATTTAATCCTTACTAACAAAAGTTACTTCATCATAAAGGCAATTTTATGAAATATAACTCTATCCTTTATAGCATGTTATTTGGGCACAAGTTTAGGAGACAATGGGAAATTAAAATAATTTATACTTGCGTGAAGTGAGAACAATTATGATAAGCTACACGGGTGCGCTGGCGGCGCGGCGCGGTGTTTGTCGGATAAAATTGACACGGATGAAACCGTGGCGCACAGCTAGTATGATATAAAATAAAACAGTTAAGAGTAAATTGCAACAAAAGCCATCTAACGGTTCTTGGTATAGTAGATCTAGTCGCGTGTATCAAGTGTTTGAAACTTTTGAACTGCCTTGAACTTTAGTTCTTACAGAACAATGTTTAGATTTATTTGATGCTCTACGGACAGTACACGGCGCGGCACGGAGAGAGGAGACTGGGTATTTTTAGCTTCAATTCAGTTCAGGTTTAAATACGTTACTAACGTTTGCCTGCGACTTCGTCTGCATTGAGTGCAGACCTGGGTCCAGAGAGTAATGAAAAATATATAATTTACCGGGATAAAAAGTATCCTATATGCTGTTAATCCAGGATATAAATTATCTGTGTGCCAAATTCTTTCCCAATCGATTCAAACTCTTCTACGCGACTGAGTTACAAATATCGAAACATACACACTTTCACATTTATCAGTATTTAATAAGTAGGATGTATTAATAAAGTTTTTTATACAAACTATGAAGCATGTAACTTCATTATAGGTAATCCAGTGTAGATCAAGTTATGTAGTGGCTTTAATCAGAGGAACCTTGACTAACAGAACAAATTAATACATTGCTCAAATAAATCTAAACGCACCACCAGGATAGTAAATCGGAACAAAAAGCTGTGTATTAAAGGGGAGTTGCGTCACTTGCCGTTTAATTTTACGTGCATTGGCTTGTGGAACCTCAACTACATATACCACTGTATCTAGTATCTAGTCAGTACAATATTAGTATCATTTTCGTTGAATAAATTATAGTTTTAGAGGGCCATAACTAAAAGAAATATTATCGAAAAATTATTGATCATCAAGATTGAAACTTGCTCTCTAATGCGGTCTTAAACGGACTTCGTAAACTAACTGATAATACGATAAGAAGCAAAACGATAAAAATCCTACTTCCCTCTTTTCCCAGTAATCCCCAAAGTCGTTCCTATATCGGTTCGTACACTTTATCATAGCAAAGTTAGGCAATATCTCATCCCAGGGGCCTGTTCAACAAATATTGTCTATCTTATAATAATAAAAATGTCCGCGTCAGTTGTGTGCTGGCTCGGGAATCAGTCAGTCCCTCGGCGCGGCGTTATGCGTCAATATCCTGTTATCAGACAAGGGCACTCTCGACACCGTTTCGGGTAGGTGACGCGGACGAATCGAACGGCTCTGGGACATTTTTTAGAAGCGACTACTTCGGGAACAAGTCACGTTTTTAATTAAACTGTTTTAGTGACTGATTTATATAGATCGTGTTATATTAACAGACTATTGGAAATGCAGCTACTAGCTTCTCCCTTATAAAATACTTCAGCAATATTCAACTCTTAAAACCCACTTATTTTTTACCGCTAAGATATGACTCCAAGGGAACAGTATGTTATTAACAACGCTTGTAGTCTAACCTGCTTTAGATTCCTATTTATATGCAAGTAAATCAATTCAGCATTCATATTTCTTCTTCTCTCCAGGATATGTCCTCTGCCGTACATCCGGCCTGCCTTTTAATTTAACTCATGTCGTGGTATTGTGTGTTGTGAACCACATCCTAAAGAATGGACTACAGTAACGCGAATATAACAGTTTCACCGCAAAACAAGATGGTCCTTCCGTAACGTAGCAATATCCATATATCATAGTAACGAATCCATAAAAGGTAGCTTTTTACTAATTACTCTAGTTAGTAAAAATCCTTTACTTATTTAACTGTCTATCAGAAAACAAATTTGAACAATTTAATCCCAAATACCTGTAATTCCTGCAAAGACAAGAAGCCGTACCTAGGTAATTGTTGTCGTTTACTCCGCCATGAGTTTTATCAGAAATGGAATTAGCGGCTCAATTATTTATATCATTATTAATTAGTGATTTATAAGGTCCTATAGAAACACGTAAGATGAAAATAAGATTCGTAATAAGCTCTCTCGTATTGTCTAGTTTCCTATACTCAGCTGGGAATTATACCGTCCACAGCTTTCGGCAAAGCCGAATTGCGTTACGAAAATTAACGTCAAAGGCAATAAACACGTGTTTAATCATCATCTGGTTTTTTTTTTGTTACAGAAACTTTTTTGTATCACTTGCTCGTTGCCAATAGTAAATTTTACTTCTTGCATATATTATTGTATTACAAATGCTATATTTGGTTATGGAGTTTCTATCCAGAAGTTAATGTAGTATGTTTTTAATTAATTTAATTTACTTCCAGTGTTATTTTATCTCATATTTTGAAATTATTGAAACTGATATAATTTAGAAACTTTGCACAAGTGTAATGAATTCAAAATAATTTACTCAAAATTGAATTTCAAGTTGCCTTTAAATTTACAGAAAAAGTTTCAGTAAGATTGTAATCGCTTCACTTGTATAATACTAACTTAGATACGAAAAAAATAGAAACCATAGCTCTATTGTTTTCTATTATTTAGACCGCAGCATGCGGGGAAGGAATTTAGTAAGATACGTATGTCGCCGAGTCAGTCATCTCGGTTTCGCTGATGATGGTTATATTTGGCTTCTAGGCACTGCATCTGACGCACTATGGAACCTCGGAGCTTGTAAAGTCCGAGCTCATTAATTGTTTGTATGTTTTCTTGAATATTGGTAACTTTTCGAAGAGAGCACGATAATTTGATGGGATCCGTACGGCGACGCAGTTTTCTCTTTTTTAAACTGTCAGTGTTTGTAGATAGCACTAAGTGTGACCGAGGTAGGAAAGATTACAAAGGATTATGCATGCTCTAACAACAGCATTAAGATGAATTGATAATAATAATAATAATTCATGATAATAAACACTGACACTAACTAACATTAATGCAATTACTGTATCGGCTTGTTAACTCCTTAAACTGTTTGGCAAAAGACCAAAGTAAGATAAAATATATTATTATAATTATTATTATCTTTTTTAAGCTAGATCAAATATTTATATTGCCTATGGAGTGCATCCGTTTGCTCAAAATAAGATAAATTAAACCACGAAGCTTCTGTAATTCTAAATTTAAGCTTCAACTAATCCTTCTACAATTAGGAAACAATCCTCCCGGAGTATAATCCGTCAAGAAACATTAAACAGTTAAATCCAAATCCCCGAAATCGACGCAAAAGTACTAAACTTGAGATAATTGCTACAGATTGTCTTCGACGTTAAGCTATCGAAGTTTAAAGAATTGACTGCAGTTATCCGAGTTGGAATTGGTAAGGGTTAATGTGGGGAGGTAATTAAAGTTGGTGATCCCGGCTTTCGTTCGGTTCGAGGAGGCGCGTCGGAGTCAGAGGTTATTTTAAGGGATTCCGTATTTCCTATTGTTTCTTGTTTATTCGATTGGAGACAACATTCTCTTGTGTAATATATTTATTCGCAATACGAATCTAACTACACATTTATTATACTAACAATGTTCCCGTGGTTGAGGATCTTTTTACGATTTCTAGAAGTAATATTGACAATTTTTTGACCCATTAATTACTTATATTTCCCGTGTACAAAATATCATCAAAATCGGTTAAGAATTAACGAAAATATTTTGTTTCATGTTTTTTTACGATTTCTAGAAATAGTATTGAAATTTCTAATACCGTATTAATTAAACAATGACATAAAATTTCATAAGTATCTGTTAAGCCGTTTTTGAGTTAAATTTGGACATACAAACAGATAGACAGACATAGGCAGCCGCCCTAACCCATCTTTAGATTCTTTGTTATTTTCAATTCGAACGTAGCAGCACACTATACACAAAAGTTACAAACAATACTTCAAAAGATGAACACTGAACAGGTACACATTTCGTAAGAGGAATTCGAATTTCCCCGAGAATGCCGCTTACAATTAATAAAATTCGCTGAATTCTCCCAATCCGGCAGTAATTGGGGAGCGCGCGGGGAAACGCAAATTCTTATTGGTAATTACCGACCGAAGGCGCAGTTAATTTTGACGTCTGCTCGGAAAACTCAAACAAAAGGGAGACTTCAAAAGGACTCATTAAGTCGTTTCTCAAATAATGGCGGCATGAGGAAAATCATAAGGGCTATGAGGTACATCTGTCTCTCTCAGTATCATCACGACGTGTCGTTGAGGAGTTAGTGTATCCGCTATTTATTCGCTTTTTAAATGTAAATGTGGTTCTGAGAGGCAAAAGTCACTTCTCTCACGACATAGTGGCGATTTCAAACGTGAAGATATTATCAGAGCATAGAGCAATGGGAACGCATTTCTCATGAGTTCAGGTTTCTTCACGTTATTTCACCATCAACGAACACTGTTAGTACACTGTACATAAATTAATAAAGTTATGTGAAACCTGAAAAACTTTTGCTGGTGAGCTGTTTCCTATTTTGTTTTTTCTCATTTTTATAAGTAATAGCAATTTGATATTTTATTAAATAACAAACACCGTACGGTCCGTTTTTAATTTCAAATTTAACACGGATGAAACCCTGAGGCACAGCTAGTTTTCTAAACTGCTCATAGCGGATTTAGCAAGTGCAAGATACATAATTTTGATATGTATATTAATAAAGAAGTGTACCACAGAATTTTTTTGAAATATCCGTACGCTTACGAATTTATTTATTTAAATGAGACGTGCCCCGATAAGTTTTTAGATAAATGTACCTTGTTATCGAAACAAATACATTATTTTAATTACTCCTTTCACCTCAAGAAGTATAAGTTCAAACTTTAAATGATCAAAGCAGATATACGTCAAGTTGATTATGAGCAGTTTAAACTTAGTTAAACGCCGGCGGTAAAATGAAAACCGAACCGCAAATTAAAACTAGCGGGAAAGGGCGGAATGGGGCGGATTGTTTCTAACAAATTGTTATTGTTGCTAATCGGTTTCAGTCACGACATATGACTTTAAAGAGCACACAAAATAGAGTATCGTTGGGGAATTTTAATTACCTACTCTAAATTAATGCATCTTTTATTTATTTACCACAGTGGATGTAATTAGGTAAAATTTGTACAACTTGAATAGCAAAATACTGAAAGTACTCATAACTGGTATGAAGTCAGCAAGCAAATCAGACAGTAGTGAACAACACGAATAAAAAAAACCAAGACAGTAAAAAATTTTAACGAACAAGAACCAATAAAAATCTTCAAACCTTAGGAACGATAAATATTGTGTCGTAAATAAAATTAAACATTCATTTTTTTTTTTTTTATAAATAATGTTTCGCCGGGCTGGGATGCCACTCAAGCATTTGCTCCGGAAACATATTTTTAAAAAGACATTTTGAAATGTTCGTTATTTATTACTTATCATTCTCTTATTTATTTTTACACAAAAAATGTTCTTTCATCGGTATTTAGTAATAGTTTTTATTATATTACTTTTCATTTTATAATAGGTGCTATACTATATAAAAATCGGATAAGCTCTCTTGCTTACAAATTTATAGATAAATAACAAGTATCACTTCCTCCCTTTGATTTTTACTGACTTGGATAGCAATCACAATACAAATCGTGAGAAACCAGTCGTTGAGAATGCTTTGGTGCGACGCGACGCACTTCGATTTCGCCGCCATCGTAGGCTTTAGACGCAATGTGACGGTGACTTCTGTTTGTCCGCTTACTTCTTCTAAACCACGCAACGGCTTTCATTTTCATTTAGAAAAATTTCTACGGAATGTTTGTACAAACAATACAATTCCAATTAAATTTATATGTAGTAGGGAAAATCTGATATTTTAATCGAGTTTTCAATAAATCGATTTCGGGCGTTTACATGGCTCACGCCGGCTAAGCTTTAATAGATACATCAAAATAATGTAATAAAGAATTGTATTTTCTTAAAAGCCTGGAGAAAAGTCCGCAATGGCATATGTCTACCTGCTAAAGTTTACTCACAGTAACCATTTTTATTTGCAACGTAATAATTAAAAATATTAGGTTATTTGCGAAGGTACTTTCTCCAATTCATTATTATTCTTTATCCAGGTAAATATGTTAGTTATCTTGGGAATTTAATTTAGATTAAAATTGTTCTTCACATTGTATTATTTAAATGAATACCGTCAAATATAGGACGGATTCAAAATAACGCACAACTAAAAAATCACTCGCAGCGAAACGGATAAGCGGCACTCCGCACCTATGATGAACTACGCGTCGCGTGCTAAGCGTACTTTTCGTAACTATGAACTTATGAATTATCAATAATAAATAGATAACTTGTAAATCATGTTTTTTTTAAATAAATGACACCACTTTGTACGTTGCACCCGTGCGAAGCTGGGGCGGGTCGCTAGTGGATTATAATCCAGTGACAATGAAGTAAACAGTTTCCACCTAACTCGAACATACCATTCTATAAAAACATTATTAATCCCATTAGAAGTTTCTATAGGTAACCAAAGAAAAGAGAAATGTTATAAAAAATTATACAAATCATAATGATATATTTCCTTTTTTTGGCTAAAACGAACGCCGTAGGTAGTAGGTACCTAAGACCTCGATTTGAGGGGACGAGGGTCGACGACCCGGGACATTTTCATGAAATTTGTCGGAATTTATTAAAGGAATTCAGTGTTAGAGGACAATAAACCAAAGTCTAGGGACAGTTTTGTTATCTATCATGTTCTTTTTATTGTTTTGCAGGCTCAGCCTTTGAGCACCGTCACTTGATACTACATTATATGTAAGTGTATACCTATCATAAAAATCTTGTATGAGTCTGTTCGTGGTTCTATAATTTCTGAAGGACTTTTTTATCGAAGCATGACAATGTGACGGCAATGCACCTATAAGTGAGAACTACAATTCATTGTCTGCTCAAATGTCTCTTCACGTAATCTTTAAAGGACTCCGTGTTGTAGTAAGGAGCGAGGAGGGCCAGGGGGAGGGGAGGGAGGAACTGATCAGGAGACAGTTTCACAGGTTCACTCAATACGGCAAAGATACTAAGATAATTGACCGATTGAGCTCATATACACATAATTTTTTTTTTATCAAGATGCTAGTTTATAGATACGTTTGGATCCGATAGGTGGCGCTGTCGTCGGGCTATTAACTTACCGGAAAGGACAGAACAATGTCTGCCGACCCATTTAGCTTACATACATAATATATAAACAGGAATTGCTAATTTTTTAGTATTAGATCAATGAGGTTTGAAAATGTAACAAATTTTGTTATCAGCATGTTGAAACAAAAGAGATAGGAAATCACAGCTTATGGCGGAAACCCTTTTGCCAAAAAAGGATAAAAGTTTGTTCTCGCTCACGCCGGTATCATCGATTTGGATAAAATTTTGTTTTAGATAATGTTTTGCATTCCTGATTTATCTAGATAGGTAGGTGTTTTTGTTGTCTTTTTTAATAAGACACCGACCGCAGCTCCGTCGGCCAAATATAAAATTTATGTAATAAACCCACATAAATTTCTGTGAATAAAATAATACTAGATTAAATGAATATTCTCAATAATGTTGATACTACTGGGATGTGACGTTGGCTAAGGATGGACATTGGCATACAAATATGAAAACTAATTTTAGTATCTCGTATGTAGTACGACTCTAGAAAGTATCATAAAAATATATGAAAGTAGTAAAAATAGAAATTTCGGACAAGTCTACAAGTTTACTTTTATAACTTATTTTTATGACTATGCAATGTATTTATATATCACTAGGTTTCCTTCTCGGCTTCGCTCGTGTATACTTTAAGAATTGTACAGGTATTTCGTTCAATTTGAATTTATCTGTTATTTTGTTAATTGTTCATCTATATATATAAAAGGATAACTGACTAACAGACATATCATCGCACAGCCCAAAGTACTGTGCCTAGGACCGTAAAAATTTGCATACGGGACTCCTTTTACACTGTAGGTGAACACTAAAGAAGCATTTTTGATAATTCAACTCCCGAGAGATAAGGTCTAAATTGGTATTTAGAAATTCAGTTAGAAAGTTAACAAAAATATTGCACATAATTCAACTATGAAATAAACGAAGCCGTGGAACAAGCGCTAGTAATGTATAACTCAATAAATTATGCAAATAGTGAATGTAGTTTACGCAGACAAAAGTGCACAAAGACATTTATAGAACTCTTTAATCGCACACTTCATTATTAACACATACGTAGTTGTACCTACTCTCCGGTATTACAATCAGAATAAAACCGACCTAAAAAAAACATTTTCCATATAAAATTTACCACCCGTTTTCAACCCCTTAGTAGTTGAATTTGGATAAATCTCTTCTTAAGCGATGCCTGCAATATAAAGTCAACACCCTCTGCAAATTTACAAATATCTATTCTTAGTTCTTTTTGCTGGCGACCATGTTTCAGACAGGCTATTTTATATTATATCTGATTATATTTATTTTTTACATTCCTTAATAAAATGATAGCTTCTAGAGTTGATAATCATTCCCTTATTGTATAGTAAAGTCGGGTGTAGTGTTGGGACATTTCGATAAATGAATAGTGCTTATAGAGCGTAGTGTGAGGATGATTAATGCGGTTCTGAATCATGATCGAGTTATACGTAACGAGTGGCCGCTGATTGTGCGCGGTTGGGATTTGCCGTTTCCAATCATTCACTATTGATTCGTACATTTAATTTATCTAGTACTTATCTACCTTACGCATATGTCTGGGATTTACAGGCAGTTCCCTTTTTACAAAAGTTTTTGTTTAATTTGCTTTGTTAGTATGGGGTCAAATCTTGCAACTGATTTTTATAACAGTTATCCTTAACCGATTGCTCTGAAATTTTCCGTTCACGATTAATTTGGATTTTTCATGACAATGCGTTGTTAGCATTGCGTCATTCTAAATCCAATATGGTGGACTCCCAAAGATGACGGACCAGTTATTTCTTATGCAAGTAATAAAAACTTTAAAAAAACCTCGAGAGTTCAAAATCAAAATGAAACAAGGCTTTATTCAATTTAGGCACTAAGAAGGCACTTATGAACTTAAAAACACTACTACCAGTTCGGAAAATGTCTCAGCCATCGAGACGACCGGCAAAAAACTCGAACGGGTTTTTCTTTTTTTGTACAATAGTATTAAATTATTATTATACTGCAATAATGTCCAATGTAATGCAATAACAATAATCATATAATTCAGTGGATGAACAGAGAGCGAGTCACTTTCAAACATCACTATCATTCAAATAACTATCTAATTAACAAAACTAGCGATCGCCCTAAGCTCGAAATTTGACCAGCAACTTTTTGATCATAGACTATTTTCTGTTTGGCATTTGCAGTATTCATAAACAATAAGTATTATCTACATCACTTACTGTCACTTTTCGTTGAGTGACAATGTCAATATTCTGGGGAGTCTAAGTTCAATGGCACTTGTCGGGTTAGGAATCGCAGTATTAATATATTTAATTTAATATATCAGTAACAGATATTATACATAAATTAACTAATTAATTTAAGTAATGTAAATGTACAGTAATGTAATGTAATAAAAGTGTTGTAAGGTTTGTGACCTAGTCTTTTTTTTTCACTTTTATAATTCATAATTACTGGTTTATTTAAGCGCAGTGACAATAATATTTGCTTTAATTTCTTAATATATTTGTGTTAATTTACAAAATTACACAAATACAAATTATTTATTGGCATTTCAACGCAAGGAACACACACGGTCGTCTTTTGGTAAGCCTACCAAACATGAAACTGTAAAACTGATCATACAAACCTGCGGCAGTTCTGCCTGGTCGAATCGACACAATCGCATCAGTTTTGGTGAGAGCAGTGGTCATGAATTATGAGACGAATTATTATGTTTTTCAATAACAACTATTATGTATTGTTATTTCTATTGTGATTGTTTTAATTTATTTTAACATGAATTCCATTTAAACATTTTACTACTATTTATATGACTTTGCCAGTTATTTTATAGAACCTTTTCACTAACATAAATCTGTTAGTGTTCTTATAATAAACAATTATTATAACACTGAATGGCTAAATTAGCTTCGACAAAACGACCACTAATAAATGTAGCATTAATAAGAAATCATTTTCTACAGCTAAAAAGCGATATTAAGGAAAAAATTATCATTGTCATTAGTGCAAATAGAAAAATTAATAAAAATGAAAATGATTAAACACAAGGTTATGGTTTATTTATTTTAAGTATAAGTTTTTATTAAAACTCAATACTGATTTTAAAAACGCTCTGAAATGTTCACTCGGCTGTTACTCAGATGGTGACTGAATGAATGCATCATACACGATCCGTTCAGTTCTTCTGCCCAGGCCTCTCGCCGTAACACTATAAGTATGGATATATATCAGGTCCAACAAAACTGAAGGTAAAACAGCTTATGTATGATGGCCTGTAATCGTCTTTTTAATTACAAAATTACAAAAAAGTTATAGAGCGATCGCAGTCGGTAGGATTCGAACCTACGCTCCCAGAGGGAATCTGATTTCTAGTCAGACGCCTTAACCGCTCGGCCACGACTGCTGCGCTTAAAATTTTCAAATTAAAGATCCGCTTATAAAGCAATACGAAACAATTGCATGATTTAATCAGATGGTAGGTATAATTAGATATTCGATATTCTGTATCTTAAGCCATCTTTTAACACTAAAGATTACCATACAATGATATTATGATAACATTTATTGCTACTGTATTTTTTTAAATAATCCATTAATAATAATTATATTATATACAGAGTGTATTTAAAATAAAATGCTCGAGGTTGGTTCCAACATTCAGCTGAACGGGGTTTATCAAAGCTACATAAAGTTTAGCAGTTCCCCCGTGATATTGTATTCGTTGGGAACAAAGCTCCAACTGCCATTAGTCCTCTGACGTTAATTGCAACTACTTGATGTATTACTACACTATGCATGAAAACTATGATATAACTGAACAGTATGCTAACTGGTTTTTACATTTTAAATAGTTTATTTTATTTTGCAAACAAGGCATTTTTTTTTAACCTAAAGGAAAATTTTAATCGCCGAGAGAAGAATAGGGTACCTATATTCTGATTATAATGATTGTCGGTAGCAGATCCGGAAAAAAGACACTTCGAGGCATGTTACTGTCTGTCTGTGTATTTATAGAGTTGGACTGTCAACCCCTTATCGCTGTTTTCTCGTTTCTTCGTCTGAATTTGATTTCTAAAATAAACCTGGGATGGCCAAAACGTCGACCACCTAGACGTTTTTGGTAGTACGAAAAAGATTAATAAAAAATTATGAATAATTGCCATTTTAAGTAATCGCTTCATACAGTTCCATGTTATGAGGCCTGTGACTTGATTTATAATTAACACTGTATTTAACCTTCGCATTGCAGTTAGTTCTTAATGTTCTTACAATGTGCAAAAATAGAAACTTGTGAAGGATATGCAGTGCCTAACATCCAGCCAAAAACACAATGTTCAGAACTGAATGTGATAGACAAACTACTTTTCGATAAAATAGTTAATTTAAGACCTTCTTTAATCGTTTTTAGGCAGTCATTAAATATTTTTTTATTAAATAAGTAAGCCATGCAAACAGTTATTGAATTTCTTTTAATCCGTTGATCGGTAGACCGCTAGGAATATTCTAGACTAAAATATAGACCGCACACTTTTAAAAGTTTTACCACCCGTGCTGTAAAAATCAATTAGTTAATTGATAAATTTCCTAGATTTACATTTCCACACCGTTCTTCGCATACAATAGTGAAGTGAGGTTAACATGTTACATTTGTGATAACACGACCTTCCAAGAACCTTTCACTGTAATAACATGTTCAGCGAAAGTTGTTTCTGGTTGAATGGAATCGTTTGCTTACATTTTGTTCTGATCTTGAACGATATAATTCCCTTTGATTTGTTCACGAACATTGAACATGTTTATTTACAGTGATAATGATTAGTTATTTTTCAATGTTTCTGTTATATTTTATAGGATTAGCGTTTGAGAACAATCTCGCCTCACGAAATATCACGGTATCACGCTAAACCTAAAGAAGACTGGCTTTCAGGTGCAACTGCCGGAAGACACCTAAAAAATCCTGGCGACAGATTTTAGCCAGGCGCTTATTAGTGAAAATTGATATTAACTACCATGAGGTCCATAAATAAGCTATAATTTAAACACTATGTTTTCCTCAACTGAAAGCAGGCTCATTGTAGGATTAAAGCTTTGACGCTAGCCATTTACAATAATATGATTTTCAGCTTTATCTGTGATTCGTACCTAAGTGCTAATATCAAACTTGGCTATATGATTACGTGGCACATAGTAATGAAAGGTACCTGGGCAAAGGTAACTAGAAGCATCTTATATAGAGGTCAAGTTGAAAGATTGTCCAGCTGTAAGCAGAAAATTACAATTCAAAAACCCACCCAAGCAACCAAAATGGCACTGCGGTAGCGTTTCAAGAGAGAATGATACTTTTCGTTATTTTATAGTTGTTATAATTATTATAAAGAATTGGAAAAAAAAATTGTGATGTAATTGCAATTTTACGATTTTCGGGTTTTTTCCTTAACTTGTGGTATTGCTTCTTGCCAAATTTCATAATTCTACCCTATAGGTTTTTATTCGCTTTGCGAGTGTTAAAATATCCTGCAAAAATGGCCGTATCTTTTGATTGCATTGACTTAGAACTTTGATTTTTTCACAGCTACAAGGGATTGCAGACCTGAATATTTGATAATAATTTCAATTTGATACCTCTACTCGCTCCTGAGAAAAAAAGTCTTGACAGACAGACGGACGGTCAACAAAGTGATCCTATAAAGGTTCCTTTTGAGTTACGGCACCCTAAAATGATAAGCTTTGGCTATATATTTCAAATTTACGTGGCAGTACCCTAATGTAACATTTTTCGACGTACACTTTCTTTATACAAAGAGATGTTACTTCTTGTCTCTGCCCTCCATACACCACAGCCGACAAGTATGACAGCTGAGGACACTGCATAAACTCAATCGAAACGTATGCGAAACACAATAATCAATGTTTTACTATGGCGTAGTGGTGGAAAAACATCCGTCTGTTATAATGCCACCAACTCGCATTCCTAGTATTACAGAGTAGATAAATAAAGAAAAGCAAAAATTGTCAATGTAGATTATATCATAATAACAATCAGTACAGAAACGTTCAAAACAAAATTGCAGAGATAATGTTAAATTGTCGAACACAATGTGGAAACTAAAACAATAATAATAAATACAAATACTAAATAAAGGATTCTAGTTTTGTCGGGCCACGAAACGCATTGGACATACACTAATTAATAATATAATATTAGTATTATCTCCTACCTCTTCAAAGATAAGGTGAAGAGATACTTGAGAAGCCCAGTATGACAGCAGCGATCACTATTTTTATATACAACAAAGGTGGCCAACAAGAATATGGCTTGCATTATAAGATAAGATAAGATGGTTAAAAAACGGCAGGAACTAAAAAGTTCTCTATGGCATAACTTTGTCGTACCGTGAAGCTATGGAAACTTCTCCTCGTCAGTGTGTTCCCTCCTTCTTACGACAGTGGCGACCGCCGATGTATTTAGATTTGTCAGGGGTTGCCATTGTGTTTAGTTTGTGCTGCGTTTAACATTAGGGTACTTGTAATATCAGGTATAACCGGCGTGTTGCAGACCTTAAACCCCTCTAACCCAAGGAGCTCTGGAAATCTTAATCACTGCAGGAACACAACACAGGGTTATTTGGCTGCTATCTTCTGTAGAGTGTAGGCATTCCACAAATCCGACTGCTCCAAATAGACAGAAATCTCCAAAGAAATTTGTCTGTGCCCTACCTCTCTTAGAACGTATCCGGCCAGCAATGGATTGTAGGTACAGTACTTTGCTGAGTTACGATTTAGTTGTAATTTGGTGTTTGTATTAATAACTAAAGTCTTTTTTCATTTATTTTCTTCTTTATTAATTTAACTAACTAACTATTTATTAATCCACTCTACGAAATCACAGCGTTATATGTTTCAAAACTTGTATTATTATCGGTGAAATAATGTAGTGAACATGATTGTCGACTGAACAGTTAAGCCGAGTTTTAATATAAGAATTTGGAATAATTTTGGACTCCATTTTACTTCAGGGACTGGGTATCGTTACACTTTGAAAACATTTGGCATCCTGTGTTTAATTAACAACATGCATGAATAACTACCATTGCTCGCATTAACATGATTTACACTAGATCTCAGAGCCCTACGTACCTGTATGCTCGACTAAATAATATTTTCATATAATTGATTTATAATTACCTTTTAAAATCATTTCAAACTAGTTGCAAATAAAAGAGAAAGTGAAAGGCTAATTACTAACGAGTCGGTTTAGTGGGCACACATTTAAGCGCAGTTTGATACCAGGCTCAACCGGCTGGTCTATTTAATTTATTTACGACTACTCCGCAGCAGTTACGGACCCTTGTACAGATTATTAGTGTCTAAACCTTTGTCCTGTGACGTAAGAGCCCATGATAACGGTTACTTATGACTTGGGATTAACTGTTTATCTTAGTTATTTGCTTTTTGTTTAATCGATGAAGTTACTAAAGGCTATTTAAAGGATTATTAAAGGATATTGCCTATAAAATCTAATTACCTACGAATTACGACGCTTTAACCGCTCGGCCACGACTGCTACTTCTTGTAGATTACATATTGACATACTGTAATTTACTCTATGATGATTTAACTATTTATTTAACTGTGGCCTTTCACTTGCCTTATAAGTAGCACACGTTTGTTTTAAATAAACTACACAGTTTGAGTCATATCACGTAAGTAAATTTTAAGAGCTAGTTACATTGAATATTTGTAAGTAAAGAAAACAATAATTTTACATATGAATCATAATTAGGTTTTACAACTAATTTAGTTCTTGCAGATGTATATAGCAACATGGTCAACTCTGCTTTTGTTTATAACTAGAAAAATATATTAGAAAAGGGGATGATATTACATTGACGTAATTGATAACAGTTGACGGGACATTCAATGCGTTTGATAGCGTTCAACGTTCATTTTAATGTCTATCAATCGCTTTCAATTGCCGATCAATAACACCGAGGCAATTAATTGTTTGAAATGGTAGTCTCGGGAATCAATAAGGGCTTACAATATGTACTTACTTTTGTTAAAGTCCTAGTTTTATTTATTAAATTTGAAACCAATAAACGTAACTCATATAACTAAGTTTAAAAAAACTTCTTACCTCATCAATTAGGTGAGAAGAAAGTACACAATTTAATAATTTTAGCTCAAACTGGTCTACCATTATTAAAAGTATTTGTTTGTGTGTCTGTCTGTTTGTCCCGGATAATATCCAAAACGGTTGGACTGATTTCGACGGGACTTTCACCGGTATATAGCTGATTTTATAGGGTGTAACTTTGGCTACTTTTATTTTAGAAAAATAATTAGGGTCCCGTACAAATAAAATAACTGTCACGGTGAATCAATTCGGGCGCTTAAATGGCTTACACTGAGTAAACTATAAGAGATATGGCAAATTAATGTACTACATAATTGTAGGCATTAAAAAGATCTATAAAAAAGTTACGGAGAGTATACATCTATCATCTAAGGAACACCAACAATAACCATTTTTGACTTTAAAATAGCCGGGAGCGAGGGAGCAACATTCGCGCGGGCATTCTGTAGTCCACGTGAGCGAAGCTGGCAGGCACAGCTAGTAAACAAATAAATTTATTATACAATCAGGAAGCAGAATGTTTACTCACGTGAAGCGTATATTGCTTTTGGTTGACAAGGGATATCCGAGAACTGTCTTGTTATATGTATATATCACGTTTAATATAATGCAACATATCGCTGCGGGCCGTACTTAGCGTGTCGCTGCGGCTAAGCGCGGCCGAGCAATACAATAATTGTTTCGCGTTGTTTACATCGCGTTCTGATTAGTTTGCTGTTTTCATGCGAATGTTTGTAGTGTTGAGTCAATTGCTGACGCGGGATGTGCTAACGAGTATGTTTTGCTCGTTTTGTTTACTTATAAAATAATATTGAACATTTTGAACCAATAACTATTCGCTTATTAGTGATTTAATTTATCTATGCTAATATTATAAACAGAGAAGTTGATTGGCTGATTTATCTGAGCATACGTAACCGAAAATGTAGAACGCAGGAAAGCCTAATTTAAATTTCAAGTATTTTTGAGTTGTATTATTACATATGTAATTGCCTTTTAATATCAATAATAATCAATTCCTAAGGAAACAAAATGGCAGATGAAAGATTATATAAAATACACTATATTTCTGAATTTAAAAAAAAGTGCAAGTCTATAGTATATATTCAAGAGTCTTTAATTGTCTATAGTATAGTAAAATAAGAACAATACTAACAAAATAACCAAAACCACTCACCACCATTTGCATAATGATTCATTGACCATTCTATAATAACCTGATATTCGATTGGCTTCTCATCTAATTTAAAGCAGGCGCAGGCTATATGAAAATTGCGTAAACTCCGAAAAAAACAGCGCATTTTTGGTATTTACTCTATAAAATGTAAACGAATTTGTTTGATCTAATGACCTGAAACTGGTGACTTTTAAAACGTTACAAAGACAACAAACTCGCGACAAGTATTCGCAGAACGCAGCTACACACCACAACAAGCGCGCCCCAAACGCCCGTAAGTAGTATTATAATAACAGAATAATGTTTAAAAACTTCAACATTCTTATAATATTTAACAATTTAGTAACTGTCAGATCTTAATATAAGTCATAAATCAAAATCAAAAATAATCAAATCAATATCTTTTATTCAATTTAGGCCACAAGAAGGCACTTATGAATGTCAAAACACATGTCCTATTACATGTGACTTAAAAACATACTCGGAGAACTGTGGGTGTACATTAGTACACCTCTGCCTAACCCTTCGGGGAATACAGGCGTGATGGTATTTTATGTTAAAACCCTACCACCGGTTCGGAAAACATCCCAGCTATCGAAAAGAACGACAAGAAACTCGATCGGGTTTATCAACATCTTATCTTTTTAAATTAGTTTTTACAGTATTCAATTATATACAGTTATTATCATTTTCAGTAGATATACAGAGAGGGAATCACATCCAGACATCACCATCATTCACGTAATCAGCCACCCTATAATACCCGTTTGACAATAAAACCAGCTTAACATGATTCTTGAACTTATTATCCGGCAAATCGGTAGAGTAGAGTTTGTAACATATAACAAAACATTAAAGGAGTAAATAATTGACCGATTTTAACTTCCAACGCTCCACAAAATACCTATAATTTTTCCATTCTTAAAACTAAAATTAAAGATAAGAAATTATTCTCTGGGTCAGCGGCTAGTGAAAGCTATTGTCGATAGGTACGATATTTTCGTATCGTTGATTATCATATTAAATGAACGTGATGAAACCAGCTTATCGACAAACCAATCTAATGAGATATTTCTCGAACATTCTATCAAGTTGAAAATTTACCAACAAATAACTAATGTTGTGAACCAACAGCCGTTCCATCTAGTTCTAACAGTTCTGTTCCTTAATATAATATCTTAAAATACATACACTTAACATTTATTTTAACTATAGCTCGGCATATTGACGGTACTGTCCCTCATGGTAAGCACGGTGACCACCGAGAGGTCTAAATTTATCGCTATCCGTTGCTATGTATACTGGATGGTTACGAAAAGTGATCACTATATGTATGGTGGTCGCGGTACACGACCATATTGAAAACAGACCCTTACTATCTCGCTTGATTACAAGATAACGCATCATGCGTAAGCTTGCCTCTATGGCGGGTTATGTTACACTTTGTGTATGGTGTCGTTTCAGTCGCACATAGTTGTCATCTCTCTCTCTTTCTCTCTCATTGCCTAGCCTTATCCCATTTCATTTGAAGTCGGCTCTCCTCTTCATTCTTCAAAAGATGTTTCGGTTCTCGGCCGTCAAACTATTCACTTTTTCTTGCTTCAAGTCGTTGTTGACTACACACATTCAAATGAGAAGGGGTCTACACCGCTTCTTTAGACTTGCATTTATTTATTTATTCATTTCAACACTTACATAATAAACATTAAAACAAGCTAAAAAAAAATAGAGAACATTGCTTAGTACTACTATAATTAAAAGTGTAGACTACATGATAAATAGAATATATCGAGTAACAAGAAACAAAGAGAAAGTAAATTCAAAGGTAATAAACATTAATTCATGCACAGAACATACTTAATCATATTGTGTTCCTCGGGCCTTCGCATTACATGGCCATACTACATCAGGGGCACTTCAGAGAGTTTCCATTTCCTCATCAAAACATGAGGTTTATTAATTGTGAAGGTTTATAAAAATATATTAAACCATGTCGTTTTCAATACTGTTCCATCACGTATAGGTAAATTGGAAAACCGAAACTTTGATCCTATTTGAAAACTCATTACTACTAATATTACAAACTGAATTATCAAATTATTATTTTTCATTAAAATACTCTATCTCAGCGAGGTTTAAATGACACGATCGCGCGTGCGTTACCTCAAAATTCATTTGATTATTTTTTTTAAACAAAACTGTAATAACGTTGACCGAACGTCAGCAGCGGCCGCTCAAGTATTTTAATATAAATTTTCATACAGCAATGTTTCGTTTAAAAAATAATAAATCCAATCTCCAAATACATCAGAGAACGTCTGTGTACATTTTAAATCCGTAATACAAACCCCCTGTAAATAAACACATATGTTAATTGGGTGATGTAATTATATTTTTCAGCATTACAAATTACACGAATACTGCAAAGGCATTGCAAAAATTCAGATTTACCGTACTTAAAAATAATATTTTATAAGTAGATATGGTATTGACGCTCTTTACATAGAATCGTGAGTGTTGGGCAATTACCCTCAGTTCACTTTCTACTTGATACTGGCGTGAGCGAGAGAAACTTTTATCCTTCTTTGTCAACAGAGTTTCCGCCTTACTCTGTGATTTCTTATCTGTTTTATTACAACATGCTGATATCGAAATATGTGCCGTTTTCAAATTGCTTTTAGTGAGAGTATATAACTCGTCTATTTATAAAATATCATTGATTGTACGTTTATATAGTTTTTTTTATAAATAATAATAATGACATAAATAAATGATTGAATGGTGTTGAGGAATTGAGGATGGTAAAGAAAAGATAGAACAGAAAATCCCCCACGCACGACGCCGCGACATTGCAAACAGCACCATCATGATGGGCGGATGTCCGTGATTTATATATATAAATTCTCCATTATCGATCGATTCACGAAATCATAGTTATTTGTTTATTTAAATTTAACATTCACTGTTTTTTATAATATTATATTAAACTTTTGCTATATTCGCGGACGGAACCAACCGTCGCGTAGGAGCAAAGAGCGGCAAACAAATGAAAGAATAACAAAGAGTGTTGACAGAGTCAAAACAATTCTTTGTAATTTATCTACTTAACTATCTTGTTTCTAATTATTACTCCTATGTTGTTATACTAATATAAATGTGAGTGGAATCAATGGTGATAAATTACAAAAAAGTTATTTGGTTCGTTTGATCAAATTTTTACAAATCTATAAACAGTTATATATCTGATACAAAATGGATATACGGTTTTCGATAAATAATATTTCTAGAAATGACAATATACTAAATAATAATTCATATAATTACGGTTTTCTTTATCAGAGTTAAACAGAAAGATATAAATATAGAAGGAATTTTAAAATGAAAATCTAGTTTTTATAATATTTTAATGAGACTTCATGAGCTATTTTATTATAAAATCAAATTACCGCAGCCGGTAGGATTCGAACCTACGCTCCCAGAGGGAATCTGATTTCGAGTCAGACGCCTTAACCACTCGGCCACGACTGCTGTTATAACTCCAAGTAGAAAACTACAGCATGCAGATCCTCTCATATTTGTGGACACGTACATACACCTATAGATATCTATATAAAAAAAATACAGTATTGAAATTATTATATCGATCGATAGCTTGTTAAAATACGTAAGAAAGAAAAAAAAAGACAATTTATTTGAAAATGAAAAACGGTCATAATTAATACAACAGACATTAAAAATGACCTTAGTTCAGCATATGCTATAGCAAAATACTATTTTAGCCGTGTCTAAACTACATAATAATTAATATAAAGTATAAATCTGAAATGTACTTCTATTACATGTTATTATGATGTTACCTTTCATAATGTTACAAGCAAACGCGCGACGACCATTTTGTCTACGTTCCAGTGAAACAGAAACACTTACATTATTAATGTTCAAAAGTAGGTTCTTAATTTAATTCAAAACAGAATATTTATCGTTCCTAAGTTTTGGACCATTTTTGTTAATTCTTTATTGTTAAGATTTTTATTGATTTCGAATAATACGAAATGACTATTCTAAGTAATGTAGATTATTATTTTCCCATTTGCTCAGTAGCTTCATGAGCATGTTCGGAAATCGGTCATAATGAGTCGGTTTTCACCGGTTACAGTCGACACTATTCTCGGACCGCAGTTTACTCACTATCAGGTTAAATTTATACTAATATGATAAAGCCGAAGAGTTTATTTGTTTGTTTATTTGGTTGAACACGCTAATCTCAGGAACTACTGATTCGAATAAAAAAAATGTTTCAGTGTTGGATAGCCCATTTATCGAGGAAAGCTATAGGCTATATAACATCACGATACGACCAATAGAAAGTAAGAAATTTATTGCTTTTGAGAGCTTCCACTGCGTGCGCTGCGTGAATGGTTAAAGTTACTCAAAAGTCATGTGTGACGAAATTGTTTCTCTTAAAGATCCTAAAAAAAGTCCGCGAAAGCACGTCTCATTTTTAAAGTTTACTCAATATAACCTTTTTATTGTAATAAATATGTTTCTAAAATAATGAATTATTTGCGCAGGTCTTGTTATATTCATGGTATTAAAATCATTATCGAAATAAATAAGTTATTCATCACAAGTATTTAAATTTGAACAAAATTGACCTTTATAATAATTGAGTTAAATGCATATCTTAGGAGATATCACAGTTTTAAAATAACTCCGCAGCAAAATAATAATCAAGTACCGCGAACGCATTTTTATTATGCATAATATTGTGGGAGGCGGGCGGTACCTATGTATAATACAGTGCCTACGACCCACATCTCTCTAACCCTTTTCCCTCTCTCTCTTTCTTATATGGCGCAGACGAAGTTGCGCGGGTCAGCTAGTGCAATATATAATAGATTTTAACTCAATAAAAAAACTTATTTCTCAGAACCAAAGCTATGGAAATGTACTAACACCTCGAAAAGGATACTGGTCGAACTAAAAACGAGTTCAAACCTATGAAAATACAGCTAGTTTAGTCAACGTAATAAAGCTTAATACTCACTGACGAAAACGTAATAGAGTTTTTTTTATAATTAAGTATATTTTTACCCGATTACGAAAAAGGAGGGTTATGTTTTTCGAGCGTATGTGTGTATGTATTTCTGTATGTCTAATTCTTTGGCACGCTCTGTATCCTAAATGTCTTGATGAATTTTAACATATAAGGTGTCGTTAGATTCGTCTTAATTGTGGGAGTAACATAGGCTGGCTATGTAATATTTAAGTAAGGCGTCTGAGAATGAAATAAAAAACAAAAATAGAAAAATATTTTTGAAGTGTTTTTGTTGCAGTCGGGTTTTTGTTTTCTCTTTAATAATTAGCTTGTTTCTTTTTTTAATATTGGTATATTTTACTCCAGACGGAAATAGCGAAAAAGCATAGATGGTTATTAATTTACCTTGACAATTCACTTGCAATAGTGCTGAAGCAAGCCATGAATTTCATTAGCAGATATTTGCTTCAATATAATAAGTGTTGCACGTCAAGATGTTAAAATTTATACACGATCTTGTAACACGAATGTGTACTTATAAGTTAAGCCCTTTATGAGTTCACTAAAACTGAAAACGTGTCATTTTGCATTATTAAAAAAAAATCTAATAACTAGACCCTCCAAGTTGTCTAACCATACGCCGCTCATTTTAAAATGATTATAATACCTTCATAATGCAACCATATTAGTCACTAAACAATTTTTTCTTCTCAAAAATAAAGTTTACCTTTATTTTTAATAGGTATATCGTTGCATCGTCCGTGCCTGTATTAATTAAGCGACAGTAAATTAAAAAATTAATTTAAAAGAAGCGAGATTATAATGAGAAAATTCTTCGCGTTGTGAAGTTTTCATATTACTCTCTCCTTCGTATTTTACAACGCGGACGTGAGTCGCTCTCGTGAGCCTGAGGTCGTGTTTGCTTGACGTTTTCCTGAAACGCATACCTGAATTCAAAGCTTGTGAACTTTTGTAAGTTACTTTCTTTCTATTGATTCCTTTCTCTTCTACTTTTTCATATAACACTATTGGTCTTGACTTCTGAAACAACAGTCTGACAAACTCAAATGGATTCCCATGCATTCAAATCCAATGGATTCAAATATTTATATTTAATTTGATATAACTTTTCAATTATAGCGAAAAGATAAAAACAAAAAATATTTTTGTTATAAAACTTATATTCTATGATCTTCCCATTTATTACAAACAATTTTCTTTCTCAAAATCCCCGATAGGAGATACATAAAAATAAACAACAAAGACCCAATAACGAACCAGAGCAGATATCTCTGAAGACGACAGATTAGGAGAGCTGACCCCAAATAAAAGTAGGATGAATCCAGAAGAAGAAGAAGGTTTTCACTTCAGCTAAACAAATTTACTTCCTTGGAATATTTAAGTGTTAATCACAAATAAATTGCCATTAGTGTGTGATCTTTTTTTATACAAAAGAGGTGGCAAAGAAGCATTCAACCCGCCTGATGGTAAGAACACAATGCAAGGTTATTTGGCTACGATCTTCCAGTTCAGCTGCCCCAAGTAGAGAAAAATTTCCAAAGTTTTTTGATTATGTCTCACCTCTCTTCTTAATCCATAGCGGTAATGATACAGAAAGTCAACAATATGAGGTATCGAAAACTAAAGTAGGTAAAGCGAAAATCGGCAGTGGCTGCAGTCGCGGACTGTAGGTGCTCGAGGGATCGCGTGTTGAAAGCAAGGAAATCGCGCGATCTGCAACCATTACACCGACCCGCCTTCCGCGCTATCCGTACAACTCACTCAACACTAATATATTACTCACTATCTACTACACTATTGTACCGATGACAAATAGATGTACTGGTGTTTATTACTAAATTTGATCATCTTCATTCAGAGCGAAACCATTTTTTTATGTTTGTCATTTAAATGTTCAGTTAGTTCATTCTCTGAAAATAAACTACTTCTAACTCATTCGAGTTTTATTGCGCCTCTGCAGTATTTAAATTTTAGTTATAATACATGTATATCACTGTAAATATATTTCTTATATTATATATATCTCTAGGTAGTTACCCCACAATGACAGTTCTGACAAACTGAGAATTATTTTACTGATTATGCATGAAATTGATCCTGAGGTTTTCAGTATTCAGTAATTCCTTATTTAATACTTAAGGTTTCCATAAGTTTTTAATAAAATATGGTATTTTTATCCGTTATTTCTATCATAGGAAAAGTGAGAAAAGTAAAAAACTGCTTTTAAATTTTATTTTTCGTATCGTCATCATTTCAACCGAAGTCCACCCACAGTTGGATATAGGTTTTTCCCAAAGAGATTACCACAACGACCAGTCCTACGCTACTTGTAGCCAACAGTCTCCCGCAATCCTCACCAGGACTTCGGACCTCCTCTACCTATCCAGCGTCTTCCGATACGTGGCTGCTACTAGTGAATTCTTTGCCCCATCGACCATCTGTTCTGTGAACAAGGTGTCCTGCTCTCTGCCACTTAAGTCTGGTAATTCTTAGAGCTACGTCATCACCGACTCTGGTTCTTCTGCCGGTCTCCTCATTTCTTATTCAATCATGCAGAGAAACTCCGAGCATAGCACTATCCATTGCCCCTTAGGGACCCGGAGCTTCGTTGAGGCCCATAGTCAGCGGCCACTTCTGGACTTTCGTCAGTGACAGACAGTGTCTCTAACACTGCAGTATTTTGGACGGTGTTAATACGTGACATATTTATTTTAAAATGTTTCGGTATATAATTCGATGCTATTTATTTTTGTTCGAGTGACAACCATATCAGTACTCCATTAATATCCAGGATTGATAGGGGTATAAACTACGAAACCGAATCTGAAACGTAAACACAACCACAAGACACAACCCGCCCTGTCAAATAGATTAAGTCCGCCGGGTTTATAAATGTAAGAGCAGAATCCTCCAGGACTTGAAGAATTAACTTTAGATCTCTATTTACAGAATATCTTAGATGTGGACTCTAACCGCACTGACTCGCTAAGAGATTTTTATCTATATCAGCTTACTCGGAATTTCAGAATATTTAAGATTTTTGCTTTACGCCTATTTTATGTTATTTAGTGTAAATAGTAATGCAAATACTTTTATTAATATCAAACAAACAAGTTAGAGACCATTTTTTCACTACAAGTACTGGTGATGGTGATACACTAAGCTTATTAAAGACGTGATCATGAAGCAGTGAGGACCCAGTAGTATCGTGGTTGGACGTGGAGTTTGAATTTTATAAGGAGTCACTTGTAGACTTAATGTGGTTATTGTTTAATATTAAATTGCTAATAACAAATATAAACCCATAAATAGTTAGGTTTGGTTCTGAAAGTTCAGCTAATATAAAACAAATTTATAGAAACTTGAGTATTGTAGTCACAATGATGGGTACCTGATTCTCTGTGTAGTAGTCGCAATCCTGACTGAATATACCAATAATCACGCCCTCTCTCAGTTCGTCTTTCCTGAACAAATTGTTTAGATCGAAGCAAAACTGGCTTGGGTATCTAAGAAGTAATCTAACGCTTTAAATATACCATCCTTTAAATATATATTCCAGAATTTAACCCACAAATCAATCAGGAAACATAATTTAGAATTTCTTCCCACTGAATTATCATTTCGAGATCGTAGGCGACAATTTGCAACGAGGTCTCGTGAGACGGTGCGAAGTGCCGCGTATACACGCGGTTAGCATTTCTATAGAAGTCGGTTTGCCGCCAAACTCTGATTTTAAGGGCGCGTTCAGACGTGCCGTGTTGAAACCGCTAGTAATTTGCGTCTAGATTTACTATTGAAGTAAGTAATCAAAGTATGTCAAAAATCTTATATCACAATCGTAACCATTAGCCAATAAAGGCATATTTTACTGCAAAACTTTTAAAGAATGAGACTTTTTTTTTCTTTTTTTTTAATCTCGGCACGGTAACCTGATGGTGAGCACAATGTAATCCAATAACATCGGCAACCACCGTGGGATCTACAATCCTTTGCCAATCGTCACGGTCATGCCAGCATGCTCAAAAGACTCTTCAGGTTGTGTTTGAAGAACTTCATATTATAGAAAGAAGGAAACACGCTAGCCAGAAGACAGTTCCACAGTTTCACAGTACGGCAAAGATATGACGTAGCAAACTTCTCTGTTCGGAACGAGATGTAGCTAAACATAAAGCTAGGGTACCGGAGTCCATGAAAGGGAGGAGCGGTAATTGGGTTGAAAAACTCTTCAGAATGTGTATGTTTAAAGCAATAACCGAGGAGGTTACCATCTCGACACACAACTTTGGCTTATAATATCTTAACTTTGCCCTCCCAATACATCCTTGATAACATAATGTATATTCGCAAAAACTTAGTCAAGTTAGATTTTGTGAAAGATCAGCACAATATTAATACTAGAAATAGAGATAAATTAGTCGTATCGTGTTTTAGTCTAAGTAGGTCCAATAAAAGTTTTTTAGGTAATAGTGTCAGGTTCTATAGTAAGATCCCGGAAGCACATGACTGATTTACCGAACAACAAGTTTAAGGACCATGTCAAGCGGGTTTTAATGTCAAAAGGTATAGGGTGGATCATTATGTGAATTATAGTGATGTCTGGAAGTGACTCCCTCTGTGCATCCACTAAATTATTATTAATGTTTTATATTTACACTATCATCACTATCATCGACAGAACGATTATTAGAATTAACTTATGCCTTTGAAAAAATTGATTTTGATATATTAGGACTTAGCGAAGTAAGAAAACTAGGTTGCAAAATCGAAGAGCACCAAGGCCATATACTATGTTACACAGGGGAAACAAAAGGTCTACACGGAGTGGGATTTCTTATAAAGAAAACGTATAAACAAAATATTGTTAACTATATTGGAATATCAGAACGAGTAGCTGTGCTAAAACTGAAATTTGAGAGCGACACAATGTCAATAATTCAAGTTTATGCCCCACAGAAAAAGCTAATGATGACGAAATTAATAAACTCTACGGGGATTTGAGAACTGCTAATGAAACTCAAGATAAAACAGTTATAATTTCAGGAAATTTCAACGCTAAGATTGGACAACCAAGAAAACAAGAAAACTTAGTAATGGGAAATTATGGGTATGGAAAACGAAATGAAAGAGGCGTAAAGCTTATTCAATATGCCTACGAACACAAATTGTCCATAATGAACACTTACTTTAAAAAGAAATTAAGTCGTAGATGGACATGGATATCTCCAGATCATAAAACAAAAAATGAGATTGATTTTATTCTATGTAACGAACCAAAAAAAGTAACAAATATAGAAATATTAAATAATGTGCAATTTTCATCAGACCATAGACTATTAAGATCAACAGTTAAAATACAATCTCCTAAACTGAGCAGATCTACATTTAAATCCCTACCTAAATAATTGAAAACCGACAGCAAAAAATCAATATATATAAAAAACTTAGAGGAAAACAAATAAACCGCTACCACAACAAATTACTAATATAGAAGACTATTACGATAAATTATAAAACATTATTACAAAAAGTCTACATATAAAAAAAGAAAAACAAGAAATAAAGATTAATTCAAGAATCCTAAGTGAAGAAACTAAAAAATTAATAAGCAAACGCACAGAATTGATCGCAGCTAAAAACAAAACTATAGACATGAAAAAAGAGTTAAAACCTATTCAAAACAACTAAGAAGGCCATAAAAAACGATTACAATATCTACAGGAATAGAGTCATAGAGAAGAACTTAAATAAATACAGAAGCTTCAAAAAGGCAAGCAAAGAACTAAACACACATAAAGACTGGATTCAGAAACTTAAAAAAGGTAATGAAGATACTAAAACAAGGCAAGACATTATAGAACATGCGACAGAATTTTACAAGAAACTGTACATGAAGCCACCAGAAGACTCACATGGCGAAGAACCTCCAGACTTTGAAATCTTTGATAACACAGAATCAGACACAATAGAACCTATACATTATGATGAACTATTAAAACATGTAAAAAAATTAAAACCTGAAAAATGTCCTGGTCCAGACAACATAAGTAAAGGAAATCCAGCAGATATTGGAAACTACAGGCCAATAAGCTTACTGCCGTGCATTTACAAACTATTTACCTCTATATTATTGAGTAGAATGACATCAAAAATTGATAGCAATCAGCCAATAGAACAGGCAGGTTTCAGGTCTGGATTCTCCACTATTGATCATATTCATACATTAGACCAAATTCTAGAAAAAAATAAACAATATAATCGTCCTCTTTATGTAGCCTTCATAGATTATTCGAAGGCATTCGACAGTATTAAGCACAGCTCAATCTGGACAGCACTAATTTCTTGTGGAATAAACAGAACATACATAAATATCATAAAAAATATCTACTCAGAGAGTAAAAGCAGTATTAAACTGGAAAACCAAAGGAAAGGAGATCAAAATAGGAAAGGGAGTCAGACAAGGGGACCCATTATCACCCAAATTGTTTATAGCTGTGTTGGAGGGAATATTTAGAGAAATTGACTGGAAAAGCAAGGGCCTCAAGATACAAGACCAATATATAAGCCACCTCAGATTTGCTGACGACATTGTCATTTTCGCGGAATCAGCTAGAGTTAGAGGAAATGATACAAACTCTGGACAATAACAGCAAAAAAGTAGGTTTACAAATGAATCCAAACAAAACTAAAGTAATGACAAACCATGTAAAAAAAGAAATATGTATATCGGGAGACCAAATTGAATATGTAAATGAATATATCTATCTAGGAAAACAAATGTCGTTTGTTTCAAAAAATAACGAAATCTAAATAGATAGAAGGATTAACTGCACTTGGAAGAAATTTTGGATACTAAAAGAATTCCTGAAAGAACACTACCACATAAAGCATAAAAAAACAATAATGGACACTTGCATCCTGCCAAGTTTAACATACGGAAGTCAAACATGGACATACACCAATAAAATAAGAAATAAAATTGCTTCATGTCAACATACTATGGAAAGGAGTATACTAAAATTAAGAAAAATACATAAAATCAGAAACGAAGAGATAAGGAAAAGAACTAAACTTACTGATGCTCTTCAACATGCTCTAAGTCTAAAATGGAAATGTGCAGGACACATTTCAAGGTACAAAGAAAAGAGATGGACACTAGAAATAACAAGATGGCCAGGACCTGCAGGCCAGAGGAGCAAAGGTAGACCACGGAAACAGTGGGCTGATGATATTATTGAAATAGCTGGGTCAAACTGGATGAGTATTGCCCAGGATAAAGATAAATGGCATGGGTTAGGCTTTTACCCAAAAGGGATCCGTATCACTAACACACTAACAATAAATTTATACATTAAGAATAAAAGTTTTTATATAACTAATAATACTAACACTAATTTTTATTTGTAAATTTGTCTATTACGTATGGAATAAAGAAAGCTTTATTATTATTATAGTTGGAAATAAAACCTGATCGATTTTCTTACTGATTCTTTTCGATGTCTGGGATGTTTTCCGAATCGGCAGTAGTATTTTGACTTTCATAAGTGCCTTCTTAGGGCCTAAATTGTATAAAGAATTTTTTGATTTTGATTTTGAAAATAACAGATTGAGTAATAACATGTAAAATCCAACCAAATGCTTCATAGTAACCTTCATCCGTAAAACCAATAGTCACAGCTCCCAGTATCGCTTAAGGGGCCATGAACTGCTAAAGGCAAGATATCATGCGTGATTTGGGTGTTCTTCATGAATCAAAGCTGCTTTTGGATGAGCACATTCGTTATGTTTTTAAAAAAAGCTTCTAGAACACTCGAATTTGTGATACGTAACTCTAAATATTTTATAAATATATTAAAACATTTAAATGTTATATTGTGCTTATGCTCGCAATAATTCATAATATGCATTACAAATCTGTAACCCTAGGATACAATACATTATTATGATTAAAGAACATTCAGAGGAAGATAAATAAATACTTATGACACAGTTTGCATGGCATATAACTAACTAACTATGACGTGCTGGGAACTTCACGTTTAACGTTGATAGCTTAAATATTTGTTATGTATTAAAATCTGTCGCGGTCGTCTGTTAACATGAAGGCGCATTGACATCGATCGCAATGCCGATACTCTGCGGCTTAACCCTTGACCGAAGTGGCGCAGGCGGGCACAATCGGCCCGGCCCTATTTGTCCCCGATATGCAAACCAACAAAATATTCAATAGCGAAATCTCTTTGCGGGTTAAGTGTGTTTGAGGATTTACACTTCGATAAAAGTCAATGTTCGCCGAGTGGATTTTTTTCGGCGTAAAGTTACTTCATTGTTGATATTGTAGAAAATGTTGCGTAGAAATTTGTTGTATGGTAAAAAGTTTATATATATTTCTTTATATTTATTGTATTGTGTATTTTCAGATCAAAGTAAACCGGGAATGAAGGAATGGGAGACAAAGTTTTTAAATATCAAAAGAATAATCAGATAAACTCATATCGATCGATGTAATCGATTTAAGCCATAAGAAAGTACTAATGAAAATCAAAAACACTAGCACCCGCTTGGAAAATAACATAACCCTGACATCGAGAAGATCCAGTAAAACACGATTAGTTTTAATATTATTTTTTAAAGATCTTATTATATACTAGCGGTGTGCTCGTGGCTTTGCAAGCGTTTCTTACTACGCAGTAATTACTTACATCCCGTAATTTTATTTTTACTCATCTTATTGACAATTCATATAACCAATCAATTGAGGAATGACATATTAAATTTCCTGTGTACAAAATTTTATTTAAATGTATTACTACTATTTATTACTAGTGTTACAATACAATACAATATGCTTTATTGCACAAGAAGAAAAGTTAGCGGGCCTTATCGCTTAAAGCGATTTCTTCAAGATAGCTTTAAAAATAAATAAATATAAATGGAAATAAATTTCGTGGCGTATTACTTGTTTATTATTACGATATCTAAATTATGATTTAAATGTATTGTTGATAATTTCTATAGCCTATCAATTATGGAATGACGTATGCTTCCCGTTTACAGACTACAAAATTAGGTCAGAATCGGTTGAGAATATATGTTTTTTTTAAACAATTTTTTTGTTACTTCAAAAAATGATATTGAAAATTTCTATAGTCCATCAAATATGGAATAACTTATACTTTCCATGTAGAAAATTTCATCAGAATCGACTAAAAGTTTTTTGGTTTTATTTAACGATTTATAAAAATGTTATTGAAATTTCATAAGAATCAGTGAAGCAATTGTTTAACTTAAATCCGAACATGATAACAGACATACAGAGAAGAAAATTTAAGAGCCTATTTCTTTATAATATAGTACGTCTCTATTGGAAGATTTGGAAAAACATTACTTGTACAGACATAACTACAGATTTAATAATATAGATTACAATAACATACATATTATAATACAAAACTGATTAAATTCATAATCATATTATAGTACATGTTCATAGAGGAAGTCCCTTCCAGATAGCACCATCGTTCAAAAGAGCCACCTCTAAACTTACCCATATATAAAATATACACCATTATGTTCGCAAGGGCTAGCTACCACACGCACAACTGCGTATTAAAAATCTGTCTTCAAATGTATCTATGTACATGATTTCACTTTAGAGCCAGCTCCCCTTTTATGTTTAGCGTTTTTGACCATCTTTTCCATATCTTTCATATCGTGCCGCCAACAAACTCGATACCGAAGTGAGCTACCATTACATGTTCTCACTATATGTACAGTGGTCGTAGTAATGTCGGACGCAATCTAAATTATACACCTTAAGAGAAAAGCATGGCGGCAAAGAAAGCTTTCGACGATCTCTGTTATGTATGAACATAACATGTGTATGTATATGTATGTATGTTTCGAGAGTATTTCAGTTAGTCTACCAAATTAATATAAAATGAAGATAAAAATAAAACACATTATGGGCTGCGTTGTTTTTAACAACCGTGACGACAGGAAAATAGTAATCAAGATCACATCGCGTGCGCATCACCAATCCGTTCGGGCTATCGCGGTGAACATCACGTAGACCGGCTCCACCCTCATTCTACCCTTGCTAGCTTATTGCCGGTAATTATGAAAACTTTTTTATAAACTTTTCTTCCTTTAATTGTTCTCGCAAAAGCATTTTAGTTTAATGGACGTAGTAATTCAAATTCGATTCAATAACGCTCCTAACTCCTATAATAATTGTTAATCATGTTATAACGTGCCATAGTTATAAACAAATTCAATGTTGCCATAACACGTGGCAGTAAAAACTAGAAACTAAAAGTATCTGCGGATAGTTTGATGGAACTGCAATTACATTCCGTTCTGTTAATTATTTAAACAATATCATATATAATACAAGCTAGTTTACAATATATACCGTAAGGCTATATTATTAAAAATAAAAAGAACAAAAAACCTGACTGGAAAAAACACGAGTAATTATTAATGAGGAAACGAAAACTCCGACCCAAGTTCACAAACATATGAATAAAAATATATTATTCTAATTATTATTTTTATTTCATTTCCATAAGTCGTAGATAAATATTATATAGCCTATGCCATTCACAAAATTAAAGCGAATCTAACGACACCTCGTGTGCTTAAAACCTATCAAGTCGTTTACGCTACCGAGCGTTGCAAAGAATTTGACATACTTATAACCTACACTCGAAAAACATAACATTACTTTCTCTCATTCAGTTAAAACCAACAAAAAAAACAAGCTCTGTAAACTTTACAATCTTGTTTGAGCAATGCAAAATGCACCATACAATGTTTAATCAAATAATAACAATGGTTATCCAAATATACAACACTAAAATGTAACTAAAAATGAGAGATAAATATATAATATATATTATTCAATGTAGGCTTTTAAATGGACATTTATTTCAAATTTTATAGCCAACACATTTTTTTTTTTTGTCTTCACAATAGAATACCTACTGACATACATCGCAAACACAAGCTTCAGATACCTAGTCCACGTATCACTTACTAACTCTAGCTGCGATACTATAATATATAGTTATATCATATATTAATAGTTTATTGGATTTCAACTCACACAAGGATTCAATTTATAGCGAAACTTTCAATCCGTATCGCGGCCGTTTCAATCCATCTTGTTTTGCTTCTTCGTTTATATTGGCTAATTAATATTAAAGTTTCGCTGTTCAAAGCGATGATTTTATCAAGCAAATGAGGTGTCGGGCTGACGCGGACGGGCGCGATCCGTTCTTTCCCCTCGAATTCTGAAGTGAACAAGTTTTAGATTATAATCAAAGGAATTCCTTTTGTATTGTTTTGTTTCATGTAAAATTTCTACGATATTTAGCTTGGCGTTGCTACAAACCATTACTTACTTTAATTTTTTTATATTGTTATTCGAATACACGAAAGTAGTAAACGGCATGAATTTTACCTGGACACTAGATGTACAAGACTGTAGTCCTGAGGTCATTCGATGAAAGGTTCCAGAGCCTGTTGCAAACCGCACCCTTCGGATCTGATTAAATCGGTTCAGTTACTGCTGCATTGTGAAAGAAATATATGTCCCACTGTTTTTGCACTCGAACCTTGCACTGGTCTTACTGCTCTTAGGCTAACTGGCATTTTTGTTAACTAACTATTATCAAAATTTATCAATTTTATTCAACCATATTTCTATGTCTCTCTTATATACCTTTAAAAATCTTGTGTGCTTTTATTAGTTACTAGCTGACCCACGCAACTTCGTCTGCATCACATAAGATAGAGAGGGGGTTATAGGCACTGTAATATAGGTAATGCCCACCTCACACATTATTCTGCTTAAAAAACATGCGTTCGCGAGTTTTGATCATTATTTTGCTTCCAAGTTATTTTAAAACTGTGATATCTCCTGAGATAATCATTTAAATCAATTACTTTAAAGATTAAAATTCAATACTTGGGATGAATAACGTTTTTATTTCGATAAGAATTAACACCGTGTGTATAAAAATACCTTCGCAAATAATTTATTATTGTAGAACAAATCTTATTACCATAAAGATGGTTTATATTGAGTAAACCTTAAAAGGTAAATATACGCTGTCGCAAACTTTTTTTAATACTTTTTAAGAGAAACAATTCCGTCACATACAATTGTTGCGTAACTTTAACCATTCACGCAGCGCACGCAATGGAATCTCTCAAAAAGAATAAAGTTCCCCCGTTTTTGCAACATTTTTCACTGATGCTCCGCTCCTATTGGCCGAAGCTTGATATTATATAGCCTATAGCCTTTCTCGATAAATGGGTTATTCAACACTAAAACATGTTTTCCATTGAAACCACTAGTTTCTGAGATTAGAGTGTTCAACCAAGAAAACAAAGAAACTGTTCAGCTTTATAATATTAGTATAGATTCGATAATTTCTAAACGACTTGTAAGATTGAGGTCATATTGACATGGTATATTTCTTTTATCAAGATAAATATATTAAAATTCAAAAGAATGTGCTGTGGTAGATCCACTGACTACCAACAGCTACCAGCTACCAGCAGAACAACGTCTACCGGGTCACCGGCTGGTTACTTAAAGTGACTAAACCGGTAAATCGCAAAATCTGCGGCGTTAACTTTAATCACGTTAAAAGTAGCGGTTGCCCAATGTTTGCAATTCGATCAGCGACTTTTTAATCACAGACTGTTTTCTGTTTGACATTTGCAGTATGAACCTAAACAATGATTATTATATCACTTGCTGTCACTTTTCATTCAGTGACAATGTCAATATTTGGGGGGTTCTAAGTTCAATGATACTGGTCGGGTTAGGATTCGCAGTATTAATTAATTTAATTTAATATATGTATTAGTAACTGATATTATAGATAAATTTTAGCTTTCTGCGCTCCTTCTCCGTATATACTTTATCCTTGCCAAATCTCACAGTTTTCGCTATACGCTTGTGTACCCATTTGGGGGTAGAAAGTTTTTGCTTCACATATTAATATAATGATGATTCTCTATATTTTACAACACTATTCTTTAGCTCAGCAAAATAATTGTCTTTATACCAATAAAATAATTAAATTTTCCCCAATTTCTTTTGAAGCTTAAAATTGAAACCGTCCGATTCGCTGAAGTCTAATTTTAAGTGACGACAATTGTAAGCGGCAAAAAATTGAATTCCAACGAGCGGCGTCCCTTTGTTGGTCGAGAAATAAGCATTCAGAATAATTAGGGGTGAAATGTAAGAGGACCTTTTATTAGTTATCGTTTTTAATGGTAAAATTACCCTTAAAATTTACACATTTTTGTGTTCAGGTTTAAGCTTTTGTATAAATCATTCTATTCCATGCAATTATACTTTCGAAACCAAACATACTAACACACAAACAAGCATGTTAAGTATATTTATTTGTCTACACGGTGAGAACAATACAAACGTTACCTGTACCGTTGTTCCACGTTGCCAAATAAAACATAATAAAACAAAATCGCCGATTCGTGCTTTGCTTTTTGCTTATAATCTGTGGTACTAAATATCGAAAACTTTAGTTATTAGCAAAAAATTAAAAGTAGCAGCTATAAACAACGCTTCGTTTGATATACATCGTATAAAGGAAAGATAGAAAGTTGAAGATAGATTCTAGATATTTATAAAAAGGGTATAAAATGGGAATATAGGGTAAAATAATTATATTGAAATATAGTTATTTATTGGTATACAAGACCATGAGATAAGTTATATACTATGAGTTTCACTCAAAACAGACAGATGATCACAATTGCAAAATACAATATTCCTCATGGTATAATTCCAAAAAAAAATCATTTCTATCATTTGTTTGTATCGCTTCATATTCAAATTATGACTTAATAAGCCCGGATTTCCTGGTTTTTTTAATTGTTACTGATGAGGTGGAATCTTTCATCAAAAACGTAGGTTCATAAAAATGAGACCGGGCATTGACCTTATTTAGAAGTCCTTTTAACGCACATTCTAGATTTTTATTAACCTATTAATAATATACCTAAATAGATGACAATCGTTTTTCCAAAATCATAATTTAATTCGGAACTGAACGTTTCTTTTCCCAAAGTAACAATACATTAAAATCACAAGAAATACTGAATTTACCATACGTCTATATTCACATAGTTATTCTATCGTCGCATCCAAATGCGCTGCAGCGCACCAAAACCAGTGCTAGATTCAGCAGTAACGCTATTCCGTAAGCCGCTCCCAGTACGCGACGTATTTTGTATGCTAATCAGCCGCTTTGCACCGGACTCGAGAGCGCGGGAGCGTCTCGATAACTCGAAGCAATAGTGCTTTCATATCTTACAAGCATTTAAGGTGTCCTTCCTTTTTTTTTGTTTTAAACTGCGACCTCGAATTTTACACATATATACATAATGCGTTATGGAATCGAATTTTTACCAAAGAATTTTTTTTATATTTCTTTTAATTTATTTATACGATCAAACTAAATTCATTTAGGTAAAATAACTCATTTATAAATACACTATTACTCATCCACGACTGTGTACGCAGTAACTACTGTAAGTATATAATTTAATTACAATAAAATTTAACCTATCACAGTACAGAGGTAGACAAATAGTTGATCGAGAGAACTTTTCAAGTCGATCGCTGGAATTTTAGAAAAGTTTTGTAGTGGCTAATTATATTCAAGTCATTTATCCAAAATTAGGTATATTATAAATAATTTCCAATATACACCAGAAAACTATAGCATCTGATCTGAAATTTTATAAACAATAAGTGTTTTTGCCATTATATAAAAAAAGAAGTCGTTGAAATTTAATTATTAAATATTGGCAGGGGAAGTCATGCGCTTTGCGTTGTTTTACGTTTGTTAATAATTTTTCTCATAAAAAGTACGTAGAACTAACCTCGATACTTTCATAAAATAGTTAATTAAATCTATCGCAACGCGTGGGACTCAATAAAACTCTTTTTTTTTAAATTAAGTGTTTCTTGTAACGGTAACGGCGATATTAATTGTACTGTATAGTTAAGAAGGATATAAATGTGTATGTTGCTTGATTTTAGATTTGCTAAATCGTGATTGTTTGATAAACTATTGTTGCCGTTGTAAGAGACGAGTAAGGTGCGCCAGCCCTCCTGGTTAGGCCTACACACCCACTTAAATACAGATCTTTATACATACACCACTTTACATGGTCTACGTCTACGGGATTCGTGGCTAGGAAGCCTCCGCGACGAATCTTGAAGTAAGCTTGTGCCATTTTGAAAAGGCACGGTGTGTTGTGTATCACAGCTTCACTATCGGTTAACCACGACTCGTGAACAGTTTGTTTTCTTTAGGGTCCAGCCCAAGGTTCGCGTTTTGCTGGTCTTGGTTATCTCGAACAGAAATACTAGTTTGGCAGTCGATCACTTACTAGCTTAATATTTTGTGGCAGATCGTTGACGCTCTAAATTTGTACACCCTGCTATAGTACCTACTTAGAATTTTAAAGATTCCAATTAGTGAAAGAATATTGATCCTCGGGTTAGTCGAAGGAGATTGATGACCTAAAAACTTATTCACCAACTTCAATATTAAGTATAGATTAAAATAAATAAATTAAATGTGAGAGATATCAAATAACCAATATATCAAGACACACAAATCAATCTTCCCTTTTAACAAGCTTTAACGATTCCCTAACACCGCTCCGAGCTGACATCTCAGTTTTCATACGTTTTAAATGCATATAATTCTTCACACGTAATTCCTTTTAACATGAAAGGTTAAGGGAAAGTGATCGAGAGGAAGTAGGTAGGTAATATTAGTGAAGGACAAGTCAGTAACAAAAAATCTCTAATATCAAATAATTTCGTAATAGCGAAGTTCTTATTAAACGGATTTCAATCTACATACGAATACAAGCTTGCAAACAATGTACTGTGTAGTGGGAAGTGCGCCCGAGTGGCAGATAAACGATCCACGGGGATTTCACCAGCTCGGTGTTCACTTGAACTGACTCGGAGACTATTCACGGAGTTCGTGGAATGAAATTACATTGTTTAATCATAAATACCAACAGTAGGTAGCATCTTAATCTTAAAAACACTTGAATGGGTGAGAACTATTTAAGATTACTAGCGATCGCCCTAAGGTCCGAAATTCGACCAGCGACTTTTTAATATACATAGACTATTTTCTGTTTGACATTTGCAGTATTCATGAACCTAAACAATGAGTATTATCTACATCACTTGCTGTCACTTATCCTTGAGTGATAATGTCATATTTTGGGGGTCTAAATTAAATAGCACTGTTCGCGTTAGGATTCGCAGTATTAATTTATTATATTAGTGGCAGATATTATAGATAAATTGTAGCTTTCTGCACTCCTTCTCCGTATAAACTTTAACCATACCAAATCTTACAGTCTTTCGTGCACGCAATACGCTTAAAAAGATACCGAAAGTTTTTGATTCACGTACCTATTAATAAATAGATTACATTGCTTGTTTGTAAAAAAAATCTTGGTATATCTCTCTCGTTTAATCTTTATCATAATAATTATTCTAGAGAAATTACATATACACATAACATACCATCACGCCTGTATCCCTGAAGATCTAGGCAGAGGTGTACTAATGTACACCCACAGTTTGCCGAGTATGTTTTTTAGATCTAATGTAATAGGGGTGGAGCCTATTGCCATTAATCGGGCCCAAAGCTAAACTCCGAGTTGATACTGAGGATTTCATAGAAAACCCCAAAAACACTTTGCTCGACCTGGTTTATTCAAATATAGAGTCGTTGGTAGTAATGTATTATCTGTAACCATATTATAAACTAGCTGTGCCCGTGTCTTCGCTCACGTGGGCTACAAAATGCCCGTGCAAATCTAGCTCCCCCGCTCCCGACTATTTTAAAGACAAAAATGCTTATTGTGGGTGTTCCTTAAAAGATAGATATATATCTTCCGGACATTATTGTACGTTTTCTTAATTACTACAATTATGTAGTACATTAATTTGCTATATCTCTTATGGTTTACTTAGGGTGAAAGTCCAGTCAAAATCGGTCCAACCGTTTCGGAGATTACCCGGAAGAAACAGACAGACAGACAAAAATTTTAAAAATTGCTTTTTGTTATAGGTGTCGTATATACTTTCATATGCATTTAGTGAAAAACTGTTATTTTTACGTTAAAAACAGACACTTCAATTTTATTAATTGTATAAATAGATGGAATGGCAGATTTCGTACGTATCTTTATGAGATATCATTTATGAGCTTTCAACTGAAAAAGTATCTGACTTTATGTAGTAAATATAGTTCCCAAAAATAATCAAAATATTACTAATATAATTACCAAAATATCTGTGGCCAACTGTTGTTAACAGTATATGAGCAATTTGCGATAGTAAAGACATATTAATTTCACTTGATTTCTCGGACAATTGCAACAAATTGCTTCATTTTATATAAATGGTTCTATACTATCGTACTAAGGCATAAGTCTAATCGATACATTAATGAAGATTTAAAAAATTAAATTTCAACTTTACTATACTGTATTTAAGGCGGTAAATAAGAGAAAATATTACGAAGGCAACGTGTCGCAAGTCGTATTGCGCCGACCCCGACGCGACGCAAGAATTCATTTTCTTTATGAATATTATAAATTTTTGTCGCGTCCCAGCTTCAAAAATAATGGCGGGCGTGGCTTTTACAGAGAAAATTTCGTACACATTTCGCTGTGGTGTCTACTTGTATTATACGCCTCTTAAATTATACAAATTGTATCATTATGATATAAGAATTATTATAATATGCAATACAGGCCGTGTCTGCGTTTATTATGCAGTAATTATTTGCATCTCATAATTTCATTTTTACTCGTATACTATTTTTAAATCTTATATTTATAAAGTTTATAGTCTATCGTTGAGGAATAACTTATACTTAACATGTATAAAAATTAATTAAAATCGGTCGAGCCGTTTTTGAGTTAATCAGCCCATGTCTCAGCCTACACAAAAGGACAGATTGAAAAAAAAAGAGATATAAATTCGCAATCTATATTAAAATTTGGAAAAAGTTACATAAACCTTTTAATATACAGGGTTATAGTTAATTCGCCGTATTCCTATTAGGAGGTGATAGGGGTGACTATTTGCAATAGTTTTACCCCCTATATGCATTATGCAAAAGTGAACCATTTTTGAGTTATCATGTTTTTTTGGCTTTTTTGAAAATAAGTCAAAAATGCAACATCAAAAATTTATTTTAAAAATGTATCAACTTAAACCTAATTTTTTTCTTTTAATTTATAAAAACGATTAAACACTGGCTATTTATCAATAATAAAACAACAATTATCAGACAAAATTTTACGGACGAAAAACGATATTATTTAAATATTTTTTTGTGATTTTATTCCAGTAATATTTCTTAAAACTCGCTCGCGTTGACTACAGAATGACATCGTTCGGGCACACTCGAGAAATTTTATAATTCTTCTATAATTATTTTTCTAAATTAAAACTAGCCTAAGTTACTCCTTATAACACCATCTATCTACCAGTGAAAGTCCCGTCAAAATCGGTCCAACCGTTTCTAAGATTACCCGGAACAAATAGACAGACAAAAAAATTTAAAGTTGTTTTTTGTTAGAGGTACCGTATATACTTTCACATGCTCATCATATATTGATATTTTATTTAGTTGTATAGATTTATTGAGGAAGGTTAACATCACGTTACGACTTTTACGAAAGAAGTAATCGGTAATGTTCTTTGGAATTTTATTGTAATTCCTAACACCCATACCTAAAAGCTTTTATTTGTTTTACATAAGAATAAAGATAGATAGCTTTCTAACATATTCGGTATATATCTATGTAAAGTAATAAAAAAAAACAATTCAAAACTAGCAACTTTAACTAAGAAACCAGAAACGGCAACACTTAATACCAAAACAAAGGGTAGTTTGATTTCAACTTGATAACAATAGGCGTGGATACCTCACACTACCAAAAACAACCGAATTCCAAAACACAACATTTAATTATAACATCCATCGCTCAATTCGTTTAAAATACTCAATGAAAAGAACGTTAAAAACAGCAATGAAAGTATCCAAACCAGTTTGTATTATTACAATCATGTGAGAGTTAGCAGCACACGCGGAAACCAAAAGCAAACACTGTAACTTGATTAATCACGGCAAAATAGTACAATAGATAACGTTGCCCTATTTCTGCTTTCTGTACAGTCAAATCTAAAATACATAATTTGGACTTTAGAATCACTACCGCTGAATTTACTATTATTTAATTTAGGGGCGGGAGAGGAAGGGAAGTGTGAGAGGTGTGAAAGGAAAAATGCGGAAACAATTAGGTAGTTTTTTTTTTCAATTTTGAGGTTATGTTTATCTAGGAATTGTGTATGAATTATCAATAAATAATTATTTGTTTCTCACTCAATACAAAATACGGCACAAAATGTTAAAGTAGGTCGAATTTGACGTAAATCCTACTAATATAATAAATGTGAAAGTGTGTATGCTTGGATGTTTAGATGTTTGTTACTCAATCACGCTAAAACGGCTGAACAGATCTCAGTGAAATTTGATACACAGATGGTCTATAACCTGAAATAGCACATAGGCTACTTTTTATCTCGGTAAAAGTCATAGTTTAACCAGTGTTATCCTACAAATATAATAAATGGAAAGTTTCTATGTTTGTTACTCAATCACGCAAAAACGGCGATTTTTTTGGTTTGTCGTGTTCCCAGATCAGTCTGTAATACGCAGACGAAGTCGCGGGTTCCAGCTAGTAACACAATAATCGTTCAAATAGTAACAAAAAAGTGTATAGAAAAAAATTACGATCTTCGAAAATTTACCTGTCGTTAAAAAGTGAACTTTATATTGACAACTACTTAGAAGTGACATTTGTATCGTCACTCTTAAAAAAATGCGATTTTAAAAATTCAACTTCTCAAAAACCTATTAGTTCCACAGTTTGAAAAATTATATTTAGCCTAATTATAGCACTCCATAATCTCTATTAGATCTCTAACTGTAAAAATATTACAGTTTGAACTCGACGATAGCGAGATCTAAGTTAGCCCGGCATTAATCTACCATATTATTATGTATGTGAGTTAGTCAAGATAAAAAACAAAAATTTTTAGATTATTTTAAGTGTTATGATTTAAAAAGATTTATAGAATATAATAAGGAATTTTACGCTATTAAAGTAGTAATTTTCTGTAATAAGTTACTACATGTATTTACTACACTTAATTTGTCGTAAATCGTTGAAAGAAATGTAAATACTAAAACAGCAAATAAAATAAAATAAACGTTAATTTTAACTAAAGCTCTACATACTGTAAGGTTAATAATAATATATTTGAATTACCTGGTAGTTTGCAAGTAAACATGTTAACTAATTATTATTTAATACGTACATTATTAAAATACATATATATGATGTTCAATTGATTATGTTTGTGAGTTAGTCGTCGACCAATCATAGGCGTTGGCAAAACATAGAAGCGAGGATAAAAAGTGATTTGGAGAGAACGACAAGAGTTGTAAAGTCCGGTGAAGCTGTAAAAGCCATCAGCGACCCTGTTTACGGATAGGACCTCGAGGCTAACTGTATAGTCAGTCAGAAAAAAAAAGAACGACAGGAGAGTCTCGATTGAGCGAGGGGCATAGTAAGAGTGTGGAAAGATTCTTAGGCAAAAAGTAATGTGATTATAAAAGGGAAATACTTTGTTATAATTAATAACGGAAAACTGAACCCGAGTTTCATTGTTTCTGATCTGAACCCTATAATACCTACATGTTGTTTTTTTTTTATAATTGCAGTTTATATTACATGGTCATTTTACCTTTTGAAATATCATAAAAAATGGTCGAAATATAAATAAAACCTTTTCCAAGTTTAAAATCATCAGAAGCATAAATCTGCTCAAACCCCATGTCTAACAGTATCTGCGAAACGGTTACACCTACACGTTTAATCTAATCTAACAAAGTTTCCTTTCCCAACTCTCAATACCTCAACAACTTCTTAAAACTTATGTAACAATATTCAACCGTTGTGAGGAACTTTAAGATTATTTATCTGCCGGGTTAACCTATGTTGCTGTGCGTGATATAGGCGGGGTGGCGGCCGGCGTTTCAACAAAACCACGCCTGTTGCTACAACTTTTTTTGGGGTAATCTATCATGGGTAACCCATCAAACTCAGGGGAGTAAGAGAGTTATGTGAGACACGGGATTACGCGGGTGCTCCGCTACGTCTCATTTAACTGACGGAGAAAGTCTGAGACAACCCGAATTAACTCCCACACACTGAACAACTACAACAGAAGATAGGCCCATCCGGACCCATCTCTCTATTTCAGCCTGGTAGAAGGATGAGGCGAATCAACGATCTTCCCTCCCACCTATCTCGTCCATTGAGATTTTATCCGTCCGTGTATTTTTATTCCTCGACGCAAATGGGTGTTTATTAATTTTATTTATTTCAAAGGTTTCTTGTTCGAGAGTGCAATATCATCTGTCCAGCAGTTTGCAAATCATCAGCTCTTTTCTTGTTGATGAAGAGAAGTGAAATTCTACAGGTCTGATCGATTCGAAATTTCGTATCCTGTTACTTCAATGCTATTGCAAGAACATGGTGACCTTGACCTGACACTGCAGAATTATCTGGAATCTAAAGGATACCCAACTTCCCACAAACTTACAGAAGAAGTATTACGTTTGGGCTCATTGGAAAAGCTTCAATGTTCGTTTGTGTTAGTGACTTTTAAAATTATGTATTTATCTTTTTAAAGATAAGGCTGCATCTTTTGAAGATTCCAGACACCGCACCTCAATGTACTCGAAGCTAAGCTAAAATGGCAAATGGTACTCAAGTGTAACTTCTGAACAACGAATAATACCTATGTGTTGGACGACAGTTTTCAGCATATGAATCCAAGTAAACAATAGACAAATGTAATACCGTTATAATGAATCATATGTAATTCTAGAATAGGTATTCTTTCTAAAAAAGGTGGGCACTGCGTAACAGATGATAATTTTTAGCAAATAGTCACATAAATGTACGCGGTAAGACTGTTTCTCCAATTTCATAGTCATATAATTTCAATAGTTTCATAGTAATAACAAAGAAATGAGTCGAATATTATTTTAGATACCCTTTAATTTTATGTGTTGTTCGTTTATTTATAGACACTTTAGTAAATTATTTGAATTTATCCATACCGTGTAAACATAATTTATCTACTACAATGTAATATCTATCGGGCTTACGTTTTACTAGGATTATCTTAGTGAGCAGAATAATACCATGAATTATTGTTCAATATGAGATCCGAACCCCCACGATCAATACTTCCGTGTTTGTGACAGACAGGTTTTTTTCTTAGAAACTGCTAATCTAATAGAATAAACAGAGCGTATTGCTTTACAAAATATATACTTATATTATAATTTTAATTAACCTTACAAAACTACAAAGATGACCTATCTGAAATGAAATAATTAATTTCAATAAAATATATATAGAAAAGTTTTTTAATTACATATACTACATTAATTCTAGAAACGAATATAATCGTACGATTAAAAAGTATTTTTTCAATTAATTTACACTCGAATATTTGATGACACGATCCAAGCAGTAATTAAGTTTCGAGAAATTTTAATTACTTTATTAATATTGAAATACTTATATTCTTTTGTAAATACTCGGTTCTGAATTTAACCTGAGTTACTACTTATAAATTATAATATTTTTATAATGAATTTAAAATAAATTGAATGTTCAAATCTTTTAGACAGTGATTTGGTAAAATATATTATTCTATACCAGTGACTATAGACTAGACAACGAAAAGAGTGGTAAATCTATGCAAAATTTTGTCTATGGTAACAACTTAATACTTATTTCTGTGTAGAGGGATAAACTAAAAGATTACTTACTTTTACTAACACTAGGAACTGAAAGATCAATACATAAAATGAGAGGGAGAAGGTGCTATGGATGTTGTCACTACCGCGTTAACTGCTTTTTTTGTACTAAAAGCACCATAGTTGTCAGAATAGTATAGATTGAGAATGTTCTGTCGTGGTTTTTCTAAACTAGAATGAATTAACATTTTATTGTAAATCTAACATTGAATAATATTTGGTGCGTTCACTGGTAAATTTTACAGAAACTGAACATAATGATAGCAGTATCGCTATATCATAGCCGGTTATACGATTTGTCTATCTAGTTCCTTCTTTGTCTACGTATTTCTGCCGCGAGGTAGCACTTTTGCGCTACTTTGTTACAATTTGAATGGTGCAACACACCGGCTCATGATCCATACTAACTTAATACTCAGAACTAGCAACTTATTACCTCACAAAGCATTGCAGTATCTTATAAAGTTGCTTATATAGGCTACAGTGACGAATTAACATCAGAGAAACTAGATTCCTGCTTGTTACTGTCTTCTCATAAACATTTTTCATCACCTTTTTGTTTAACTTTGAACACAACTTTAATAGATATTGAGCGAGAATCTTATCTAGGATGCAAACATGCAAAGATTAGAAATGCGAGCTAGCTCTCTAATGCAGCTACAGTTACACACCAACGCGAGCAAGTGACAGATTTAAAATTATAGGACTGTAGTAAACAAGCAAGCATGAGGGCATACCCTGTTAACATGTATTCATGTCATTATATTTTCATAGCTTGGAGTCAATGTAGCAGTCAAATTCAATCCTTCCTAAACTCTTTAATATAACTTATATGTACATTCAATTACCTCGCAATTTTTTTTTATTTTTGCGTATCGCTTAATTTCAAATAGAGTCTATTAGGAAAACTCCATACAAAAAAATGCAATGTTTGCACATATTCTTTAGTAAAACCCCACCCTTTTTTACAATTAAAATATAATTGTAATAGATTTCAAATAATAATTAATCGATCGTTCCATTCGATTATACATATATTATTGTCAGAGTTTATTTTTCAAAATGAATGAACTAGAGATTAAACCCTCTATCGAATTTTAAAACTATCAATGCTTGTATGAAATCACCTGGTTTCTCTACGATGAAACTGACGTAGCTTACCTATTTTTACAAATACCTAAATATAACGTCAGCTGGTACCTAAGTGACCAGGGTTGGCAAAAACAGCTAAAGCGGTTCGCTTCTTTATAGGGCCTTCTCTCAGTTTTATTCAGTGGTTCAGAGGTGGATTTCGTCAGTCGTATACACTTTATTATTACTCGGCAGTAAATTAAAACCGCTTTGACCCGACAGAACTGTGAAGTAGGCAGACACACAGAAAAATCATAACCGAAGGTACACTACACAATTGATTATGTATTAATACTGCTATTAATTACGCTGGTGTCACTAATATTTTATTGTTTGTGGTTTCTTGTGTGCTTGATTATTACTGAAATCTATTTTCTAAGATATAAATAAAATAGACGGTATAAGTAAATAATAGTAAATGCGGTCTGTTTTGGTTCTTTGTAAAAGAACTATTGACTTCTAGTGCTGAGTAAATTTATCGGCACGGACGAACCGGAGGCTTCAGAATAAATATGAAGTCTCCGGTGTGTAGAAGTCGTATGTTCGTATGAAAGATCTCCATAGAGATATGGACCTTCCTTCGATACATGCCTATGCCAAACACCTTTCTCGCTCATATTTCAACACCGCGTCGAACCACGCGAATCCGTTAATCAAAGCGGCAGCTTCGTATGTTCCCGACCCCAAACGCCTGCCGGAGTAAACAGCCGGCCGCGTAACATCACGAACCGCTCAATCAAATGGATTCAGTATGTCCCGACCCCACCCGCCGATAAACGCCGGCCGCGTAATATCTTCCTGACCGGACGAATCGAACAACAAACGTCGTTCCGCACACCGCCACGCTCCACCCTCCTAGCGGCAAGCCAAGGCTAGGGGTCAACTTCTCCCGTAACCTTTAGTCAGGTCCACCCTCTGCGGCACCATACTAGTGTCTTCCTTAGTAAGCCTTTAGGTCAGGCAGCCCCGCGCGATACAATGACACTATCCAACACTTAGCTACCCACATACAACCTACACCGTAGAACACACAACGTGCACACCCACTTTTTTTTATCTTTCTAGTTAGTGTAGAAAAACCACTCGCGTTAGTAAGTACACATACACCCTCCTTCCCCCAGGACACATATGCATGGTTGCCCTTCCTCATTAGTCATATGTACAGTTGAATGAGTCATTAGCTTTTGGGGTTGTCAGGGAATCGAGCAAAGTGTCCTCGGAGTTTTTTATGGCCGTTTTAGTAGATCCTCGGCTCGCCTTTTTGGCCGGTTAAAGGCCATAGGCTCGCCCTCTATTACATGGGGCCTAAAAAATATATACAGTGAACTATGAGTGTACATTTTGATGGTATGTTATGTTATGATTTAGAGAAAATCTGTTAATAGGACATATTTAGAGTTAGTTTTGTTCAAGAAACAAATGATAAGACGTCTTTTAGCTTGCTTGTTTGCTTATATGAAACTAATTTCTAAGTACACAAAAATGACTCTTTTGAAATTATCCTTACATACATCAATGACTCTACGGAGGAAATAATCCTTACATACAAAATTTTACTTGAAAACTAGATGTGCTCGCGGCTTCGCTCGCGTGTACTACAGAATGCACGCGCGAATCTTGTTTTCCGCGGTCCCAGCTATATTAAAGACAAAAATACTTATTGTGGGAGTTCCTTAAAAGATGCATATATACTCTCGCAATTTATTTTTTTGGTAGTTTTAATGTCTACAGTTATTAATACATTAATTTGCTCTATCTCATGGTTTACTCAGCGTAAGCCATTTAAGCGCCTGAATTTATTCATTATTTATTTGTGTGGAACGCTAATTCTCCCTCTAAAATAAAGGTAGCCTAAGTTACTCCCTATAAAATCAGCTATCTACCAGTCAAAATTCCGCCAAAATCGGTCTAACAAAATCGGTCAATCATTTCGGAGATTACCCTCATAATTTTACATTCAGATATAAATTTATACATTCATATGTATTTATAAAAACCTGTTATTTTGTAATTAAAGACATTCATATGTATTTAGTAAAAACCTGTTATTTTTTAAATTCAAATCAGACACTTCAATTTTATTAATTGTATAGATTAATATGTTATATTTTATTAATTCTATAGATTAATAAGTTATATTTTATTAATTCTATAGATTAATATGTTATATTTTTTTAATTAAATGGTTACTTCAGGATAATATCCCTAATTATTATTTATTGTTTCATGTCATTTCGAATCAACCAACTACGACGTGGCTTTGCTTCCCAAACGTTACAACAATTTCGGTAAGATTTTTCAAGTAAAATGATAAACAAGTCCATTTCACAAGTTGGTATGACACTGTTTGTTAAATTGTATATAAATTTATAAAAAATTCAGTCCATCTGTAAACTCGAAAACTGTGACAAAAGTCACAGTCAAAGCGAACGGTCCCGTGAAATATTTACACCGAGGTACTAATTAATACTTGTGCAACGAAATATTAAACGCCCCACCTCTGACTACGGATAATTAAAAATACGCCTTCACTTTGTTCATTAGTTAAATTAAAATCTTTCCGCCTTTATTTTCTTTCATATCGCTTGTACCTCACTTTGTAGAGAAGCACAAATCCTTTCGTGTCTCTGGTGATTGTCTGCAGAATTTTTATTATTTCAATTTTACTGACAGAGAATTAGAGCACTGAGATATCTTGGAGATTTGGGACCCATAGTCTACGGTAACCGCTTAGGCGGGCTGTAGTAAACTTGTTTGCCACATGAGTTGTATAAAAAAATACATTTATGAATGATATAATATTACTCTAAAGTGTGTGTAATAAAAAAAGTAAATATTCTGGAATCTTCTGGAAGGGTTGATTTAAATGTGGGAATATGAAGTTTTTGGCGGGATCTTAAAGTGACATACTGTGGTTTTTATTTTTAATTCAATAACTTAGGTTTTTAGACACTATATTATGGAATATTAGTGGCATGGTTGTTTTGCATGAGTGAAGTGGATTATAAATATAAAGCGGAAAGCGTGAATCTTGGGATATCCCAAAAACCCACTAGATAGTTCTGACAAGGAAGCCACCATCTTACCAGAAGACCCCACTTTATATATTGGAAAAGTTTACGAAGGCTTTAAAAACTTTGACACTGGGAAGTGCTTTTTGCGGCGCCAAAGCGAAAAGAAGATGGTGGTAAGTATGTATACGAGTTTTTGGCGGGATTTTAATGTGACATGTTGTGGTTTTTTTTAAATTCATTAACTTAAGTTTTGACCATATATTATGTAATATTGGCGGCGTTTTGCGTGATATAGTTTGGTTAAGTGCATAAGTGAACTGGATTATAAATATAAACTGAAAGCATTCATTCTGAAATCCCACAAAATCTTCCTCGAAAGTTCTAACAAGGGAGCCACCATCTTGTTAGGATACTGAATCGTCATAACACATGACACTATAATTCAGTCGATAATGGCAGTAATGGTCTTCATTAAAGAGGACAGGTTGCCAAGTTAGCAAGAAGAAGAAGTATGTATACATATAATATATAGTTTAAATTGTCTTTGCAATATGTAGATATATCTTATAATAAATTCAAAGGCACAGTCCAGATCTCTCCATATTTTAACCCACAATGATATTATGGAAAATTACGTAGCACTCCGTCTAGAGATAAAGTTCACCTTTATGCCCCTTTAAATAGCATCATTTTATTCGACATTTCATTTATATGAATTTGAAAAATATTTAAAATCCTTTTTAAACGCTGCTCGGTCGATTCGAATATCGGGTGCTCCGAGATTACACGTCAAATAAACAAGCGCGAGTGGCGCCGCGTGATATAACAAGGCGAGCTCGGGTGTTCTTACGTTATTTTTCATTAAAATATAGTCGGCGTTCCTGTAGGACGGACTCGAGGTTCGGACGGATTTGACCTCCCACGTTTATGGTTGGATTTTCCGACCGTCAAAGCGCAGAAAATTCTTTTTACTGGAAATCTGTTTTCAAGTAGGAATAATGTATTTATTTATTATATTAACATAAAAGCTTCGGATATTGAGTGCTCGCGAATTTTTTTAAAGAAAGATTCGCAGCGACGCGGCTTCTTTCTGTTATTTGGACGACTAAGAAAAAAGATTATCAGGTAATGTTTTTCGAGCATATGTATGTATTTCTATTTCTTTGTCATGCTCTGAGGCCTACATGGTTTGACAGATTCTAATAGATATCGTTAGATTCGTCTTAATTGTGCCAGTGACATAGGCTTTAGAATTCTTTAAGTACGACGTCTGAGAATCAAATAAAGAGCAAAAATAGATAAATATATTTAGTTTTTCTTGCAGTTGAGTTTTTTTTTTATAATTTAGCTTATTGTTTATCTTCGTCCGTAACAGAACGTACCTTTTAGCTCAGCTTAGAATCGCTAGCGTCGAGTTCAGACTCCAATTTTTTTACAGTTAAATCACTTTATAGTAAGGCTAAATACATAATTTCACACTGCGGAAATAAATAGTTTTTCAGAAATTACATTTTTTAAATCGTATTTATTGTAAATCTAACAATGCCTATGTCAATTGTAAATATTTGTCATAAAGTTCACTTTTGAAAGATGGTCAATAATTTTCGAGATCGTAATTTTTTCTTTATAGTCTAAGATCCGGCTGCAAAATCTCTACGTTCATCGGGTTATTAATAAAATTCACATTTTTACATACATTTATGATTAGGAGAATACATTGATAACAGAGTGCCAGTCTACAAGTGGCCGCAAGTAATTTTAATTAAATTAATGTTAATTAATTTTCAAAACAAAATTTCGTTCATTCATTTTTTAAATTTAATATCATCCACATCATAGCAATGTATGTAAAGAAATCGAAAATCGATGGGTGCCGTTGCACACTCGGCCGCAACTACTTCGCAGCCAGGTGTAAGCAGGTAATATTTTGGTGTATTTATACGTTCATGACGTATACGCATGTTTTTTATATAGAATTAAAGCTAATTTTTTTTTAAATATGATGATATATCGCTGCCTGTGATCAAATGGCCGCAAATTAGGGTAACTAGCTGTTAAACACTCGAGGTATTCGAGATAAAGTGAAAGAGAGTTAGCGCGCAACGCCACTTGTTAAAAAAGGATGGCGTGTGCCAGCTGTGCGAGTATTTGAAGCCATTGCGCATGCGTCCATAGATAGGGTTCTCAGTCAACGGCGCAAACAGTAGTAGAAACGACTTTACATTTACTCCAAAATTGTAATTAATATTCTGGAAAAAAATGTAAATAAGAAAAAAATTATTTTATAAAAAAAAATTGTTTATCGATCGAATAAAAATGAAATAAGGGTATTTATGAAGAATAGAATTTTGGTTGTCTTACTTTATTAACAAAAAAGATACTACGCATATCATATTTGAAAAAATATTAGATTTTATTACAGTTCGTTAATACAGTTATTAGTTTGACATTAAATACTCGCACAGCTGGCACACGCCATCCTTTTTTAACAAGTGGCGTTGCGCGCTAACTCTCTTTCACTTTATCTCGAATACCTCGAGAGTTTAACAGCTAGTTACCCTAATTTGCGGCCATTTGATCACAGGCAGCGATATATCATCATATTTAAAAAAAAATTAGCTTTAATTCTATATAAAAAACATGCGTATACGTCATGAACGTATAAATACACCAAAATATTACCTGCTTACACCTGGCTGCGAAGTAGTTGCGGCCGAGTGTGCAACGGCACCCATCGATTTTCGAATTCTTTACATACATTGCTATGATGTGGATGATATTTAATTTAAAAAATGAATGAACGAAATTTTGTTTTGAAAATTAATTAACATTAATTTAATTAAAATTACTTGCGGCCACTTGTTGACTGGCACTCTGTTATCAATGTATTCTCCTAATCATAAATGTATGTAAAAATGTGAATTTTATTAATAACGCGATGAACGTAGAGATTTTGCAGCCGGATCTCGTACTATTACTAGCTAGTACCCGCGACTTCGTCTGCGTATTATTGGATATACGCAAATTGATTTCGGAACACGACAAACCAAAAGGAAATCATAGATGGGTATTATATTTGTAGTATAACTGTGCTTAAGTTATGATTTTACCAGGATAAAAAGTATTCTATGTATTATTGGAAGTTATAGACTATCTGTGTGCTAAATTTCATTCAAATCCGTTAAGCCGTTTTTGCGTGATCGAGTAAAAAACATGAAAACATACACACTTTTACATTTATTATATTAGTAGCCCCTAATCCCCTAATCCACCACAACATTAAATTCAGCGGTAAAGATTCTAAGGCACAACCGATCTTTTAAATACACATCAGACCTTTTCATGTGTTATTCCAAAATTTTAAGTGATATAATGTCGGCAACCCTGAATGTTATCAATAAGGACCTATTAAAATTCTCGAGTTCGTCTCTGCACCAAACCTTACTCCTAGCTGCATAATATTTCTTGTACATTTTCTTGTTGGCGCCGCACGCCCGCGCCGCGCCGCCGAGATACGTCCGCTATAGCAAAGTGATTGGGGTTCGATCGCCAATCGCTTTCATACTCTCCCCGTTCTCTTCTGATAACAATCAAAGTTTCTATTACTTGCTTTGGATTGTATTTTACTTTATAATATTCATTTTTATCCAATGCCAGCAAAATGTTTGCGATTCACTTGATATCCAGTACAATTGCAGAAAAGCAACTATTATCGAGAGACGATCTGCCGAGAGTCGAGAGTATACGTTTATCACGGTAAGGGTCACTACTTGGCTATATACACAGAACGATCTTGAAATACTTGCACCGAAGTAAGACACTATGACGGGTTTTTATCACGCGTATTTTACCGAGTAATATCTACCGAAGATAAGCACGTAGTCTACGACTTTAAACGTTCTTTTAAACGTTGAACATTGTAATTGTAAATTTTCTTAATAGAGATTCAACTTAATAACTGTTGACTAATTTTGAAACATATCTTTTAAGTACGCGGTCTGTTACAGATACTGGAAGCGGCGTCTAGCATGGGTTGATGATGGATGCCGCTTTCACAGCTATGTTAATGTCACACTGGGGAAATATTTAGCGCGTTAGGTTTACCTGTGCACTGTGTGTGAATGGACGATTTACAAAATATTTAATATAAATATGTACAACCTGATATGTTTAAGTCTTTTTCTTGAAGAGGAGGACGATGATAATCTCTTGTTACAAATGTTACTGATAAATAAAAGAAGAAAAGGCGTCATAAACTATTTGTAAAAAGAGAGGCTGTGGATTGCTTTAATAATTTGATTTTAAAAATAATTTTTTTGAGAGCGATATTAAGCTTAGAGTATATTTCCGTATTTCTACAAGTAATTTATCATTTTCTCTAGCAAATTTCATCTTTTTAGGGTTCCGATCCTAAAAAAGGAAAAAAGGAACCCTTATAGGATCACTTCTTTGTCCGTCTGTCTGTCAAGACCCTTTTTCTCAGGAGTGCGTTGAGGTATCAAGTTGAAATTAATATCAAAAACTTTGGTCTGCAATCCCTTGAAGCTGTCAGATAATTAAATTTCTAAGTCAACGCAATCAAAAGATACGGCTTGATTATGTCTCATTTCTATACAATTTCAAAGGGAACAAAAACCTATAGGGTACTTCCAGTTGACCTACAATCATGAAATTTGGCAAAAAGCCGTTTCTTGTAGCACAAGTAAAGGAAAAAAATCCGAAAACTTTAAATTTGTAGTTACATAATTAATAAGAATTAATTTTGTTATTTACAGTTAGTAAACTGACCGCGGTATATTTTGATGTATGGGGACAATAGTTTTCCAACGGCAAAGTAAAATAGATGATTTACTTTGTACCGGAGTGGATCTAAAATTGCAATGGGTACCAGCACATATTGGTTTGCAGGATAATGAGGAGGCAGATAAATTAGCTAAATTAAGTATTATAAGAGGCAAAATTATTAATGTATTGCCAGATTAATCAGAATTATTAGCAAAATTTAAAGTAAGTTGTTACAGTAATTGAAAAACATATTTTGATGAAAGATTACGTGAGAAAGGTATATGGTATAAGACCTTACAGTATGAACCTCTTCGTATACTCTGGTGTACCACGACACAGTTGGGAAGGACGTTGATATCTGTCGCACATTTGTTGAGATCCGAACATATTCCATCAAACAAATATAAACATATGATGAAATTGAGACAGTTACCTCTTTGTGATGTTTGTGAGAAAGTTGATGACGGTTATCATGTTCTGATGGAGTGTATCCGGTTTGAGTCAATTAGGCAGAACTTAAGGAGTGCCTCTGGTTTAAACAGACTGGACGTTGGAATGTATAATAAAGTATTAGGTGATACATCCACTAATGAGGCGGCTACTCTATTCCTATCAATTGCTTCTTATTATTAAATTTATTGTATTATATATGTTATGATGAAAGTATATTACTGTTATGTTATGATGTGGCTGACATATGCGAATTGCATAAAAGCCTCTAAAAATTTAAGAATAAAAAAAAATCGTAATACATAGCGACATCTAACGTCGAGTAGCGAGCGGTACTCTAACACTGTAGTACTAGTAAGTGATTGTGTACAAAAAAAAATCGTTATCTTTAAACAAGAGAGTTTTATTCAATTATATATGTAACTTGCAGTACCATGTTCGGAATAAAGTGGACATAAGTTTCCGAAAGTCAAAACTCAAAGTAGTGGTTAGTAGTTCTGTGTATGTGTATTTGCATGCTAGGTATAATATGGTTGATGATCTACCTTGATGCTATATTTCAAGTTTCTGAGTTACCTAGAAGTGTTCTAGGTTTTTGATGAGTCAGTAAGTCAGTTACTTTTTAGACCTTAATAACTCAATAACTATTCGTGTCAATAACTTATTCGTGAAATTTGGAATTCTAAGTGTTCAACGTGGGTGTTAAACGTTCAAAATTTGTAGGTCTAATATCTTTTGACATAAGGAGGGGCCGAAAGTAGCTCGAAAAGGTTCGTTTTAAAAATACATACTAGCCGGTGTCGCCCTTTTCGAACTTGGCCGTGTGTCTAGAATTTAGACACTGGATAGAGATAATAAAAAATGATGCGTTTTCAAATTTATCTTTCAGTGAAAAACCCAACAAGTGATCGTGAAAGATCGTTTTACACTGGATTTAAAATTAGTACAAAATAAAGGTGAAGACTAGGTTACTATTATTTAATTTTTTAAATACAGAACATGAAACAAACGCGCCGATAGGTATTTTAAATTTAATTTTTTATTACGTATAATTAAATTTTAAATCAATGTGAAAGGGCCATTTCGAATATCTTTGAATTGACATGTCTATAAAATCAGTCAATGTATGTATGGCCTATGGATATTTGAGGTGACAATTACGGTAACTGAACTACCTACATCATTATTTAACCGACAAGACGATGAATCAAAACCAAAATGTATTATTCTGGTAAGTTAATAGCTTTTAAAATTTTATGCCTACCCTGTTTAAAAACTCTGAGCTCGCCGATGCTACCTACTTATTTTTGTGAATGTGGCTGAACAATTACGGAACCCTCGGTGCGCGAGTCCCACTCGAATTTGGCCGGTTTTTTTTTTTTCAATAAATCTCGGTGTTTGTACGCTGGAATGCTTCAGAATACACAGAGCTTGTCAGAGATCACTGTATATTCCCATTGTAGTTATTCGTCGGTCACGAAGAGCGTCACGCCAAACGCGGCCTACGGCGTTTGTGACAGTCCGCAGCTTTAGCGCTCGCCGAGTAACGAACCCCGGAACGTCGAATACTATTCCACTAGTATAATACTTCGATTTCCACGTATTTTTGAATGAAATATTTAATTAGTCAATATGAAACAATAAACAACGTGGAAAGCTCGCAGCGTAAATCTAAGCGGTCGACTTTTGCTAAACAAATTACCGGCTAAGCTTTTGTGAGGCGATCGGATAGTTTCGAGTTCGGGACCGGACGGATAAAGCCGGACAAGTTTCGTCCCAACTCCGTACAAGTCTCAGGAAGTTTGCGGCGAGGTTGGCCCCTGCCCCCTGCTCTTTACGTCCCCACTACATTCTGTCTCCACGCAACTTTAATTGCCTCTTGAAATCGGGAATTTTGAAGTAAAGTCTTTTACAGAAGGTCAACTATTTTTTGTAGATATTACTTGCCTTTATTTTAACATTCAATATCGTTTAACAGTAAATAAATCTATCTGGATGAGAATATTATCTTGAACAAAAAAATTGTACGCCAAATGACGTACATGAAGAAATTTTGCACGATTAAAACCACATTACAGCCCGGGCAACACTAGACTAGAGGTTAGAAGCACCAACATAGAGGTGAGGGAGTAAGAACATAATGACAGTTAAAAAATTAAAAATAATACCGATCACATTTTATCCAAATAGTTTCATTTGATTTCATTTTCAATTCAATTTCATTCAATCAGATACAGTGTCGTCACTTTGCCGACTATGATAAAAAATAATCTATCTCGCTCACTCTTTATTAGGTTATATTAGTGTAAGTAGTATTACTAATTACTCTACATTTGTAATTTACTCCCCTACGACCCACACTTGAGTCAAACCTTTTACAATGTGCAAGAGTTTAATTTTAAACTGAAAGGAAGAAAGAAAGAAAATTCATTTGATGGTGAAAATACGGACATAATTAATACAACTTACATTAAACAAGAGATTACAATAAAATTTTACTTATTAAATTTATACATACAAATGTCGTACTTAGGATCAAAAAGGACCTCAGCTCAGCATATGCTATAGCAAAATACGTTAGCGCTGGTTTTCAACCGGGCCTACACTACATACTAAAGGCCTCAGATTAGACAAGATCATGATTATTATTGCATAGAGAAAGGGGTAGGTCGCAAAAAGAAAGGAAAAACATGACAAAAGTTTTTTACACCAAAAAGTACAAATTAAGGTACATAAAAGATTAAAAAATTAAAAAGATGCTCTGTGCTGAAACTTACCTGTAAATTTAAAATGTATTCATTCATTTTATACTTAAATGTACGCACAGATCTAGATCTAGCAAACTGTAAAGGTGAGTAATATTGTTCCAGATCTTAGCAGCAGCATATTTAAAACTACCTCTAGCTGTTGTAGTTCTTTGTTTTGGAATGATGAGGCGAGACAATCTAGTATGATTTGACCAGGTTAACTTTTCCAAAAGGTAACGGGTAACTGCTACATACTATAATAAACAATATAATAGTTCAGTAATTTAGTAATTTTTTTTTTTGTCATTTAAAGAGTTTTTTTACAAATAAGAAAATCAACTTCACTGATTTTGAAGAGTTCCTTGGTGTATCACCAGAATCGAAGGTCCAATGCCTTTAGGTATTCCCTATCCAAAAAAGCATACAAATCAGTTCATAAGCAAAGAAGTTATAGCTGAACATCCACAAAAAACAAAGAAGTTATGGCTGAACAACCATAAAACAAAGAAGTTATGGCTGAACATCCATAAAAACAAAGAAGTTATAGCTGAACATCCATAAAATTCGGTTAAAAAGGAGGAGGTTCTCAATTCGAATGTATAGTTTTTTTATGGTTATTCATCCATAACTTATTTGTTTATGAACCGATTTAAATGTTGGAAAGGAGATGCCTCAAGGTTGGTCCCATTTTAATTTAATGTCATTGGACCTTCGACAACGAAAATACATCAGGTAATTCCATAAAATTCATGAATTTGGTTTTCCTTTTTGTTCAAAATCGTCTTGTTAAACTTGACCTACTGAATTCTATAAACACCTACCTAATGTCGAATTCAGTGAGTTGTGTTGCAATTTGATGCGATTTTGAAACTGTACAATTTCACAAACTGAACATACCTTATAACACGTTATGATTGAGTCCGTTAGAACTTCTCACGTCTGACCGGCTTTCCGATTCCAAGGGATCTTAACTTCCGAAGGTTTTTAACGGATGTACGGTTCAGAGTAAACTGGTATTTGAAAATATTACTATCAAGTAAGATGTTTAAGAGAATCGTAGGAAAAGAAATTAATTTTGTTCACAGTCGCGTATGAAAATAAATGTGTGTTTGTTATTTAAAAAATAACTAGTAGCAGTGTTTTGACGTTCATAAGTACCTTTTTAGGACCCAAACAAAATAATTATTTATTTATTTTGATTTTATTAAAAAAATATTGCACTTTTTAAATCTATACAATTACCTAATAAAATTGAAGTTTCTGTTTGTAATGTCAATATAACAATTTTTTACTAAATGCATATAAAATTGTCAATATGTATTGTATAACATAACACCAATTTTTCAAATTTTTGTCTGTCTGTGTGTTTGTTCCGGGTAATCTCCGAAACGGTTGGACCGATTTTGACGGGACATTCACTGATAGATAGCTAATGTTTCAGGGAGTAACTTAGGCTACTTTTATTTTAGAAAAGGAATTAGGTTTCCGCACAAATAAAAAAAACGGTCATTGTGAATCAATTCGGGCGCTTAAATGGCTTACGCTGAGTAAACAATAAGAGATATAGCAAACTAATGTAGTACGTGATTGTAGGTATTAAACAAAAAAGTAAGGAACAATATTCGTCTATCTTTTAAGGAACACCCACAATAAGTAAAAATTTAAAAAATCAATTATGGCATTAATTAATTAAGGAATTAGTAATTTGTCTTTAAAATAGCCGGGAGCGGGGGAGCAAGATTCGCGCGGGCATTCTGTAGACCACGTGTTCGAAAATGACATATTCTATAAATAAATTCACAAAATTATAATAATTAATAGTGTATTTCTAAATTGCACAAAATTGGAATCTCTGACCAACAAACTAGGTACTTTTACAACAGTGTCTTATAAGTCAGCGTTTGTTGTTTGATTGAATTCTGTATTTCATATCTAAATTATTTTATTTGTTTTATTTTATGTAGGTTAAATTTTCAACTCTAGGACGTTGAAAATTCTATTTTTCGTGAATTAATTACACACGACATCCATTTACTTTCATATCGACATTAAAAAATAAATATCTCTTAGGTACCAAATATATTTTATTATCAAAATCCATTTTCATCAATCGAAAAGCAACAAATAATAAAGGTGTGTACGTATCCGAGGACGAGGCCGCACGTTATTACTCGACGCATCGCTCGTAATTCGACAATGATTGCATTGCTCGCTCCCTGTAATATTATGTAATATCATGGTAATAGGTGAGCTCGGTTAACACACACACATTTTTATATGTAGAACATCACAAACATTAAAGTCATCCTCCAAGAGAGTTATGAATTTTGTCGACGTACATCAATAAAAGCCGTTTTTTTCTTAAACCGTCTAACTACAACCCTCAACTTGAAAATCTGTCTCTTACAGGAGTTTTACTCATATAAATTGTAATAAAAAAACACACATTTGACACACTTTTATAATATTAATATATTAGAAATACAATTTATTATTTAATTGACTTTTTAATGTTATACTGTTTTTACTGCTGATAATCATATAACAAATAACATATCATACCCTTTTAAATATTTATCTACATCTGTGATTTACATGAGTTTGGATGTGAACCTTTGTCAGAGGTAATGGATTTGAACGTTCTCCCAAATCGACGAGGCAAAGCGAATGTATTTTATGTTTGCATAAATTTATGAGTAATAGTAATTGAATTGTAAGTTTGAAACATCCTTGCGACTTTAAAATATCAGCAAATATTCTTTTGATTCATATGCACATTTTAAATCCTACTGTTATAAAAATAATAACACTGAACGTGCTAATGGATTCGCACGTACACGTCCTCGTAGTCTGGACTTTGACTAAGTTTACACGAAAAAATATACAGTAATCTCTTACTTTCAGTTTAATCTTTTACTTTTTCTATGGAAGCGATTGCGTAAAGTTGTGTGCCTTTTATTCAAAGAAAAAGTCGACATAGTAAATTTATCTTTTCGTAACATTTCATAATGGTCTTCCAAATATAATAGTAATACGATTATATTTGTAAAAATACATTGTTATTTGTCTGCACAAATGATAATTATTTTAGTATGTTTTTTTAGAGGAATAAACTATTGCTCCCGAGTAATAATAAAGGTTGTTTGAAAAGGTAAATTGCAAAAATATTTTTGACCTAATTAAATTTTTCTTCTTACTCTGACATAAGTAAATACAGTTTGGAATGGCCGATAGTTAAATGTTAATGAAATATTCACACAAAAAGAATGTTAATTAGACGCTAGAGTTAGAACTTATCATATACTTACATATCTGATGGTAAATATTAAAGCTGGTTTATACGTATCCAGTAGCAGGCCCCATTTCCCCTGGCAAGGTACGGGTACTATATAAACATTTTTTCGTGCCGATTCAATGCTAGCCGCTAGTGCTGGAATCGAATAGAACTCTGGCTATTTTAAATGCCAGTGGTCTCCGCCTGCGTTCCTTTCCCCGTGGTAGTGTTACGGGCACGTCTAAACGTGTCGTCAACAGTCACTATTGCACTTTCTAAGGGGTAAAATAACTCGAAAACTTAACGTAATGAACTTTACGGTTTGTTCAAATTTATAGAGAACAGGAGTGTTGGCGGTGTACTCGAACTGACTTTTATAGAAACAAGCAAATGCGTGATTCAGTTATAAAACGAATTTATGAAGGAACGAGCTCTTTAGTAATAACGCAGAAAATTTCTTTACACATTTCGTTTTGAACATCCTTATTTGTCCCGAATATATTTTTATATAGTGTCACAAACGTGTGAGCATCACGTGTGACTCACGACATAGTTGCACGTACGCTCTCGACCAGGTCGGCGTTGGCATGTCGGCTACTGGCGACTGTATACTTGTAAAACAGTTTTTAAGGTTTTAGAAGGTGATAAGATGCTATAATGGTAACTGGCTTTTATCTACATCATTATATTCCTCTTAACAATTATCTTAAGAGGTAACACTTACTCTTTGCAAGCTTCCAAAGCGCAAACGACACTGTATATGTATTAAAATGATACACAAGCTTTCCAAGTAAAGACTTTTTTAACGATCCTAAACATAATAGCGTTTTGTAGCACAAAGGCAATCTTTTTTAAGTTAACTTAGAGAGATTCGTTTAAGAGAAACGCCCATTCGTTAGTCGCCAATATTTTATTGTTAATTTTAAGGAAACTCGGCAAGCCCGAGCCTACGTGAAAAATTCCCGGGGGATGAATTTTTTGAGTGAAATTAAAAAAGTTTCCGTGAGTTTTCCGGGGGGCGCATCTTTATGCTATGTCCAGTCACGGGGTGGTCCCGGCCTTATTGGATATACGACATTAAATAAATTACCAAATCTCATTAATTAAAATTTAATCCTCCGGACTCCATTACGGGCGCTATTTGCATAATTTCGCACCTTTTAAACAGAAGTTGCCTGGATATTTATTAATCTTTATGATAAGAAGGTACCTAAGGAAATATTTAAATTACTGCTCGCCTTAACAATAAATTTTATTTCAAACGATAAATAAGTTTAACGATAAATAAGAACTGCCCGACACGACAATCCTGGACAAATTGACCTGGTGCCAAAAAATTTGGAGAGCCGACCCCATCTAAAGTGGGATAGCGCTAGGAAGAAGGAGTGCAGAAAACTAAAATTTACCTATAATATCTGTTCCTGTAATAACTGCCTCGTTAGCCTAGTGGTCGTAAGCGCCCACTGCTATGAACGAGGTCCTGGATTCGATTCCCGGGTCGAGCAGTAGCAGCTCGGTGTTTGGTTTCGTGCCCGATTAATGGCAATAGGCTCGCCCCCTATTAACATGGGACCTAAAAAACATATTCGGCAAACTGTGCGTGTACCTACATTAGTACACCTCTGCCTAACCCTTCACGGAATGCAGGCGTAATGGTACGTTACTATTATATTAAATAAAATAAATTAATACTGCGACTCCTAACCTGACCAGTGCCATTGAACTTAGACCTCCAAAATATTGACATTATCACTCAATGAAAAGTGACAGCAAGTGATATAATATTCATTAATTAGGTTCATACTGTAAATGTCAAACAGAAAATAGTCTATGTTTAAAAAGTTGCTGATAGAATTTCGATCATCGAGCGACTACTTATATCGATAATTCACTGCAATTTAAGTAATTAAGTTATGTTTTATTTCACTTTTGCAAATTAAATATAACGAAATTAATAATAATAATATTGCAAGTCCACCCCGCTCTCCCTTCAGATATCTTAATAATTTCCCTTAGGTGCGTATCGGAAAAATTGACTTATGAAATTGTTACACGATGGCGGAATTTTTACAATTCATCATTTCCATTGAATCCCGTGGGCCCATTTTTCATCGTATTTTTTTTGTATCCTTAACTGGTTGTAGTAAAGGAACCATTATTGCGTCAACTTTTTAATGGTTTATCATTATATAAAGATATTTAATTTTAATGTTATATTGATAAAGCCATTTCTACACACATTCTTAAGACACTTCTGTGTTTAGATCGTTTGAATTATTTCATTAGGTATTGTACAGAGTATGCTAAGAGCAGAATGATATTAGAAGCAATGATTAAAGCAAGGATGGCCTAGGTAAGGTGGATGGACTCTGCGTTGATCCACGTGAATTCGTATCCTTGCAATGAGCCTGAGCGACCGATGAAGGAAAACATCGTGATGAAACTATAGCATGGTGGTAGGGCTTTTTCTAATGCCCGCCTGGCTAGCTACCTCAAGTTGAAATTCTGTCACCAAGCACCAATAGGTGAGTTCCGGCAGCTACTCTTGAGAGCCAGTCTTCCACTAGGCTTAGTGTGTTACCATCTTGGGCTACATCGTCATTTAAGATCAAGTGAGATTGTGGCCACAAATCTAAACCTTTAACGATAACAAGATAATTATTAACAAAAAAGAAAACAATCATCAATGATTTTTAAGAGTTCTCTGGTGTATCTTCGAATTTGAAGATCAAATGTCAATGAAATTAAAATGCGACCACTCTTGAGGTATTCACTATCAAACAAAAAAAGAATCATACAAATCAGTTCTCATACAAAGAAATTATGACTGAACTAAAAAAATACATTACAATGACATCAAATCAATATTCTACCGGTTTTAACCAATCGACCAACGCGACTCTTTACAATTCTCCTAGTACTGCTAGTTATGATATAAAACCACTTAAAGTACTCAGTTATTGTGAAGTAAAATTTACCTCAGAAACCACCTTTCACAAATATACAAGAAATTTTACGATCAGAAACGCAGTGAATACCACGTTCAGCAACTCAAGTACCTATTTACCAAATGTTCAAAGTTGCTGAAACTCGCTCGATGGTACATAGTTCCGTGTGTGAATCCGTAACTCCGCCGGGAAGAATACGCCAGAGTTAGTGAAAAACCGCCAGGAATCCCACTTACGCTTACTTACTTGAGTTTGAAGCTAACGAGTACATGCACTAACTTTAACCCGCGACTACATCCGTGTAACAACAATATTTTACAGAGTAAAAAATGGTATGAATATGTCATGTGGAAAAATTAAAGTCAGTTACTAGAAAAACCTTAAACTGTATAAAGTTGAACAAATAATAATAATTTATTATAAACCATAAATCATATAAGATAAATGTACGATATTAGATACATTACTGAAAACTATGTCGCAGTCAATAGCGCCCAGTTCTAGGCAATATAACAGTGGGGTCTGCGTTCCTTAATAGAATGAAAATACAACTAAAGTATCTACAACAATTTTTTTATATTTTTCAATTATATGAGCAATATTTATAGTTCTAAAGTATCATAAGTGTATATTTGTGTATATGAATTGTGTGTGTGTGTTTGTGTGTAGTGTGTGTGATCGTGTGCTTGGGTGTGAGTGTGTGCATGCGGGTGTTTATTATTTGAATGTGTAGTTGGGTGGGTATACAGGAGTAGATGAAGACTGAAAAAGATAAGGTTGGATTATGTGAGGAGTTATATAATATACAGATTCTACTTGTGGTTTAACAGCAAGAAGAAGAAAAAAATTATATAATAAATATTTGTGTGATTTTGCATATTTCGTGTCTAAAATAGGCAAGATCCATACATATTACTGTATAATGTCTCTTATATCTAATTGGTTAAGAACAAGACAATTTTAAACATTAAAAAAAAAAAATAATTCAATGATTTTGATGCGTTCCCTGGTGCATCTTCTAATTATATAGTGCAATGCCAATGAAATTAAAATAAGATCACTCTTGAGATATCCCCTAACCAACAAAAACAGAATTTACCCAAATCGGCTCATAAAAAAAGAAAAAAATAAAAAAATAATACATTAAAATTAAGTAACCTCCCGTCTCTTGTTGAAGTCGGTAAACAAAACAAAACTATTGTTAACGTAATAATGATCCTTTAGATAGTATAGAATTCCCCCATTCTCAATACCCTTCCCTCCCTCCCTTATTTCCTTTCGGAATAGGTTTTTTGCCAACCATGACGTCCTTACAGGTTTCTATTACCATTAAATAATAATGTCTATAAATACGGGCACTGTTGTCAAATTCATGATTCATTAAAATGACAATAACTATAAAATACAATGTTGTACTACTATAAAAAACAAATTAAATTTCGTCTAAAACATGACTTAAAATACAAATTGACAACAGATAATTCACTCCGGACGACTTATGAAACACCAACTTTTCATACTAAAGGCGTAAATACAGAAAATTGTTAATAATAGTATATAATTTGTCAAGCTCTCTGCGTAATAGAGACAATCACCTAATTTATGTGATAATGGATAAACAATTTATCCCATAACACATATTTATAATTTAGGTTTTTTTTCTTCCAATTTTCTTTAGTCAAATTACAATAATATTTTATCTTATTCCTGTTAGTTATTACTACTTTAATTTAATTTAAAATATGCTTTGAGTCAATTAATATATTTTGTTTCAATGTATGTACGAAGCTATGGAAAATGCTGTTATACTCCTATAATTAACATTACGCATGAGGTATACAATTATACATAATTATAATAATACTGAATAATGTGTTATATTTTGGACTATCCATTAAAATAAAAAATAAGAATAGGTTTATTTTCAGTGTCACTGAATACTTTTATTTTAAAACCTATTTTCACTTTATAAAAAGTGGAAACACTAACATTCGAAAACATCTTGCTTTAAAGTCCTAAAACACACTGACAAATAACTTGTACATGTTTGCCTCAGCCTACCGGCCATTAGCGCGGAAAACATGAACAACCCGACAGTACTAATATTTTAGTAACTTTATTAGTAAACTAGCTGTGCTCCGCGGTTTCTTTTGAATTTATTTATTCAGTTTTCGTGCGACCACATCCCCCGATACCCCGCGCTGCGCTATTAATATGTACTCGTTTAACCTTAGCTTCTGATCTACATTTTGTATGGTAGTTTCTTCGCTCCTAAGAGTTGTCATGTGATATTTGACTATTATATTTCTCAATAAATATGCTATACAATGCAAAAAGAATATTTGTAACTGTCTAGTAGTTCCGAAGATTAACAGGTTCAAACAAATAAGCAAAAAAAGTGCAAACACAAAATGTTTATTTGTATTAAAATTAACATGAAAAAAAAATTGAATCATACCTAACATAACATATCACGACGCTTGTATCGCCGAAGGGTTAGGCAGAGATGTACTAATATACACCCACAGTTCGACACTTATGTTTTGAAGTTAATTAATCGGACACAACACAAAATCAAACCAAACTTTCATATAAAACCCAATAAGAAATTGCTAAAGTAATCATTTTAAACTTAATTAAAAAAGTTGTTTTGTCACATTGATTTAAGTTATATGAATTGAGTGAACTATCTGTTCTGCAATATTGTTTGTTTGTATGTTTGAGACGAGAAAACAATTAAACAGCGTCGTCTGGCGTTCACAATGTAAACTAAAACAATCTTTATTGTTTATAAAATGTCTTAATTAGTGAAAGATAAAATGAATTTTAACGACAGAGAGCACCGGCTTGTTTTAGAAAAAGATAAAAAGAAACAGAATTCGTGTTATTACTTGCGCTTTGTTTATTTTACAGGATACATACAGCAAAACCTTCAGGAAGCTTTACAGAATTGTGGAAAAATCCGATTTTTCTATTGCGAGTTTCTGCTAATATTCGCTTCCCATGGTTAAAACAAAGAATCTTCCGGAATGTTGGATGCTGGAGTTCGGAGTTTGAAACTCAAAATTCAGCGTTACAACTGCTGATCAATGATAAAGCTACATCAGCTTTTAAAGATGCAATAAAAGAGATAGGGAACAGAGAAATTTCTTTCAAGATTTCTACTTTGGGCAGTCCGAGTAATACGACCGTCGCTACGTACAAAGCGATATGTCAAAAACGGAGCTTTACAGGAGAGCGTAATGAATGTTGAAATCACTCTAGAAATTAATCTATTTACATTTTAATATTTATCTTTTCTGCAATGTTTTGTTACATTTTTGAAGTTTATGATAATATTTACTATATGTATGTATTTTCATGTTTTCATGAAAAACCTGATAGATGAATGTTTCTACATTATCATGTTAAGTTAGTTACTTTCGGTCAAGTATAAGTTACCCGTTTATACGTTGGAGACATCAGATCAACGTTATTAACTACATTTTATTCAAATTTATTTAAAAACGTGTACTTATGTTATTACAATGATAAGTATAACTTGAATATTATAAGATCGATTCCCTTCAAAGTTAAAAATATACTTATTTAGACATATCTTTTTATACGTCGTTATATTATAATAGAGTAGGACTGTTTTTGGGGAATGTAAATAAAGATATGTACTGAATTAAGATATTAATCAGCAGAATTTTTTATTAATAAAACAACATTTTTAGTTAAAAGGTATACATTTATATGTAACAGTCTTTTGTAATCACCTTATCCACTTTATTAATCAGGCATAATTAAATAGAAATCTTTTGTACAGATACCCACATCTTGATCATACTTGTCGATAGCAGATTGTATAAAACTATTACTTCTAGAAAGTGTATTTTTGAACATCGTTTTACAGACCATCATCTTTTCTCTGTTGCCGGTAGCAGTCAAACCGGCATAAAAAACTTAAAAACATTTAATCTTCTGGAATCCTGGGTCCATTGCTTTTTTTAAATTTGCTTCACATGACTCGCAATAAAAGACCACTGATGAGAATTTTTCCCCAGATTCCAAAATAATTCGAATGTTTTTTGGCGTGCTAGCATATTGAACTTTTCGAAACATTTTAACCGACAGTTGGATTTATATGGACCCTTTATTTGTTTTTCCATTTGTTGCTTTCCAGAACGAGATATATGAGCTTTTCCTAAATTGACAAGTAACTTTATTTTCACATCTAGCCAGTTAGATTTGATAGTACCTCTGTTCCTTGTTATTGATTTTTTCACATACTGCCGTTTTTTTTTGTTCTGTGTGGTGTTGATGAATCAGACATTTCACTGGACCCCAAAGGGCTTGATCTTAAGGCAGTATCAGACAGAATTGCAGTACTTTCACTGAAAGAGTTACAATCATTATCAATGTCTCCAAACATCGTAATGGGCTTGGCATTGGCGTTGAAGCAAAAGATTTCAAATGTGATAGTACCCAGGCTGGCGAATTATCTTTATTATCAGATTCATTATTAAAAATAGATTTTTCCGATGTTAAATGTGGTGTTTCATTATCACAAATTGGAGTGACAAAAGAGTCATGTTTAGTACAAAGCTCTATTTCATTATCCGAAATTTCTCCCACATTCTCAATTATATAATTTAATTCAGTTTGCGACAATATTTTTTCTGTTTCATTTTGTTCTCCATCACTGTGTGGTTTAACATCTTGTCTTATAACGCTAGCAGCTTCCAAAGACTTATCTTCAAGACCCATTGAGCTATCCTTTTCTGTACAAACACGTGCCTCTAAAAAAATAAAAACAATCTAGCAACAAGACAGTAGGTAAATTAAAACAAGTCCGTATATAAACTGATTGGTTACACGTATAAACAAACATGTATGACATGACTTCATACACTTCGTATTAATTACAAAATAGTATTTTTTAATTTACTGTCTATAAAAAAATTTATGTAATAAATTAGTGAAATAAAAATAATTTAATAACTAAGTAGGTATATCATCGTTTAAGGAGACATGTCTCATATGACCACTTTTACGCTGTTATCTTATTTTTCTAGGTTAGAAAAAGTATGAAAACAATATCAACACTTTTTAAGTGTATATTATTGTATTTCATGGTCGGATACGCACTAGTGATAACTATGAAGCAATGATAGCTTAGTGGCAGTGTGTACGGACATCACGTAGTTCGTTGTGAGTTGGAATCCCTGCAATGAACCTGAGGGCCCGGTGAAAGAGAACACCTGTTGATACCATAACATTATGGTGGTAGGTAGCGGTGGGCGATTATGAGATATACTAACGTAATCATTCGATTATGGCCATTAGTAATTATTATTAAATATTTCGATGATGAGTGATCATTCATAATTGAAGTACGATTAGTAATTACTAATACTAGGTTACTAATGCTAAGTTTCTAATATTAGTAGTTACTAATTTGATAGAATTACCGAAAGTAAAGTAACCGAACTTATTTTTGTACCTTCCCACTTTATATTTTTAATAAGTAGGTACATATCTCAATTCAGTCATCATTCATAATCATCCACCTATAGTAGTAGGTATTTTTAATGCCCACCTGGCTAGCTACCACCTTAAAATTGAAAATATGACGCCCAGCACCAAATAGGTGTGTTCTGGCAGCTGAATTTGAGAGCTACTTTTCCAATAGTTTTAGCCTGTTACCATGTTGGGCCACATCGCCACTTAAGATCAGGTGAGATTCTTGCCATAACGATAAAAAAAATATATTACAAGTATCCATAACCTACGATAGCCAATTGTCATGATGCAGGCCACCTTTTAAAAAATATTTCCACAAAAACACAGGAAACTTTCAAAGAAGTAAATTATAATATTCCCTATTAATATTATGATTCAAGGTGGCAAGGATTTGTAGCTGAATGGATCGTAAACATTTCTGCTAATATTCGCTTCCCAAGGTTAAAACAAAGAATCTTCCGGAATGTTGGATGCTGGAGTTCGGAGTTAGAAACTCAAAATTCAGCGTTACAACTGCTGATCAATGATAAAGCTACATCAGCTTTTAAAGATGCAATAAAAGAGATAGGGAACAGAGAAATTTCTTTCAAGATTTCTACTTTGGGCAGTCCGAGTAATACGACCGTCGCCTACGTACAAAGCGACATGTCAAAAACGGAGCTTTACAGGAGAGCGTAATGAATGTTGAAATCACTCTAGAAATTAATCTATTTACATTTTAATATTTATCTTTTCTGCAATGTTTTGTTACATTTTTGAAGTTTATGATAATATTTACTATATGTATGTATTTTCATGTTTTCATGAAAAACCTGATAGATGAATGTTTCTACATTATCATGTTAAGTTAGTTAATTTCGGTCAAGTATAAGTTACCCGTTTATACGTTGGAGACATCAGCTCAACGTTATTAACTACATTTTATTCAAATTTATTTAAAAACGTGTACTTATGTTATTACAATGATAAGTATAACTTGAATATTATAAGATCGATTCCCTTCAAAGTTAAAAATATACTTATTTAGACATATCTTTTTATACGTCGTTATATTATAATAGAGTAGGACTGTTTTTGGGGAATGTAAATAAAGATATGTACTGAATTAAGATATTAATCAGCAGAACTTTTTATTAATAAAACAACATTTTTAGTTAAAAGGTATACATTTATATGTAACAGTCTTTTGTAATCACCTTATCCACTTTATTAATCAGGCATAATTAAATAGAAATCTTTTGTACAGATACCCACATCTTGATCATACTTGTCGATAGCAGTTTGTATAAAACTATTACTTCTAGAAAGTGTATTTTTGAACATCGTTTTACAAACCATCATCTTTTCTCTGTTGCCGGTAGCAGTTAAACCGGCATAAAAAACTTAAAAACATTTAATCTTCTGGAATCCTGGGTCCATTGCTTTTTTTAAATTTGCTTCACATGACTCGCAATAAAAGACCACTGATGAGAATTTTTCCCCAGATTCCAAAATAATTCGAATGTTTTTTGGCGTGCTAGCATATTGAACTTTTCGAAACATTTTAACCGACAGTTGGATTTATATGGACCCTTTATTTGTTTTTCCATTTGTTGCTTTCCAGAACGAGATATATGAGCTTTTCCTAAATTGACAAGTAACTTTATTTTCACATCTAGCCAGTTAGATTTGATAGTACCTCTGTTCCTTGTTATTGATTTTTTCACATACTGCCGTTTTTTTTTGTTCTGTGTGGTGTTGATGAATCAGACATTTCACTGGACCCCAAAGGGCTTGATCTTAAGGCAGTATCAGACAGAATTGCAGTACTTTCACTGAAAGAGTTACAATCATTATCAATGTTTCCAAACATCGTATATGGGCTTGGCATTGGCGTTGAAGCAAAAGATTTCAAATGTGATAGTACCCAGGCTGGCGAATTATCTTTATTATCAGATTCATTATTAAAAATAGATTTTTCCGATGTTAAATGTGGTGTTTCATTATCACAAATTGGAGTGACAAAAGAGTCATGTTTAGTACAAAGCTCTATTTCATTATCCGAAATTTCTCTCACATTCTCAATTATATAATTTAATTCAGTTTGCGACAATATTTTTTCTGTTTCATTTTGTTCTCCATCACTGTGTGGTTTAACATCTTGTCTTATAACGCTAGCAGCTTCCAAAGACTTATCTTCAAGACCCATTGAGCTATCCTTTTCTGTACAAACACGTGCCTCTAAAAAAATAAAAACAATCTAGCAACAAGACAGTAGGTAAATGAAAACAAGTCCGTATATAAACTGATTGGTTACACGTATAAACAAACATGTATGACATGACTTCATACACTTCGTATCAATTACAAAATAGTTTTTTTTAATTTACTGTCTATAAAAAAATTTATGTAATAAATTAGTGAAATAAAAATAATTTAATAACTAAGTAGGTATATCATCGTATAAGGAGACATGTCTCATAAGACCGCATTCACGCTGTTATCTTATTTTTCTAGGTTAGAAAAAGTATGAAAACAATATCAGCACTTTTTAAGTGTATATTATTGTATAAAATAAGTACTTGTGATTTCTAATTACCCTCATGAGCTTCACCGATATAATTAATCAAATCTTGAGCTTTAGAAACTAATAAAGTCGTATTCTTAGAGTTAGCAATATCCACTAATAATTTTGATCTATTGTTACTCATGTTTTACAGTAATAATGTAATAAATTAATGACTAAATATCTATCAAAAACACCACCTGACTGTATCATAATATTATTCTATAGCACGAGCATGCATAGACATGTTTTACTGGGGAAACTCCCGTAAATGAAGTTAAGTTTGACAAGGCTCCGCTCGCGGCGCCGCGCCGTGTGGCGCGCAGTTTAAGTCGCGGTACAAAGGGTTAAGTATTGATATCCGTTTATACGACACCAATTCTTTGAAACCAATATACTTATGACAATATATAAAACAAGGAATACATACGTATGAGGATATGGACACGATAAAGCCATTTAAGTAATTTAAAAAAAAATGACATTTTTGACATGTCGCTTTGTACGTAGGGACCTAATAGAATACGTCGAACGCACAGGATATCACAGGGATTTGTAGCTGAATGGATCGTAAACATCAAGTAGACGGTCATTAATGTGTCACAGCGACTCGTTTGGTGTGTCATGTAGAAGAACTATTGTAAAGGGAGGATCCTCCGACCAGACGGGTCTCTTGTCTGGCGGGCAGCTGCCCAACGGTTGTAGTCGGGTTCTTGTATGTATATATACTCAATTGAAGAGTTAATTTCTATAGCGCTATATAGGATGCGTCATATGTGGCTCGATAGATGTCGCTACATGTCACGTTCTAGGATCAGCCAATATATATCCAGCTGCAGAGAGACTTGCAAGCTGAAGTAACAGCGAACACCGTCGACGGATAGCCAGATTTTCAGTGGTTGCCGTTGGTTTTGAACTGTAACGCGCTTACTTCAAGTAACGGTGCAGTCATTTTTATCGTGGTACTATAAAAGATCCGTGTAAAATCAAGCTCTCTATTAGCTGTTCCAGACTCGCGCCGTGATGCCGCGGCGAGAATTTACGCAGTGAACTCAGCGCGACGAGAAACAACTCACTACACTCGCACTGAATCGATATAACTTCTGCTGCTGCGTCTTTGAATCTATGTACATAGACATTTTATAATCATCTGCTTAATAAAGATACAAAACAAACAAAAAAAAGCAGATGTTGGATAACGAGTATATATCGTAACACAACGAGTTAATTATGCTTTAGACATTTTTATTTTAGCATAATACACCTACCTAAAGTACTGTTAAATCACCACAAATGTTGAATAGTTTAAACATTTAGTAGAATTAAAATAATACAGTGTTAGTTGTTTAGCATATTCAATTTATAACGAGTAGAACTGCGACGCCATGAATGTGGATAAGCGTTCGCGTTGTTCACGTGGCGAGGCCGCGAACCCTTTGACGCAGACACAAAAAACCGACTCGGAACGAAAACCGAGGCGCGAACAGGTGTGAAATTCATCCACACTCGCGTTCACGCCCTTTCACGGGTGTTCAAGTCGTGGGTCTGGAGCGGGCATATGACTTATCTTTGTGATACCGTGAAACTGTAGAATTATCCCTCGGCCAACGTGTTCTCTCCTTCTTACGACATCGGGTCCTTTAAGCGTAACGTGAAGATATATTTATGCAGGCCGGCATTACACCAGCGACTGCCGATGGATTTAGATCTCTCGGTGGTCACCGTTGTGTTTAGTCGTGATGTGCTTACCATCAGGGACAGTACCGTAGATGTACCGAGCTTCTATTAAAAAAACAAGTTAGTTAAATATACAGAGATTGTTGAGAAGTAATGCATTCACAAATAGGTGTCTAGTTACTCGTTGGAACTTAAAGTTTTATAAGTTTCCGAGCGTTTATACTTTTAAAATGCAAAATGGCGAAAGTAAGGAATTCTAGACGTTACGCTAAACTTAGGCGAAAGCTGCATAATATATCAAAATGTACATTAACATATAAAATACTATATAATATTTATATAGTAACATAATATAGTATAGGGAATAGTTTTCCCATGTTATTACTGAATATTTACAGAACCAAATATCAGTTGCATAATAATACATACTTTACGTGATAGTCTATTTTTAGAACTGTGTGTCGGATACTAAAAATATATCTGATCATTTTTGATCTTCATATCTGGTCACAGGTCAAATTTCAAGCTTCTTAGAAAGAGAGAGTGAGTCGATCTCTAAAACTGTTTACATATTCTTAAAATAAATATTTTTAAATAGGATTTAAAACTCCTCGAAGGAACTTGCAATCTTTAGCTGGCGGTTGATTTTTTTCCATAACTTTTTCTGCGCTTTGAACAAGACATTCTCGTTTGTCAGACTTATAAATGAATACACAATAACGCTAAGTTATCTATATACAAATGTGGTATTACATGTACCTATATTTAAAAACAATATCATGGGAAGAGTATTAGGCGGGACTTTTAACTTATTATTTCTACAGAATGATATTAACACCGATGTCTAAAAAAAGGAATACCATGATACGAAACAAAAGGAGGGGAAAATTTTTACATCCTTAATGGTCAATGATGCCTTCCCTTTTATCGCGATGCTACTAAATGAAGAGGCACCCCTCATTCCAGCGACAAATTGAAATGCCCTCGCAGAACACGAAATTATACCTTAACCGAACAAATTAAGGTTCACGAGGAGCGTAAAAGTAAAATTATTGAATTTGCAAACGTGAATCAATCGAGCCGCGGAGCGAACGTTTTTTAATGAAATGGACCAGAAAGGACACAGAAAATCGACCATTAACTCTAACGAGGCACCTTTGTCATATTTTCTTTTGTTATCTAACTGTTATAATTTGTTGAATGCAATTAATTTATACCGAACTCCCCTTTTTTAAAGCTTTTTTAAATAATTAATTCCATTTTTACATCGATAATTACTTTAGATATAATGAACGCCATCGTAATGCTTTTTCAGTGACCCTTTTCATTTTTGTTAATAAATTATGGTGAATATAGGACAGGACTAATATCAGTTAATATTGATCATAATTTTTGTGAACCTGCAGACATTAAGGCAGAAGGGAAACACGGTATTTCAGCATGTTTATAATGATGATCACGATCCAAGTCAGGCTCCTGAAATTATTATGATTGTGTACACAAAATTCAACGTTTACCAATTTAATAACGCGTAACGAATGCTCTGAATTACGTCTCTCAAATAATATGACAATAAAGGATTTTCAGGCCGTTTCACATTTAACCGTAAAAAAAATCTTTTCCACATTAATATGTACTTTGGATAGATTTTGGTGTTCATATGGGAGACGAATAGCCAAGCTTCAACTAAATTCATAGAAGTCCTACATGATATTACAAATTCCACAAGTGAGATATTTTACTACATTTGATGGTGTTGGTTTTGTTTTTACTAGCTCATTAAACCGATTCATCTAAAGTATTAAAAATTACAGGAAAAGTATCAAAAAGGTCAACAATAATTTCATATTACTGTGGTAATTTAGTACAAATAAGTACTTAAAATTTAATCTTCCAAATACATAGTATTCATATAAGAAAAAAAAATATGTTGGAATCTATTAAGCTAAATTATTTTCTATAGGTACTAATTTTTGCAGACCAAGTATCTCCACTTTCATGTCTTTATTATATGGAGACAAGAAATTTTAATAATAGTCCTTTTTCATATCGAAATCGTAAGGATTTTTATTAATCTGAAGTCATACGTAGTCCGTACGTCCCGTGTGAATCGACCTTTTTCCTACAAGTCTTTCGATCAGGTGAACTTTATTATTATGTAATACGATATGCAAGCCTCGGCGTATATTCAAATTGATGACAAATTGAAAGGAATATTTCACACTGAGACATTACTTCTGTCACGCGGCCTCGGATTTTTTTTCAAGTCTTTTACTTTGTAATTTATTCATAAAAACTTAATTTACATTCTTGGATTTTTTCATCAAACTATGTATTTGGAATTAAATGCCTTGACCAAATAGTTTTCTAATAGCGTATTAAACATTTTATTGATGTGAAACACCTTTTTTATATTCACTAAGACATTTCACATCTGCCAGGCGTCCCGCGTGACAGCCAATTTTTTTGTTATTATAATTCTAATAAATAAGTGAGGTTTGGGAATAATTTAATAGGGTAATCTATGAAACAACTAATCCAATTCTAAAAAGGAAGCAACATAATCCCTAAGTGATTATTTTTAATTGTTATTACATTTTTTGCTATTAACGTACACTAAGTCACGGACGGTTGCTGTTTCTAAATAAAGATATAATAAATTAGAATAAGTTGTAATTGTTTTAGGTTCTATAATAAGATCCCGAAGTACATTACTGATTTGCCAGACAATGACTTCAAGAACCATGTCAAGCAGGTTTTACTGTGAAAAGGAAGTGACTCCCTTTCTCTTCATCTATCAGACCATTAATATTTATAAGTAACTGTAATTATTATTTACCCGATCGAATTTTTTGTCGGTTCTTCTCGATGACTGGGATATTTTCCGAACCGGTGGTAGTGTTTTGACGTTCATAATTGCCTTCTAGGGCCTGAATTTAATAAAGATTATTTTTATTTTGAGTAGGTTTACACAACAATTACATCTTATCCTTAGTGATTGATTATGTATCTGAAGGTGGTGACACATTAAACGTAGCAAGAAAGATAAGTCTCAAATGCGATTATTTAAACACGCAAATTGTTCAAAACATCATTTTGGGGTCAAACACATTAGCATATGTTTTAGTGATATAAAGAAGCATGAGGAATTTAATATTGAAGATTACTGTATAGTAATAAATTCCTTACAAAGCTAAGCATAAAATATACTAACGGACTAATTTCTTAAATATAACTTTATACATAAAATACTTTTCATTAAATGTTATCTAACGACTTAATTATCTTCGACTTAGCCTAGACAAGAAATTTGTAACTAAGACTTTTATAATTTCAAAGGGCTTAGATGAATTAAGAGTGTTTCGAGTCCGCTCGCGAATGGAACGGTCTTTATAATACAGAGCTAACGGGAGTAAGCGAGATAAATATTTTAAGAAGTCATTATACTTTAATTTAAATACAATTTGGTTTGGTTTCTGGTTTCGGACCGTAAACTGGATGACAGTCAGCGAGCGGCCCGTTTTCAACGGGTTGAAGTGACGTGACGAGTGCAGGAACGACGTGACCTTTTATCACTGACTTCAACAAAAAAGAAGGTTATCAATTCGGTTGTATTTTTTTTCAATGTTTGTTATCTCAGGATTCCTTAATTTATAAACCGATTTAGAAAATTTTTTTTTGGTTCAAAGGGGATATTCTCAGGGGATCCCATTTTAATTTTATTGTCATTGAAACTTGGATTTCGAAGATACACTTCAGAACGCATCAAAATCGATTAGGAAATGTGTAGTGATTGATATATTGGTAGGTTTATGATAATCCAAGACTAGATAGGTACCTAACTATGGTCAAGGACGTTATGGACTGAGTTAGACTGCGAAGGCACAACGGCCCCCTTATTAAGTATTTCTTAATAGGAAAGCGATAGCAGAAATCGCCGAATGTTTCATACAAGTCACAAATTTGTACTATGTAATACTTATAATGTACCAAACGCAATCTGATTTCGTCATTTCGAAGCAAATATTTAGCGATTTCTGCTATCGCTTTGCTATTGCTAAATACTTAATAAGGGGGCGGAACTCTTTAAAGACAAACAGCACGAATGTGGAAGGTAGAGAGTGGTAGGGTACAGAGATATTTCTACGTAGATTTCTTTCTACTTGGGGCAATCCGACTAGTGATGTGACCTTTATTATAGTACTTAGTTTGTTTATTCGTTACTAGCTGTGCCCGTGGCTTCGCTCACGTGGACTACAGAATACCCGCGCGAATCTTGCTCCCCCGCTTCCGGCTATTTTAAATCCAAAAATACTTATTGTGGTTGTTCCTTAGAAGATAGATGTATACTCTCCCAGACTTTTTTGTAGATATTTTTAATTTCTATGATTATGTTGTACATTAATTTGCTATATCTCTTATAATTTACTCAGCATAAGCCTTTTAAGCGCCCGAATTGATTCACCATGACCAGTTTTTTTTTTTAATTGTGCGGAACCCTAATTCTTTTTCTAAAATAAAAGTAGGCTAAGCTACTCCCTATAACATCAGCTATCTATCAATGAAAGTCCCGTCAAAATCGGTCCAACCGTTTCGGAGATTACCCGGAAGAAAGAGACAGACAGACAAAAATTTTAAAAATGGGCTTTTTGTTATAGTATCGTATATACTTTTATATGAATTTAGTAAAAAAACTGTTATTTTTACATTACAAACAGACACTTCAGTTTTATTAGTTGTATAGATAAGTCATTATAGGCATATGAAGACATGAACTCACACATACTACAAACAAAACGCAAAAGGTAAGTTTCAATGAAATTAGGAAGGCCAATGATGAAATCTGAAAAAAAAAATCATTTTTTTTTTTCTCATAATTCAATAATAATCCTTCTATTTTTATGCTTATTATATTTGCTGTTCCACATTGGTAATCTTTCTAAACCGTTGAAACGATTTCCTCCCACACGACATCTATGTAATCCAAAGTTAATTAAACCGATTTTTCAGTACGTAACAGCGTTTCTAGTATAACTTAAAACTAATTAGTAACCCAAGAAAATCTATGTACGGCACTTAGCGAACTTCAAAGCGAGCCTTGCGACCGACCCTGCCCCCAATAAAACTATTAAGTGGCCGTCTAAGTAAAGCATAATCGAATAATAATTAAAATAAATTGCCCTTAATTCCAATTCGATGTCACTTTCAAACAGAAATACGTCTTGATTTACACAAGATATAGATTATATACTTAGTTTAAGTGTTCACATCTTGCTTTTATGTTAGTAATGGCAAGTAGTGTTGCCAGATATAGGGGACAAATTTCGTTGGGGACTGTAAAAGAGAGTTTTTTTCCACTTTACTATAATTTAGTCCGTTTATTCCTCAAAGTCCGTTTTATTCCAAAACTATGATCCTTAATATATTATAATATAATTTACTTTAACTGTTTTGTAGGTATACTCTTTAGTAAGTATACCCACTATGTTAAGATTTGGAACCATTCCGATTTGAAAACTAAAAACCTAGACTTGTATTATATTCTCGTTTGTTTCCTAAAACCCCGAACCTAAACCAGAAGCACTCTAACCGGACAGTCGTAAGACCGCTAACACAGCTACAACACTATAAAGTCTCTACAACTTTAAAAAAAATTCATTAATAACAGGTTTTCCATTTATTAATATCGATGCTGTAATTGTTAACTTGATTTTTTAAAGAAATATACTTAATACGATGATAACTGTGCCAATAAAAGAGCGATATGTTCTCTATTCGTTTTTAAAATTTCAATAAAAAGTCCTTTAGATGCGTTATGAGTTCATTCAATTATTACTAAATACCGTTAAATTCAAAAGTTCACATCAAGAGCATGTGAAGGGTACACTAACAAAATTTTATAAACTCGTATAGCAGAGTTTCGCACCCCAGCCGCGAACCGTCACGGCGCGGCGGCGCGCGTCTCTACGCACAATATGTTTAAAGACGTTCCTGTTCATTAATTACACTCGGCATGTACGGGAAACAAGTTCTGTTATATCAGTAAAGTCGTTGAACGTTATTGGAACGTTTCCTTTAACTGTTATAGTAACGGTTAATGCTACCAACTCAATAACTGAACGTACAAGTTCCCAATAACATTATACGAAGGGAGTTCATTATCGATAAACTACATTTATCGATATTTATCAGTCGCCATGTCACAGCCGCGGCCGTGTCGTCCAGAATGTCGTAAACTCACTACATATTACTTGTTAATCAGTAAACAAATACTTATAGAATGTTCCCTACTAATCATTACAAAACATATTTATGTCTTTTTCTCAATTGAATAAATTTATATAATATTATGGCTAAGTCTAAAATGTCAGACCTAGACATCATCTCGAATAACCTCTATTTGCCTCTGTAAGGAAAAATGTATTCTTATTCTAGTTTAAAATAATTTATTGTACATAGTTTGATTTCTATTGCTTATACTCCCAAAACCATTTGTGCTCTTTTTAACCGTAAACACAATAAGATTTAGCTATTTTTTGGTCAAAAGGGGAATTAATTAAGAGTTTTTAGCTATGATTCAACAAAAACTTTCCAGCCATTCGAAGATTGTCATTTTTTTTTTTTCGATCTGACCTTACTGTTAGCCTGAGGGGCCTGTCCAAGACCAAAGCCGCTGATGGCTTTTACTGCTTGGGGGCGAGCGCTTAAGGTAGTCAGCTATGAAAGCGTGGGTGACAAACGCGCAAGGGTGCTAAAGTGGCCGGACCTCGGCATGGGCTGTTGCCGCGATTGCAACATCCATACCACGTTGAAAACATTGGTTCTAATCCAATCATCTCTTTTTTAATTGATGAAGGGATATGAGCATCTTCCATAGTTTTAATCGGGTCAAAATTTAGTATTATGTTACTTCAATGATATTGAAAGTATCATGGCAAACTTGGACTGACGTATGATCATCATTTGGAATCTACTTCTTACCAATTTACAGTAGATACATCATGTTTGGGCTTATTTGAATGGTCTTAATGAATAGAATACTTATGTCAAGAGTGTTTCAATTATTTTCATTTTTTTTAAGTAGGGAACCACGTACTGTTGACGTAAGCTTGGGTGCCTCAAATGGACATATTACAATATAAACTTAATTTCGTTCATCCATATAGACACTATGACAGGTTTTTACAGTATAGTGGTTGAAATCCAATCATCCAGTCTCAACCAACTACAAGCAACAATAACGGATTAACAAAATCGCCAGTAGCTATCTCGATCCAACAAGGGAAGGAATCTTCACAGTTAAATTGTTTCGAAGATTCAACAACCCTACAATAAATAGTTATAACCATGTTCTAACAGAAGCGCTAACAATATTTGATCAGTTTCCCAATTTCATTTGGAAAATTTCGGCTATTACATTTTCTATTATGTTTACATTTCAATATCCAAATTGGAATACCGACGGGCCATTTCGGTTTTGTCACATCGTATTAAGTAAGATATTCCACTATGTACACAGAGTAAAATGAAATAGTGTTTCATGTTGACCACTTCGGTAGTTTAACTTAGTACGTATTTAGTTTTTCTACTCTACACGGTTAACAATTCCATTCGTTGTTTTACAAAACGGTTTCGTAAAATTACAAAACTTTTTTGTGGGTTTCTTCACAGGTCTAGGAAAATTACTTGTATACTATTATAATTCAGGATTATCTACATCGTTTTAAAAGTTTTACTCGTACTTTGGTTTTTATCGGTGAATAGTCTTGATGATGCGCTTTTCTAAGCAGTAGCAGCTTCAACTATGATACCATTCAAACTTGTAGCAAATTAAAAGTTATATATAAATTAAATTAAACTTCGGTTATTGTAATAGCTTACTATTTTAGAGCCAATTACAATAAATTTCTGCTAGTAATTAATACGAGCAAGGCCATTGACATTAGAAATTGATCAGTTAATAATGAGAAAACGTTTTCGAGATACTTCGGCATCATTTCATTTATAAATAATTAATTAAAATAGTATGAAATAAACATAAATAATAAAAATATTTAATATAATAATATCGTTGTCGATAAAACTGGAATCAGCACTAAACTAAACCGCAAAAGTTCGTGAATTACTTACTATATTATATGTATCAATCAGAGAAACCAGTGTTGGAGTAAAAACTCACTTATTTTAATTTATGGACTGTATGTCTTAATAATCAAACCATATTTATAACAAACAAATAGCGAAGCACGTGCAAGTACAGTAATTTAAAACAAAAAAGCCACATTTATGTTCAATTATTTTGAACACCTAGCAAGGAAGTTTTAAACAACACATGACGATAAAATATTCGTCTATTAAAAAAAGTATAGAGATTTATGATATAAAAATTTAATCAGCTCACTACGACTCCAGTACTCTTTGGTCGTTCTGACGTAAGTTTGTTTTACAGATAATTTTCAATATCGCACCGTGCATCCAAGTGCCAATAGCTAACAGGAGAGCAATAGTGAAGCGACGCGACGTGTTCTAGCTAATATTATACACCTGCATTAGGGTTGTGCATACCGTACGATACTGAATTAGGTACTATGTAATAAATAGAGAGATCAAAACAATAATTCTGTCCTTGTTAACAGCGATTTCATAAACAAATATTTAAATGAATTAATTTTAACGAGAACTGTTGAATTACGTAACAAAAGAATTACTTTAAAATTGAACTGTATAACATATCTTGGCTAACAATATTATTAAATCAATTAATTGAAATTGAAATATTTTAAGATCATTAAAATATCAGGTATTTTCTTTACGCGATGTAAAGGAAACTAATAATATCTGTCTCGTTCTATCATGTATACCTATCATACATACCAATGGGTTGTTTAAAAAAGAAATAGGACGAGATGCTGCTTTTTGCGGTGCTGTCAATTGAAGAAAAATACCTTTTGTTAAATGACTATAATTATGCCCGAAGAAAGAAACTAATATCAGAAGAGACACCCAGTTTAGAACACTCTAATAGTGGATTTCTAATAGATTTATGTTTCTCTATAAATACCACACATCATTATTATATTAATACGTGAAGCAAAAATTTTGTACCCCTTTTTCAGCGTATTACGTACACGGAAGACTGCGAGATTTGGCATAGTTAAAATTTATATGGAGAAGGAGTGCAGAAAGCTAAAATTGATCTATACTATATGAAACTAAAATATTGAACAACATAAATTAATACTGCGAATCCTAACCGGACCAGTGCCATTAAACTTAGACCCCCCAAAATATTGACATTGTCACTCAATGAAAAGTGACAGCAAGTGATATAATATTCATTGCTAAGGTTCAAACTGCAAATGTCGAACAGAAAAAAGTCTATGATTAAAAAGTCGCTGGTTGAATTTCGATCATTGGGCGACCGCTATTAAAATGAATTATGTGAACCGTTATATCAGCCACTTACTACATGAAATAATTCGAGTATATACCTATATAAGTGTTATTAAACTAGCTTCCCGCTGAGAATTCTTCTGTGTAGACTACTAGAACTATCCAAATCTGTTCAGCTTGGAACAGGTGCGTTAGGGATGCCTGAATAGGTTAATCTGGGATGCAAAAAATTTACAGTAATAAACAGAAATCGTACTCAGTCCTTACTGTTCTACTTTATTAAGTAAATGTTGTGCAAAAATGACATATAAAAACGATTAAACAATTGCGATCGAGATAAACTATCGTCATCGTGATAGTTTAGTTTACTGTTTCGACATCCCTAAAACATGACAATACCATTATAGTCTGTAGCAAGAAACAGATAATACAGCAGTTACGCCTCAACACGATCCCGCACGTGCCACGTGCGTCCTGAACCGTTTTATTTTTAATCTATTGAATTTATCGTCCCTACCTGCCTCGCTGGCGGTGTAACTAACCTATATAAAGTTATTTTCAACTTTATTTCGGATAATGTAATAAATCTGGTATTTATTTATAAATTCTTTGTTCCAATATCGTAGAAGTTGTTAAATTATATTGATAAATGTTATAAATATGTAGGAGACTTATTACTTAGTTATCCGCAGATTTAGTAATTGTTTTAAAATTACTGGGGTGGATTTTTGTAGCACGCTAAGCCTAGTGGAAGACTGGCTCTCAAGTGTAGCTGCCGGAACACACCTATTGGTGTATGGTGACAGATTTTTAACCTGGAGGTGGAAGCTAGCCAAGCGGGCATTAGAAAAAGCTCTACATGCTATGGTTTCAACATGATGTTTTCCTTCACCGAAAGCTGAGGCTTATTGCAGGGATTCGAACTCATGTCGATATACGCGTATTCCGTGCATACTACCACTAGAGTCATCATTGCTTCAATAATATAAATAATAATAATAATAGAAAAATGTTTAGTTTAGGCGTTTTTAAATAAATCTTACCCCAATGATATTATTTCCTATACAAACTTTGCCAACCCCTTTATCGCCTTAAGGGTTGAATTTCGAGAAATCCATCCTTAAACGATGTCTGCAAAATAAAGTCAAGATACTCCTCAAATTTAAAAATGTCAATGTACTTTGGGCTTGGTTATGATAAATAAGTTAGTCAGAATAATTTTCACATGGTGGATTTTGCAGGCGCAACGAAGATGTTATGTTCTTAGCTTCATTACACATTCCTCCGGCATTGAGCCGAGTGCGTACCCAGCATCCGCTGTATACCCGGGTAAGTAATTTATCCGGGATCTGACTTAACCGCTCCACATCAGACCGGATTTAAAATAAGAACGCCATTAATACACGTCACTGTGACGGAAAACATCAAACGGTTAAAGATTATATTTTATTGTACGGGAAGGTAAATAGGCACAATTTGTTAGAAAATGTAAACAAATACTGGTTTTAACCAACTGCTCTGTTGGCACACACTGATCGAATTTCAAGACACACCTTTCTCATATTATTACGTAAGTTGTACTTTACCATTAATGAAATGGATTTTTTTTTTTTAATTACTAGCTTTACTACTTTGAAAATACTAATTTACGCTTTTATCAAACTGAACTAAGTTATGGTGTAACAAAGGAGACATGGGCTTGTTTAAAAAAAGATATGAAAACGGTGCAAATTAATAGCTAATGTATGTAATGTAAACAGTCACTGAAAAAGAAAACGGATTTTTTGCAATATAAAAGCAGAGATTTAGTATATTTTGTAAAAGCGAAATCATGTAATAAACCTCAACTAAACTATTTCTGAAGTAGGATTAACATTAAAAAAAGTTATGTTTATTATATTTTAAAGTTATTAGTTTACTTATTTTGTTGATTGTGAATTTAAATTATATTGTACGATTTTAAAAACAAAAATATATTCGATTTTATAAACCATATTGCTACTAATTACATTCTGGGCCCAGTAATACCCGGCTCCTTTAAATAGTATTATAATGTGCATTTACTTACTTACTTACTATGGTTACTTACATGGTTACATAAACGAATATGTTTACTTATATGGTTTTATGTTATTATTGTTGCAAGATTATTTTTCGGGCAAAGCGGTATTTTGAAACTTTTAGAGTAAAAAAAGCGAAATTCTTTCTTCGAAAGTGGAACACAATAAAAAAACGTAAATAATAAGTCGTTTCTTACTACTTTTCTTCTTATTTGAATTTCAAATTAAGTTTACAGTAATGATAAACAGTTATAGGAAATTATTGCATTGCGTATTAATTCAAAAACTTTTATGATTGTAAGAAGGGACAGAACTTTTTATATTAGTTCATATTTTCTTTGTATTAATGCGTTATTTCACAAATGTGCATTTTATTAACTTACATGATGTATTTAAAATGATATGAAGCAATGACATACATGTGCAAATGGTGAGGTAAAGTCCCGAAGACGTTGTACGTTTTAATGCAATTATCACCCCACCCCATTTCGGGGATACCTTAAATAATTATAGTTTTCATTTACCTACCTGTTTTATGCATTCTGCGATGGTACATTCACAATAACTTATTATTAACTTAATATATTATAAACTACATAAAATACAAATAATAATGCATAAGTAGTTTTTTTTTTCCAGTTAATTATTATAGGTCTTTTTTTTTAGGTAATTAGGAATGGTTAAAGTTATGCAACAACCATCTACGACGAAATTGTTGCTCTTAAAAAGTTCAAACCCTTATCGTTGTACAGGGTTTGGCACTAAAGTAGATAAGTTTACGTCGAAAAGCTTCCCGGTACAGTAAGTACACAAAATTTCATAGAAAACTATAACATAATTATACGAAATTATAGGGCAATAATTGATGTTCGAAATTACTAACAAACGATGATTTAGTATGATAATCAAATATTCACCGTCCTTCGGGGAAAGGCTTCTGTCAATAATAGGACTATTATAATCAATACATATAAAATGCTTTGTCCTGAATGACTAACTGACGGATCAACGCACAGCCTAAACCGCTGATCGTTGAAACCTGAAACGTGTTCTTTGTATAACGTAAGCATCCGATAAGAAAGGATTTTCCGAAACTCTAGCCCTAAGGAGGTGAAAAAGGGAGGCAAAGTTTGTATGGGACAACGTGATTCCTTCATCCAATCTACTTCAAATTTTGCATAAACCTTTTTTAACAGAATTGATGGAAGACGTGTTTCGTATTTTATTGAAATTCATCCCCTAACGGGGTTAAAAAGGGGTAGAATTTTATTTTAGCGGTGATTTGCTTCAAAGTTGATACCAATAAACCGTAGTGCTTTTGATTGAAATAACATTTTATTTTGACACATATTTGCAAACTCAATCCGATTTTATTCAAAAAAAGTTAAACTTACTTCAAAACCTAAGCAAATGTATACTTATAATATAATAAAGCGGAAGTTTTTTGTTTGTTTAAACACGCTAATCTCTGGAACTACCAGTCGGATTCGAAAAATCCTTTTTTTATTTGATAGCCAGATACACAGAATAGTATAAGCAATATAGCATTAGGCTGCAATTCACAGATATTCACAGATAAAGATTTTTGTTACGTAAGTCGGAAGTCGAAGCCGTCGCGATCTGCTTTATCCGCATGCGCTGGCTTAATGGTTTATGATACATTTTTTTTTTTTTAGAACTGACTATACTGTTAGCTTTAGAGGCCCTGGAGCCGCTGCGGCATTTACAGCTTCACCGGACTTGGATGATACGTAAATAAAAAATTCTGCAAAAATATTGGCCATTGGTATATTTAAAAAAAAGTGGCGATAGTGTATATCTATCTCTTATACATAAGCCTAAATAAGGTATTTTGAAATCATTTTTTTTGTTGAAGATCAAAATTACTTTATGAGCATTATTTTTAAGCATGGCTTATTAATCCTTACGAACAAAAGTTACTTCATCATAAAGACAATTTAATGAAGATAAACCTCATAATTAAAATAATTGAATTAAAAATATTCAAATCATCATTCATTAAAATCATTGAATTAAATGATTGAATTAAAATAATTCAACACTCGGCTCGGGTCTATGTCTATAGTAGTAGTGGGGCGAACGAACCGTGCGATGACGATATGTGACCATCTGGCCGCCCGATAAAATATTGTCTTTAATGAAGTACAGTGTAAACTCTTTATAACGAAAGTCAAGGGACTGAGCATTTTTTGTCGTTATAGAGAGTTATCGTTATATGGAGTGGAGTTTCAATATGTGGGTTTTAACGCAAACCAACCAAGTTGGGCTCACTTCAACGTTATAGGGAATTTATCGTTATAAAGGATAATGTTATAAAGAGTTTACACTGTATTTATAAATCATCAATCAGTGATTTTTTCTAAATTATATGCGGGTGAAACCGCGGGGCACAGCTAGTATGCTAATATTTATCTTAACACTACCTATAATATTCCGAGTAATTTTTAAGTTACCACATACCATGTTTATTTTCATTTCCCTTCATTTATACAGAGGATTTATTTTCAAAATTCACTACGATTTAGCCCACGTTCGGATGTGGCGGGGAAATTTCAAAAGTGTTCAGATGACAAACGCTTGTACGCGAGAAAGTCCCTTCAGTTACATCTGTCTAGAAAGTTTAGATAATGTTTTCTAAGCGCAGCTATAAGGCGCGTTCATGTGAACGGTTTGTGTCAATATATAAAGAGTCTAGACGCGCGTTCATCTGAACAGGGCCTTAAATACCCAATTAACCAAAACATAAATTATCATGAATGTTATATAGTGAAAACCATGTTTTAATAAAAATACATCAGTAATTAACTTTTAATTATAACCGTTCAGATTACAGCGGCCCGAAGATCCAATTAAAATTAATGTACATGCATCATTAAACCTGATTTTATTTCGTTTAATGACTTCATTCCATGTAGTAGGTAATGCAAACTTATTAATTTATTTAAATTAATATATTAGTAACAGATATTATGGATAAATTTTAGCTTTCTGCACTTCTTCTCCATATAAACTTTAACCATGCCAAATCTCAGTCATCCGTGCATGTAATACGCTTAAAAAGGGGTACAAAGTTTTTGTTTTTTAATATTATGATTATTAATTGCGTCATTTTAAAACACAGATCGAAAGAGCCTAAAAAAATTATGTAAGACTGCATCAAAATACATTTTGCCCAAAAAGGTCTTCCTCGTCTCAACAACACTATGAAGTTACCCTCTAAATACATATACACATGTTCCTTCCTTGCTCCCAGAAGGCAGGGACATGTATATATGTACTTAGTCTGGCCATAAGTACTGTTACAATAAAAAAAAAACATATTACTACATTTGAATTTGGAATCTGTTATTCTTATATGAATATTCATTGTGTTTTCTCATTTTCGCGCCAATCTGTATTAAATATTTTTGTGATATTAAAATAGAGTGAGGTGGTAAAGAGAACCGAATTGCTGTGATAGCGTTACACAAAGTAGTTAGGGAAACAAATGCAATTTTTGAAACTCTACATCCTGTTGGTATTAGTCGAATGTTTGTATATTGGGCTATTGATAGGTACAATGAAACCTCCTCTGCTTGTGACAGAAAAAGATCTGGCCGTCCACGTAGTATTCGTACAAAAAAGGCGATCAAAGCAGTGAAGGAAAGAAGTCGAAGAAATCCTGTCCGAAAGCAAAAGATTTTATCTCTATAAATGAATATAGCACCTAGAACCATGTCGCGTGTTTTAAAAGATAACTTTGGGCTTGGAGCCTAAAGGAGAGGCACTGGTAATTATTTAACAGATAAATTAAAAATAAATAGGGTGGTAAAATCAAAAAACTTCTTAAGTGGTACGCAAAGGGAGGTCATAGAAAATTTTTATTTACTGACGAGATAATTTTTACTATTGAGCAATGTTTTAGCAAGCAGAATGACCGAGTTTATTCTCGAAGCTCTACAGAAGCTTCCCAATTATTCAGCAGAGTATAACGTGAACATTATCCGAATTCAGTGTTGGTTTGGTGGGGTGTTAGCTATCAAGGAGTGACTGAGCCATATTTTTGTGAAAAAGGTATCAAAACATCGGCACAAGTGTATCGAGATGATGGTTAGGCCTCTTAACAACACCATGTTCATAACCAAGAATGGTCCTTTCAGCAAGACAGCACTGTGTCATAAAGCTCAATCTACTCAAGCGTGGTTGGAAACTAACGTTTCGGACTTCATCAGAGCTGAAGACTGGCCGTCACCTAGTCCCGATCTTAATCCTCTGGATTATGATTTATGTTCAGTTTTAGAGAGTATGGCATGCTCTAAACTCCATGATAATTCGGAGTCCCAAAAACAATCCATAAAATTGGCAGTGAAGAATTTCCTCATGGAGAAAGAACTGTATTAAAGCCAAAGGCGATCATTTTGAATGAGCTTCATATATTTTTATTGTTATATATTAATGTATAAACTAACATATATTACAGTAATAAATGATTTATTCAATAGAAAAATAACAACGGACTAGTGATACCTACGGCACTGAGCAAGTTGTCATAACATGGTGGTCCGTTTGCTAGCCTATAACATTACATACCATCACGCCTGTATACCTGTAAGGTTAGGCAGAAGTGTACGAATGTATCCACAGATCGCCGGGTATGTTTTTAGGTCCCATGTAATAGGGAGCGAGTCTATTGCCATTTCATAGAAAACCCCAATAACACTTTGCTCGACCTGGGAATCGAACCCAGAACCTCGATCATAGGAGTCGCGCTTATGACCACTAGGCTAATAAGGCAGTTTGTGAGTTGCCTAAAACGCCTTCTAATAGGCAACATTACTTAACGGAAATATACATTGAATGTCCCCGGATGACTATGAGACTACTAAAGCAATTCACTTGTCAAATACATATTACACGGGGTTCCGTGTAATATGTATTAAGTAAATAATTACAATAATTCACTAATCAAACAAGCTTGTCACTCACTGTGAGGGCTTCCTCGTGAATTATTTGCTTTGCTCTATTTAATGTCACTGTTTGAGATATCTCAAAGCGAATTAGTTCATTGTTATGTTATAAACTACGGTTTGCTCGCGTTTTCACTCGCATTTGAAGATCACTCAATGTAAGTTATATCTAGTTCGCGATAATTTAAAAAAAAGTTATTCTTGTTTCTTTCAACGTTTTCTTCAATGAGGTTGCCTAAAATAAATAACTTGTTCCTATACTATAATAGGTTATTTTCCGTTTTTTGAAATACAAAATCGTCTTATCTATACATAATATAATAAAGCGGAATAGTTTTTTTTTTTTGTATGTTTAAATACGCCAATCTCTGTAACTACCACTCGGATTCAAAAATTTGTATGATGGTGATGAAATTGTATATGAGAGCCAGACACACGAGAAATAATATAGGCTATATAACATTAGGCTACAACTCTCAGATAGCCTTAAATATTGATTTTTGTTACGTAAGTCGGAAGTCGATGCCCTCTCCAAGTGCTTTATCCGCGTGCGCTGGCGTAATCCTTAATGATACGGAAATACAATGTTATACATAAATATTGGTCCTTAGTATATTTAAAAAAAAATCAGGGATTGCATATGCCTATCTCTTATACATAAGCCACAATACGGTATTTTGTGACAAAGATTTGTTGAAAACTAAAAAGTGATTTATAAGCATTATTTTTAGACATGGCATATTAATCCTGACGAACAAAAGTTACTTCACTACTACAAATTTATGAAGTTAAATTTTGCTTTTATAGTATGTTATTTGAACACATAGTTTAGGAGATAATGAAAAATTAATATAATTTGTACTTGCGGGAAGAATAATTATGATTGACAACACGGGTGCGTTGACGGCGCGGTTTTTGTCGGATACAATTAACACGGGTGGAACCGTGGGGCACAGCTAGTTTATATACAAAATCTCTTTTAATTACCGTAATGCCGTTAATGACGTACAAGATTTATCAACAATGAAATTTCTTTGAACTTCACGAAAAACACAAATATCACACTGAAATATCCTGTAATGCTAGTGAAACTGTTACACCTCAAATATTTAATAAATTAAAGAACTAAGGAAAAAGAACCAGAAGCAAATATTTAAACTAACTAAATTAGATTTTAGTACGTATTGACCCATCTTCCTGTAACATAGAAAAGTGAAGAAAAGTGTATTTTCTACAATACTTACCTTCGATTGGAAACCTAAGCCTTCACAACAAGTAAGTGTTATAGGACAAAGAAACAGAAGATCTCAAGAAAGCAAACAAAGAAGTTCTGGATGAAGTCAAGGCACGCTACTAACGAGGCGAACGTAACCGCTCGGGCGACTCCCTGTTTTAAATCCATTAGGGAAAACGAAATATTGCCGTTTGCTGTCGACTATAACGCCCTTAAATACAGAGCTGAATTAAGAGTTTCATTATTTAAAACTCTTAATGGGGTAAGCAGCAAAAAACAAACAGGACTCATTTGCAATCTCCATAATTTTTTTCCTTTAATTCATTTGGAATATAATATCGGTACTCTCGAAGTAAACCACAGTAGTGGTAGTATAACCGGTATCGTGACTCATTTTAATAATTGTGTCTTGGAAATTTTGAATTATGGATACAACAAGAAATTTTAACATTGGTGAAACTGGAAAGTCCGTTTTAAGTCATATACAATTTACTATTTCATTCATATCATATGACATGTTTGAGGGATTTTATGTTACTAGCTGACCCGCGCAACTTCGTTTGCGTCACATAAGAGGGAAAGAGGGTTAGAGAGAGTGGGACGTAGGCAGAGACAAATAACAATTGTCGTGGGCAACTACAATACAATTTATAGGTGCCGCCCGCCTGCCACATCATTCCGCTAACATGCACGCGCGGTACTTGATTATTATTTTGTTGTGGAGTTATTTTAAGACTGTGATATTTCCTAAGATATTCATTTAAATCAAATGGTGTAAGGGGCTATTTTGTCAAAAAATAAATACTTGTGATGTATAATATATTTATTTCGATACGATTTCAGGTTTATAAAAACACCTTCGCAAATACTGCATTATTTTAGAACAAATTTGATTACCATAAAAAAGCTTATATTGCATCAATCTTAAAAGATAGGCATATACTATCGCGGTTTTTTTTTACTTTTTAAGGAAAACAATTCCTTTACACACCATTGTTGCGTAACTTTAACCATTTACGCAGCGCACGCATTGGAAACTTTCTAAAGTAATAAGTTTTCCCCGATTTTGTAACACTTTTCATTGATGCTCCGCTCCTATTGATAGTGGCGTAATGTTATATAGCTTATAGCCTTCCTCGATAAATGGGCTATCCAACACTAAAATAATTCTTCCAGCCCAACCAGGATTTCCCAAGATTAGCGAGTTAAACCAAACAAACTCTTCAGCTTTATGATATGAGTATATATAAATGCACCTTATAAATCATCATATAATATAAACTTAAAAATCGGCTTGAGTTCGAGCCCTGTCCCCTCCTAGTCAGTCCCCTGGCACGATTAACGTTTCACTCCCGACGGCACAACCTAAACTTTACTTTCCAGATAAGGATTACTGTTATACGGCGGATGAATTACAAAGTACACCCCTTGTACACTCTGACGTTGATTTCTTACAGTTTTATGGACAATTTATTTCGGTATCACTTTGTTATTGTGGCTTTATGCCCTTTTATGTGAGAAGTAACAATAATATGATTATTATCTACTTTCGTACTATAGGAGTCCTAGCACCTACGAAGTGCGTAACCACCACCCAGTAGTCTCAAAATATAAATATAATAAGTTCATTTACTACTATGCCCAATGAAGATAAATTAGATATGGCAATTGACACGCACACAGCACCTAAATCTAAAGCTTGTCTTTGATAAACAATGAAGCAATAAGATAATATTTCAGCGTCTATCTCTTCTGCTTCATTGTCTTTATCAATCCATCATTAAACTTCGGAGTAAATTTAAACAATTGGTATTCCGTCCACAATTTTTTGACAGAGGCGATAGAAGGATTTCTCAGAGTTTGCGATAGCATTCGATGATTCGAAACGACGCGGAATGCATTTTAATTACTAAATTTTAAAAATAAAATTGGCAAATAGGGTGATTGAATTTACTATTTAAAAAGTTGAATGTTTTATTGAATATATCCATATATCATGCCGTTGGTTGAAATTCGAATCCAAGAGTAAATGATAAAAATGAACAAAGAAGAAAAATAGAAAGACCAACTGTAAATTATATTTTAGTTAAAATAACATTGTAATAGGCGACTCTTTATTCATCTAGGCTGAAAGATTAATGTTGGTTTAGTACAAGCACATGCTACAATTTTTTATTATAATTATGATGACAGCAAATAAAATATTACTTTGCTCCATTTATCATATTTATTGTTCTATCTCCACAAAAGGCAAGTCTGTAAATATCATGGCATAAGTGTCTTGCGACACTGCAGTAAGGAGCTTGAAGAATGAAGCTTAATATAAGCTTAAGAAATTAAGTAATCTTCATTCGTCATCTGAACCTCTTAGCATTCTGTCATCATAACACAACACAATTAAACAATTTCAATGTTAGTCATTTATAAAAATATAATTTTATATAACGCAGTAAAAGTAGCTTGTTGGAGCTAAATTGGGTGAGAACTTGTAAAAGACAGCTGGAAGCATCATCAGATTCGTACAGCTAAAAACGCATACATAGTCAAGTGTTGAAAGAGATTCTTTTAAAGCAGTAGGTATGTTCAAGCTGACTCACCAAATGCGTTGCAATTATTTTACAACAATAATAAGAGAAAAGAAAGCATCTTAACGTAATTAGTTCAGTAGGAAGTCGGTGAAGAAATTCAAACTCGTAATTTATCCCAGTAATGTCCGACAGCATTGTCCCGCCCTTTTTGGATAGTCAAAGGCGCAGATTTAAAACAAACGCTGTTTCTTCGAGAGAGTTTATTTGTAGATTATAGCAATAATTTACCGATGGGTTTTATAGAATTTTGTACATACTTTTCGGAAGTTTATTATAAAAACACATTTTCGAAATTAATGACTAAATTTACCTGTGACAATTTACCTTGTAACTTGTGTTTTGTAGCGATAGTTTTTTCCACTAAACAGTTGTCGACGCTCTGTTGGCCAACCATTCGCTGTAAAGTGTAACTACTTCAGCATAATTATATTTAGTTCGCTTATGAATAAACGCTTTCACCTATTTTCTAAATTGAAAAACGGTCTATGAAATATTCATTTATAAAAAGTAACAGCGCAACAATTTAATTATTCACAAGAGAATATTATTCCCAGCTTAGTCTGGGATTAACTGTCAGAAATCAAAACTAAATTATGTATATAATTCGTTTCAAGAAAAATAAACAAAGAGAGTATTCGAGCTCTCTGTGGAGAAAAGTATTTGTGATCCCGAGCAAATCCTAGAATTAGAACAAGAATACGAAATTAATTTTGAAACAACAAACCTAATTAGAGCAAGTGGCTTGTAAAAGTTTTACCTAAATCATATTGATACGAGACAGGGCTTGGGAGGAACGCGAGAAGCCGGCCGTGGCCGTGGTTACAACACACGAGCGAAATGCGTCCTTTTCTCACGAGTTGTGTGCGTCGTAATGACATCTTAACACGATACAATTTTTATATTTAGATATTTTACAAATTATGATCACTACTTCTTATTAAGCTTGGATTACATTAGTCTTACCAAAGAAATAACAATAAAACCCATTTAACAACGACTATACTATGTATTAATAATAATTGAACAACACATTTAGGAATCTTTGATATAAAATGTGCATGACTGGAGCACGCGTTACGGAGTACGCGTATGTCATTATTTAGTATTGGTATGATATCTGTGTAGTTTTGTTTATGATAAATATGAATTTGTAATAAACTACGAAATTAATTAATTGATAGGGGGATTCGTCTCCGAGATTTCTCGAAATACTGACTTTCACTCACCCCTACACTCCACACAAACTGTGGTTTCAATATTAAAATTTATTTAGTCTAAAACTAGCAGTTCCGTGCAAATATTTCACATATAATAGAATGTTGTTAATAGATGGCGCCTCCTATATACTTTCATTAGGGATGCCACCAATAAGGGTGTTCCGAAGATTTTTTTATATTTAAATTTGTGTAGTTTTAAACTATTTATGAATAACGGGGAACATATGCTTTAAACTGATATTTGAATCATTAATTTGGATGAAGAATAAAGGGAGATTTAGCGTTGTCATAAAAAAACCCTTTAAGAAATAGCGTATACTTTCTGTTGTATACATTCTACATACCGCAGTTTTATTCCGCTAACGCATGTCCATCGGACTAGTAGTAAAAAGATGTCTCTTCATTTTACACCAAAAATAAAATCTTTATCCTGGGCTTAGAAGGCCGAGTGCCGTAGGTCCGCGCCGCGCCGAGCCGGGACGGAATTCCCCGGCCGCTATAATTTATCACGCTAATGGCTCTAAACTGACATCTGCCCTTTAAAGACACCATACGAGTGAAATAAGTTATTTAACTTAATCGCTTCTTGTGTTCTATTGAATTGAAAAGTTCTTTTATAATTTTCGCTTTTAAAATACTGTCTTTAACTGTGTTATTGCTGTCTTGTAATTTTTAAGAATTACGATTTAATAAATGGTGTCTTCTAAATGAAGGGAAATGATATACTTTTTTACAGTGATCGGAGAAATAGGAACTAGCCGTCGATACGCACTGTCATCGTAAGCGACGGCGATTGTTAAAAGACAAAGGTTCGTCAGCACAGCATTAGAACATATAATGAAATAAATCAAAATAAACTTACCAAATTCGACATGTCCCACAGCTTAGCCATCGCGTCGCAGTGGACCGTGGTGAAGTGGAGACGCTTTCAGGAAATTTCTGCTTGCGCATCGAAATATCTTTTCGAGTGAATTATGCTAAACAGTAAGAAATTAATTCGGGATTAAGCGAAATAATGGCTACCTTTAATATAATCGACGTCTGAAGTCTGCTGGATTCCAGATTACGTTACAAATATCTTAAACTCCTGGAGGCGCACTCTAGAATATATCGAATGAAATGTTTGTGAACGTTTCATTTGACGACATGAAAATAATGAGACAGGTAACTTCAGTCTATTAAACATTTTGTTACCATAAATAAATATTTATTTTAATAACTTGATTTCCGTGGATGGTATTAATGCCAATATTACGCATATATTGTGTGACATCGAGAGCCGAACACTAAAAATGCTTGAGAAAGTGAAGAGGTATTTCAACAACCCGACATGAAATCGACGCCTGCCGATGAAATTTGTGTTACGACGATCGCCGTTGTTTGTGGAATGTACAGTACTAACCATCAGGTACGTACAGTCATTTTGTCGAGCTAGTATAAAACAAGTTTTATATTTAGCTTGTTACCGACTTTGCCATGCGACTCAACCTACGACGCGACGCGGTGACGTCCCATCGTCGAGTATCAATATATTACTTGACTCATATCAAATTTTGCGCTATAAATAAATATTTTCTGTAATATTTGACTTCAGAAACCAATACATACTACATATTATTAATTTAATAATAGTACCTATTTTTATGTTTTATTTTGAACTCTGAAAACGCTGTCGGCCATGTTGTGGCATCATAGAACTCCGTGACGTTCACATTTATGACATTAATAATGGCATTTGTGACTTTAAAAGTAGCGAGATTTTTACAATGATGAACGTTTGCAAAACGTTAAATGTTTGTTTTCGATCCATATGATGTCATAGCAGAGATAATATACACCGTGGAATAGAATCGGTTTATTTTTCGGAATGTTCGTACTCAGTCCATAGTCTATAATCATATGAAACCATTTAATATCAAATTTGATAAGTAAAAAAAGGATAAAATAATAAAATTAGTCATTGTAAATTAAATCGAATTTTAAATAATTACTACAGCATAGGCATGACGTAACAGTTGACGGCGACAATAAAACTGGCTAGCCGCTAGCTAACGGAGTTTTAAAATTGAAAGGCTTGCGCCCGCGCCTATACCACCCCCGCGCTGCTTCCGAAGGAATCGGAAGGATTTGCATCGACCGACGTTGGCAAATTGCTTCCGAGTGAGCCTGTTATGTACGACGTGTACGCATCCCGCGAACCCACGCGTATACGTGTTGCTCACGAGTCGCGAGTTTTTGATTATTTATAATGAGTTCGTGACATTACCAATATTCAAACCAGGAGTGGTTGGACATGGTGCGTTTGTATGCGATTGCCGGCGAAAACCTCGCAGCTGCTAGGCATATGTATATCCGGCCGGAACATGTGGAAGCGCTGCGTAGTTATGGAATATCAACCCCACAGATTCCATCAACGCAAACAATAAAAATAACCCGCGCGTTAATAAAGAACATTCACAGCAAATTAGGTTTAGTGTTAACGTATGGGCCGGAATAATTAATGTTGTTATTATTGGGCCTGTGTTCATACAGGGGCATTTGACCGGTGGCACGTTTTTAGATATGCTAACGAACGTTATTCCTGAATTACTGGAGAATGTCCCGTTAGCATATCTACAAGGACTATTTTTCCATCTAGATGCTGCCCGATTTGGACAATCGGTTTAGTGATAGATGGATAGGGCGGGGCGGACCTGTGCCTTGGCCACCGATAAGCCCAAACCTGAATCCACTAGACTTTTTTTTGTGGTCTGAAGTGAAAACATTTGTTTATACAGAAGAAACCCGTACTGTGGACAGTTTAAAAAGAAAAATCGTTTGTGCTTTTAATAAAGTGAAACAGGACACAAATACTTTACGAAAACTTAAAGAGAATTTGCAGAAACGGGCTCAATTGTGTACTGAAATGAACAGACAACATTTTGAACAATTGCTTCAGTACAGGCAGTGTAAATAAAATAACTGTGTAAATAATGTATGTAAAGGACATTTAATTATTCAATTATTGTAAATAAAATGATTACAATTTTTAAATACGCCTGAAGTACGCGCTAGCCTCTAATATTAGTATCCTAATTAGTATAATATTAATATCCTAGGATATTAATGTAAGATTACTTATTCATTTTTATTATTTAAATAAACTAGTATTTCTGAAGGTAATAATAACAGAAGTGTAGGTAATGTATGTACTCATAGTACATAGTACTACAAAGTAAGGTGAGAGTCCTTCACCTAGCGCGAATATACCTACACTTTTGAAAGGTTGCAGTGAGCTTAAGAAATTCAATACATTACCAAAAAACCGTATTTTATTATTTCAAGATTTTTTTAAAATAATTTTTGTTTATTTATTTATCGCTATGTCACAATAGTACGCCCTTGACTGAGTACGTATACTTCAAAACAAAAACCGATTTAAGTGCACCGTGTATAGACTAATATGGCTGACAGCGTTTTCGCCTGTTTACGAAAATAAACTTTTGCGATTCTAGGTCCTAAAAAAAAATATAGTAATATTTTTTACCTATAATGGGACAATAATTAACAATTTAAGACCTATTTAAAAAAAGAACCAACTAGCCTGTTAACAATTTTTTGGCATATAAACAAAAGTTTGCATAAATCGTTCGGAGTAAGCCCGCAGTGGCCACACTGAGTATCCGGCCAAACGCGATAAGCGGCTCATCGCTGCGATAATGGCCGGCATCTAGCGTTACCGCGGCGACTCTTTATCTTGCTAGCGTAAACTTTTACTTACCCTACTCAAACTCCTCGAGGATTTAAAAGCTGAAGTATGTACTTACGGCGACTATTAGAAACATACAAACCATTGGAAACTGTTATATATATACGTTGTAAAATATTATATATAACAATTATATGTATTCACTAGACAACAGACTCGAAACAGTATCACAATCATAGAATAAAAACACGCGTAATAATTCTATGTTCACAACAATTACAAAGGATTTGTATGAAGCACGCGTCATTGAAAACACTATTCGCACTAATATAAACAAAGAATTTAACTGACTACTGTCGGAAAACAAGACGGATTATAATATACTAGCGGCCCGCCTCGGTTTCGCATGGATTTAAAAAAAAAATCAAATTAAAAATTATAATACACACGAATAAACCCTGCTAATTGCGTCAGGTTACTACAAAAAGAAAATTATAAAGAAAGTTTGAATATTATTATTTTAATGACTTTTTCTTATTATTTTTTATATATATTTTTGTTATTTTTTAATGAGTCTTTAATTCTGATCATATATACAAAACAAAAGCCATTCAATTTATTGAGTCAGAGCTTCCCTGTAAACGATATTTCATTTGTTTTATTTTGCTGCTTTTTAACGTCAATTCATGTGGTGGCAGTCCGGAACGGTTTAGATAATTTAAAAATTCCTGTGGGTAATGGACTGCGTCTTCGATATTAGTTACAGTGTCGATCAATTTGTATTTTTTTATTTGGCCGGGGACTTTTTAAATAATCAAATTGTTTATTTCGTTCATCGTACCATTCCTAGGTGCCACTATTGCCCTAGAACATAACCAACGAAAGTCCTTTTCGTGCAAATTTTCAATGTCAGGGTATACCGCATCTATTCAAATTTCTAAATTATGGACTATTTGGCCTGGAGACTCATCCAAAAGGATATCACGATTTCTGCTTAAATTTGGTGTGGCAAGCTGCTTGATAGGTAGGTCTCTTCGAGAACTCCCTCAAGGGTTTTAAAGTACTCGAATGAAGTTGGACCGCGAACGTGATGTAGCAACATCCTAAGATAAAAACACTCTGATTGAGAAGGATGTACACCGTAGACTCTTCCTAAGGCGGCATCTTTTTTTATGCCTGGATAACCAACTACGTCCAGACCACGCCTCCTTCTTGTGAAGTTATTATTGGCCTATGTGTAGTATTATTTATTTATTGTCACATCAACGACACAGTATTGCGAGACTTTGTAGTATAGAAGTGTCTGTGCAAATTCATCTTCTTTATAGAGATCAAAGAAAGCTGCACATGGTCCGTGCACTATATTTTTTGTTACAATATCAGGTCGTTTTGTCAATTATTTTTTTTTAAATAAAAGAACACTTATTGTGGCATAACTATAATAGTTAGAGATATGCTGTCGCGATACTTTTTATAAATAATTATGTGTTTTGCAAAGTCATGGTACATTATTTTATTCTATCGTCAATAGTTTTTGCAGCGCACGCGATGTAAAGAATATTTTAGGTTATTTTTTTACACCTTGGATTACATTTTTGGACTTTTAGTAAGGATCCCTAATGTTTTTGAAAACTTAATATAGCGTATATCACTTTGGGATAGTGTAGCTTCCTAAAAGTGAAAGAATTTTTCAAATCGGTTCAGTAGTTTCGGAGCCTATTTAATGCAAACAAACAAACAAACAATCAAATCTTTCCTCTTTATAATACATATTAGTATAGACAATGATGCTTTTATTTTTTCTTTTGTTTTGGCACCGCAAAAAGCACTTGCCAGCGTCATTATTTTGAAGCCTTCGCAGTAGTAAGTATTTTATTCAAAGTGGCGTCTAACAGGAGGGTAGCTCCCTTTTCAGGACCTAGGGAGTTTTTGTGGCATTTCAAAATGCACGCCTTCAGTTTATATTTACAATCCAATCCACTTATGCACAATAATCAAACTATGTTACGCAAAACACCAGCAAAAATACAAAATAAAGGGTAAAAACCCTAAATTAATGAATTATAAATAAAAACCACAATATGTCACTTCAAGATCCCGCCAAAAACTCCTGCATACTTAACTCAAATGAATTAAAATTAGATTAATCTTACGATAACAGTATTGCCATACCCCCCGTATTATGGAAAAAAAGTCGCTTACGTGCGTCTATAAATCAATTATAATTTTACTTGGTATTTATTTTTGCATAGTGAAATAACACGTCTAATATGCCTTATGTGTTATTGATATACCTTTGAGTTTCTAGTAAAAGTTCAGAGCGTGATTTACGTGTTGAGTACACGGACAACAGCCACAATCGAGAAGCGAGTATATAATTTTACACTCGAAATAATACAAGTAATCAAATGTATAGTAAACTGATAAGTACGTACTACTTGATCGTAAGTGTCTCTGCATTCTATTTTCAACAACTTCAAACAGCATTCGCATTTCAAATAGAATATATCTGGTGTTTAAATCAAGAAAAATAAATTTCTAAACGGTTAAACCAGAATGAATTAGTAATATTTGTGAAACATAAAAATTTTTGATTACACTAGTTGGCCTTGCAGACGTTTTACTGCCCTTTACAGTAGTCAATAGCTCGACCTTCATAAAAACCTCCATGAAACAATACCAACTTTCATGGTGATTACTCAAACAGATTTGGAATTGATTAATCTCATATAATATATACCACAACTGTAAGAATATAAAATGAAATTAAGACAAAGGGTTACGTTTTTAATTCAAGTGTTTCCTTAAAACATAACGCATAGGTAACAGGGTAGCTGAAAAAAATAATATAAAAATCGCTCGGACTCCCCACGGACGTTATAAATGGCCAGTAATTAGGCACACACCGCCGCACATACTATGTGGTTCAGGCACACCAAGCTTAAATACCCTAAGATGTTTTTAAGTGTAAATATTGTAATTGTAAATATCTAATTTTTTTTAAGAACCGTAATAGTTCTGTGAACTGTAAGTTTATGTTTTTGGCAGATAACGCCTTCCAAATGTAAGTAAGCTAGTAAACACTCCGAGGTTTTTGGTTAAAATATATCTAGTAAATGAAATATAGAAACTGATTCTGTAAAAAAAATATAATTAACCGGTAAATACTAGGAGGAATCGAGAAAGGAAGAATATTGAAGATTTCTGGCGGAGAGATCTCTCTTGAGCTCATAGCTAAGCCCGTTATTATCAGCGAAATAAAGATTGCACTGTGGATCAAATCAAATCAAAATATTTTTTATTCAATTTATGAATGTCAAAACACTACCACCGGTTCGTAAAACATCCCAGCCATCGAGAGAACCGGCAAGAACCTCGATCGGGATTGTCAACATCTTCTTTACTTTTCTTTATTTCTTATTTTATTATCATTTTCAGTAGATGTACAGAGAGGGAATCACATCCAGACATCACCATCATTCACGTAATCAAATACCCTTTTGACAGTAAAACTTGCTTAACATGATTCTTGAACTTGTGGGTAACCATTGAAGTGGGAGGATCCTCCGACCAGACTGGTATTATGTCTGGCAAGCAGCTGCCCAACGGTTGTTCGGTTAATTTTAATATCGCGATGTAGGATGCGTCATATGTGGCTCGATAGAAGTCGCTATGTAAGATGCGTCAGTTGTGGGGAAAATAGATGTCGGTATATTATCCGGCAAATTGATAATGAGCTTAGGAAGTTGTTTTACTAACTGTAAAAGATGGAATTACTACTTTATATTTATTTCTTGTATTGAAATTGTGCTTGTTACTTTATACGTTTATAGTTATCATGAAGAATTCCTTGGGACCACCAGTTAGTCGACGTTACATCAAGAGACCAAGATTCCAAGTGAGTAATATTGAGGGCTGGGTTACATTTGTTTCAAAATGTAGTAAAATCTTATTTCAGTAGCATGAACTCATATTTTTTAGTCGGCCAGCTAACTGAATTAGTATTATAAGAGCTGTGCTAGACGTAATGTGCACCTGCCAAACAACAAACAAGAAATAACGCCAGCAGCCTCGTAGATTAAAATAACGACGTAATTTGCAATAGACAGCAATAAAATCATATATTGAAATTTTATACTGAATTGTTTTTTAATTATTTCGTAAAATTCCGCGCTCGGTGTACCACTGATGTCATTTTGCACTTTTTCTAGGGCCCTCCGTTACACGGGTGCGACGGGCGTCGGGCATCTACCTAGGCACAGACTTTTTGCGGATATTATCCTTTTAACACCATGTACTTACTATATACACGTTTGCTGCAAAAACTGGGCTAAAGCGCTTACCTCTTTATATTGTCGTCCTTTTTTGTCGTCTACTCCCGGAATATTTATCATAAATGTAGATTTTATTGTTGTTTGTTCGTGCACTTTATTGGTTTATATTTCTGCTCTTTTTTTGTTGACTCTTACGTTGAACTCACCTTGGGTTTGTTTATGAAATATCGTTATGTGGCAGGTTTTTGAAATGATCAAAACGTCTGATAAATTTAGATAAAAATATATTTACTTTTTAAATTATTAAGTGTGCAACTTATCTTACTTATAATCAATTTTATTAGAATGATTATAAATATGAATAATAATAATAGGCAAGACAAACACAGCCATCCACACTTTTGCGAGTGTGCTTAATTAACTGTGCTAGTTTGGGATAAGCAAGCATGACGGACGTCGACCTTGCGTCGGTTATCACATTTGATTTAATCGATTTTATTGTAAAAAGAAGTAAAATTAAACGAGGAAAAATAATAGGATATGGAAAATTCATCAATGAAGATAGTTAAATATTCACAGAAACCGTACCAGTTTATTTCAATCATTTATTTCGTGCAAGCGATACTAACTACACGCAAATATGTGAACACGTCGGAAGCGATTGCCACAAGCTCCTTTGATTTGTGAATCAAATACCGACTTAGCTGGGATCGGTGGCAAGTCAAGGTAAACCTTCGCAAGCCAAGCCAAACGCTCTGGGCAAACATGTGGATGAGACCAAGGGCCTTTGCTTGATTTCACAACGTCTGCCGAAAAACCTGCAATAAGGTAACTCATTTCACTGCTTCGCGTATCAAAAACAGTAGTATACTTGTATCTGGGATGTTATTCTTTACTTTACATTGATAATTATTGTAATACTAACAATAAAAATATTTTAGTCTGCCCGCGAATATACGAAACGGAACAGAGATACGTAGCTGCAAGGCGCTGGACGATGCAGGCGGCTTCCTTTGTAACACGGACATTTATTGTTTTAACGACGTCCACGATTCATATTTCATACTTTTTTTATTTTTAGTTTCTCCCCTTGTTACCACCGCTCGTGAATAAATCCTCACGGTGTGCGGCGACCGCGCTATAATTTCAGATTAAAATTTCATTTCGCTTTTGGCTGTGGATTCGACTTGCATGCTGGAATGCGTCGACCGGCTACCGATATTCATAAAAGACTGTCGGATAAAATTACTATATATCTAGTAAACGAGGAAATGAAACTAAAACTTTGTCACGATGTCTATAACGATAAAGTTAGAAAGAATATGCCAACGTACGTATTAAAATATTTTCAATTTCGGTGAATTAAATCAACTGAAAGTAGTCTCAAATTTATTCCGTACCTATTTCTTCTTCTTACCCCATATCCCACTTAAGTAGGATCACATAACATGTTATTTACACTTTTATTTATCGTTATACATTTTGGCGTTGTGGCCATCTACTCTCCTAATCTTAGATGACGTACATCGTCAAGATGGTAGCACGCTAAGCCTAGTGGAAGACGAGCTCTCAAGTGCAGCTGCCGAAACACATCTCTGGGTGTTCGGGATTACACTACCGAACCGCTCGTTAGGTATAATATTATGTTATTGTACATACGAGTCAGTTGGCTCGCAACCACGAGCGACTCAGTACTACCGCTCGCTGTCTAACATAACGTGTGACAATTGTAATAATTCATTTAAATAAACCATTAAACCATAACTAACAAGTCTTATTCGAATTTCTCTACACTGGGTGTTTGGCGACATATTTTCAACTTGAGGATGGTAGCTAGCCAGATGGGCATTAGAAAAAGCCCTACCACCATGCTATGGTTTCATCACGATGTTTTCCCATCACCGGGTGCTCAGGCTCCTTGCAGGGATTCAAACTCACGTCGATCGACGCGGAGTCCGTACACACTACCAACTGAGCCATCGTTGCTGATACATATAGCATTCCTCACACAATCCATTCATACTTTCTTCGATCTTCCTGTACTTCTATATTCATCCACCTCAATAATTAACAGACTCTTAGTTGTATAACTTTCATCCCTCCTCATTACATGCCCATACCCCACATACCTATAACCCCCTCTCTGTTTAATTTGAGTTGTATATATATGTTAATCTATACTAATGTAATAAAGCGGAAAAGGTTATTGTTTGTTTGTTTAAATACGCTAATCTCTAGAACTACCAGACGGATTCGAAAAATTCTTTTTGTGTATGATAGTTAGACTCACGAGGAATAGTATAGGCTATCTAACATTATACTACAACTCTTAGCTAGCCTTAAATATTGACTTTTATTAAGGAAGTCGGAATTCGTGGTTATCCCCGTGTAACATTGTATTTCCGTATCATTAACGATTACGCCAGCGCACGCGGATAAAGCAGTTCGGCATGGTTTGCACTTCTGACTTACTTAACAAAAATAAATATATAAGGCTAGCTGAATTAAAATTGCTGCTGCTAGCTGAATTGAAGCTTAATGTTAGATAGCCTATATACTATTGCTAGTAAGTTTGGCTATTATATACAAAAAGAATGTTTTGAATACGACTTGTAATTCCAGAGCTTAGCGTGTTTAAACAAACAAAAAACTCTTCCTCTTAATTATATTGTATGTATGTTCAGCCATGACTTCATGTTTATGAATTAATTTAGATGATTTTTTTTCTTTGGAAAAGGAGTTCTTCAAGGGTGGTCAATTTTCACTTACAGTTCGTCATTCACTACGCTCAGTGGCATGCTCGGATGAAACAGTTGCCTTAGCATTTTAAAGTCCTGGTGTGGTAATATTCACGATTACAATGACATATAAAAGTAAAAAAAAACCTACTCACATTTATGTGACTGAGCAAATTGAACATCTTTCAGTTCGATGAGTAACAGTGGAGTAAACGCTATAAGCAAGGTCGCGTTTTTCGCCAGATCTGCTCCCGACGCCCAACAAATGTACTGGAAAGATAACCCCGCATCGAGCAAAGCCCTCTGTGGCTTTTTACGTACATTATGCTATATGATGCTCGGCTGTGTGGTTTGCTAATCGCTTTCTTTATTATGAAGTTTGCAAACGTCACGATTCTATCTTTATTGTCTAACAAAGTACCTGTTTATACCATTCTCTATCAATATACCGTCGTTGTCTATAATTAGGCACATTTAATTAAAATATTGTACTGCATACATTTTGTAAAGATGATGTGTTAATGTTGATTCTGTTGGCGACCGAAGTAAATAAATAAATAACTGCGAAGCTTCCGCTTATAAAGTTAGCAATAATATGCCATATTCAAGAAATTCAAATGTCCTAAGCACAACTCGTAGCTAGGGGCTAAATATTTTGAAACACATTAAAATTAGTAACGTAAACAGAAACTCAGTAAACTTAACTAAGAAAAAAACCAGTACAGATGAATGAATTAATTAATAGTAGTTTATTGCACTTTTTATTATAGACATTTGCGAGCTAAATGGTACAAGGCTTTTTCTTCCAGCTAACAAGAGGTATTGTAGAAAATATCAACGATTCTCCCTGCCAAGCCAGATTTGGTAAGAGCCTGTTACTTCTACTTTTGATACCCGTTCTAAAATAGGACTTACTGCAGTTCTCGACAGGCCGAGGTCTTTTAACAAGTTATAGAGAGATTTCGCTGGAATACCTCTCGCTCCCTCTTCCACCGCATACAAATATAGATATTTAAATAGTATACTAAATAAATACTTACATACAAAATAAATATATTGTCAGGTATTGTAGGTTTTCATGGCTATCCTCGTCGGGAAGTTGGGGTATATTCATAATTGGATTACCACAACTACTCTACTGCTCGAACCGCGTGAAAGGGTATATAAGGCGCGGCACATATGCACGCTGATAATCGCGGCTGAGTGCCCTAAGCGCTCGCCCCCAAGTCCGGTGAAGCTGTAAAAGCCGTCAGAGGCTCCAGGACCCCTAAGGCTAACGGTAGTTCTAAAAAAAACACGCTGATATAGTAACGTAAAGACCTGTTGTTGCTTGGTGCAACCTACTAGGTCGGAATCTGAAAAGAGAGACAGTTTTGATGGATCCTACCTACTGCTTCGGAACTCTGGACCCTGAGAGGATCATTCTCTCTATTTCGAGCTGGCGATCCGCCTGTGACTTGTGATCAGCAATATATATTGCGAGGATTATGATGTCGAACCGCTCACATTGTTTACTCGTCCGTGAAGATTATATTCGTCTCCGGATATTAGAGATTTGTAACTATATATAATAAGATATATAAAATGGGACGAAAGTGGGCAGAATTTCATCTCTCATAGGCAATCAAACGATACGAATAAACATTTTCCCTACCCTTCAGTTGTAAACCATGAACAACGAAATATTAAAAGGGCTTGGTTTCATCTCAAAAACTTCGAATATTGTGTAAGGTTAATAATAATATATATGAATATTCGGGTAGTTTGCAAGTAAACATGTTAACTAATTATTAAATATTTACGTACATTATTAAAATATAAAAGATGTTCAATTGATAAGATTGGTCGTCGACCAATCATTCTCAATCATTGTAATATTTAAAGTAATATATTAGAATTACCGGGTAGTTTTGCGAGTAGGTAAACATATAAAGTGGTAATTAAATAAGGCGCACATTATTAAAATATATTGGATTTATTATCATCATCATCATTTCAGCCGCAGGACGTCCACTGCTGAACATAGGCCTCCCCCATAGATCTCCAGAGTGACCGATCTTGTGTAGCCTGCACCCAACGGCTCCCAGCGACCTTTATTATGTCGTCTTTCCATCTAGTGGGGGGCCATCCTACGCTGCGCTTTCCGGTGCGTGGTCTCCACTCGAGAAACTTTCTGCCCCAACGGCCGTCAGTTCTCCGAACTATGTGCCCCGCCCACTGCCACTTCAACTTGCTAATCCTTTTGGCTATGTCGGTGACCTTAGTTTGTCTACGGATCTCCTCATTTCTGTTTCGATCTCGTAGAGAAACATTGATTTATTATAAACAACGTATATCAATATATTAGTTGTACAATTGATCGTTTGTGAGTTAGTCGTCAGCCAATCATACGCGTTGACAAAATATAGAATCGCGGATAAAAAGTGATGCGGATGGAAAGATGGGGAAAGCTAGTTAGTGTAGAAACACTTTTTCGATCATTACATACACATACGCATGTTTCCTTCCTTCCTCCCAGGAGGAGGGGAACATGCATATGCGTATATGTTACTTAGCTCGAATTTACGAATAGGAAATTAGTTAGATCGCGACTTAATTGCAATCGCGACAACCGCCCAAGATGAGGTCCGGCCACTTGGGCACCCTTGTGCGCGAGTTGTCCAAAACTTTCGCGGCTGAGTGCCCTAAGCGCTAGCCCCCAAGTCCGGTGAAGCTTTAAAACCGTCAGAGGCTCCAGGGTCCCTAAAGCGAACAGTATAGTCAGTTCTAAAAAAAAATATATTAGAAAGTCGTTGGTCGAATTTCGATAATTGGGCGACAGAAAATCGAACGAAAAGAACATCATGATTATTCAACAGGTCACAACAACGGAGCACATTGTCAATTACCAAAACTTCAAAACATTTCAATGTCAAACGATTGATGTATCCTATGATAGAAAATCATACAAAAAAGGTTCCGATCGGAAATTAATTTAATGAAAATAAAGTTAGGTGCACGTCTAGCGACCCTCGATCGCCCGACCGGTTTAAATATGCAAATGAAACACGAGGGTCGCTCAAGCCACGATCGAGAGTAAAGAAAAAAAATGCTAAATTATCAGCTCGGATGGTAAAAAAGCTACGAAATAATTTATAAGAGTTTAATTTATTCCTTTCCATTCGCATCTAATACAGGACGGGATTTTAATCCATCCGGACGTTCGTTAATTTAATATTTCGCGTTCGCGAAACCGATTAAATATTCCTGAAGTACTTTCGAATTTAACATTTTCACTATGTAGCTCGTATGATAAAAACTTGCCAAGTGCGTGTCGGGCCATGCGCACTGTAGGGTTCCTTAGTTGTCCATCACAATATACGTACTTGTAGAGGTGGTTTAAGTAATTTTCAATTGAATTTGTAGGATATTATTACTTATCCAATTTCATTTTATAAGTTGATCGACTTATTTATTATTCTATAACTTGTAAATCCTACTTACCTCTGATAGTTTTCCTTTTATTATATTCTTTGAAGACCAAGATGATCGTGTACCAAGCATGCGTCTTGAGCATACTCTTGTACGAAGCTGAAACGAGGACATCGTAAGCAAAACAGGAACGTCGATTTAATGCTTTCCATATGCGCTGCCTTCGCAATACTCTAGATATCACTTGGGAAGACGGAGTCACAAACGAGAGGGTCTTAGAGATTGCGCAGCTACCCAGTTTCATTGCGATGCTAAAACAGCGACGATTACACTGCATGTAATGTATGTGCATCGAATGGAGTCATTCCGATTGCCGCGTCGTGAAATGCTAGGTGCCATAGCAAATGTGAAAAGAAGCGTAGGTCGACCGCTGCTACGGTTTAAAGGCTGTGTTAAGCGTGACATGGCGTCCTTCAATATTAATCACGCAGGATGGGAGAAGCTCGCTGAGGTTAGAGACGATTATCGAGATCCCTGGCTCCCAAAGCCCGGAACAGGTGGACAAATTGGCACAGAGTCTCCAGGTGGCGTTATCGGACGTAGCTATGATTAGGAGGTCGACTAAAAGAGTAAACGGTCCGCATCGTTGGCCTGGAGGACTCTGTGTCAAAAGAAGATTTCGTCGCCGCAACGGCATCAAAAGCTGGCTGTGAGCCCGACCTCATAAGGGCTGGTGAAATCCGCACTGTAAGAGGTGGAATAGGTGTCATCATCTTGTATGTGTCCGTCGTAGTAGCTAAGACCTTATCTAAAGCTGGACGGCTCCTTGTTGGTTGGAGTGCGGCCCGTGTCCACGTTTTGGAACACAAACCCATGCGCTGTTAAAAGTGTATGGGCCTGGGCCACACTCGGCCTTTATGCCGGTCGACAGCCTACAGGGAGGTACTCTGCTTCCGCTTGGGAACCCTGGCCACAGGGCACAAGACTGCTAGGCACAGGCGCTTCACTGCGTTGTTTATGCCGACATTGGAGGCCGGTGGCACACTACATGGGAGGCATCAGCTGTAGGCCGCCCCCATACAAAAGGATAATTCCTCCCACACCAGCATCTCCTTGAGATTTTGTGTAGACGTTGGGTCGCAAGAGGGAGCGCTTTTTGCTTCCTTTCTCTGCCATTGCTGAACCAAGGCGAGATGGGTCGGGGGCCGTCTTCCCATTGCACTGGTACAGCCGTCTGGGAGACAGTCGGGATTGTACCAGACTGTCTCTCTTTAGCGCCGGAGGCCCGACTGGGGCCGGCCGCCGGGGTGATGCGGTAGAATGCTACCTGCAGGTCCCGTGTCGTCCCACTATGGCGTCTGATGGTACACCGTGGAGTTTTAGTGAGTAAGAGTCTCACATAACCACTCGTCCTCCCGGGCGAGTGTGTACCCATTCATGACGAGTTTCTCCACGTGAAAAAAACAGTTAGCAGTGACCTACAAATTGACAACAAAGACTTTCATTGAATTCTCATCTCGCATTGTTCTTGAAATATATTTTACTTACTATCAGATGAGCACAAGTCATTTACCAGAGCTAAAAAAAATATATTGAGAAATCAACATCCTTCACGTGTCAATCACCATGGAGACATGTACACAAAGAAATACATTCTATATTTGTTTGATCAAGCCTGATGATAAATCGATGTTCACGTTTCAATAAATAATGAACAAAAATCGTAGTGCAAAAATAAAGTAAAAATGTATTCTTCTTTGAAGTCCATAAAATTTATCCCATATGCCAACAAAGTGATGAAATTAGCAATTCCTTTTAACTTATACAAAACGCGCCAAAAGAATATTTCACATATATGTATATGCGAAAATATATAGCCAGAATATAATATTTAAAGACGTTAGCAAATCTAGAAACGATAAATCACTGTTGTGGCAAACATGATTTGTACGAGTATTTTATGGGAAAAGAAGGTTCGCGGGCGGGCGCTGGGATACCCCCCCCCCCCCTCGCCTGTTGCGGGTTAAGTAATGAATATGCAAACTTTAGAAGCATATCTAGACAAATCCGTTCCAGTAGGGGATGGGTGTTCACTCACAAATTCAAACAGCAGGTGTGTTTAATACGAATTTTAGGGAAAGTATATTACATATTGGTTTTATATATGCGTTTATATGGTTACATTTATACGTATCTAGCATAAATGATTCAGTTATATCTTTATTCAATATCTACGAATAGGCCTAATACTAATAGATAAGATGCGTAAGATTTTGATGATGAAGAGATAAGCAAAAGCAGTGTATTTTCTACTGGCTCATTACCTACTACTCTCTGAATTGTTTCAACAATCACTATTTTACGGTGTAGTTCCCGACACTACATCTAGCAAAACTATTATTATAATGTCCATACCAATATTATAAAGAGGAAAGATGTGATTTTTTTGTTTGATTTTTTATTTGTAATGCACAAACTCAAAAACTAGTAGACCGATTTTAAAATATATTTCACCAATATAAGGTTACAATATCAGCGAGTAATATAGGCTATATTATAATTTGGAAAATTAATTTATTCCTCATAAAAATGTTATATGAATAATACTTATATAATAACTAACAACAGATATTAAGGCGCAACCTCCATGAGCGAATGTATCGCCACGAGTCCGCCCTGCTATGAGCGTCGGGTAATCACCCGCCTACGAATCCTCCCGACTCGTGATTGATCGCCGCGTGACCGCAACGACTCGCGGTACAGTTGCTTTGTTGAATAAGGCTCAGTTCGGTGATAGGCAAGAGAGAAATCAGAGGTGTCAACAGCTCTGTTTTGTGACGCGCGCTGCAACTAGGTCGCGTCTCGGGCGAGCGCGCAGCGAGTGTTTGGCGTTTTCCTATAGTATCGCCGAATAGAGACTAGAGTTGTTACAGAATAAAGTGGCAAGACAATAATATCGCTGCGATAAACTCGTTCGTGGAAGTGGCGCCTAAGAGGGAATGCGCTCGGCAAAAGGTTTTAACAGAAATATATTGCTGTCCCGCTATGCTCGAACGACCGTATCAAGAGCGAAAGAGAAAACTGCAACTCGGATTGATTGTACTTAGATAAAGTAACAATAATATAGGAAGGACTTTTGTTGTGCCTATGCTTTACTTTTATTTTTATTTTATACTCATAAAATTTATTTGTTGCATGTCTGATTGCAGCGGCAGCGGTGAACTGGGCAATTTAAGCAATTTCAAAAATCTCTTAGTTCTTATAATAATTAACTTAATTTCAAAAACGCACAACATAAGAATATGGCAGTGGTAGATATAGTGTTTGTTCTAGTGCAAATATTCTAGGAATACCTTTGTATGCCCTGAGCGTCTCCCATATTTCCTCTGAACGACGACTCTAAATTTAAAAATCTGCATCCAGGGCCCCTCACCGCGTTCTAGCGACTGCATTTCAAAGCCAGTTCATATTTTAAGCTTAGCATATTGTCATCTACGACTGTTAAAGACCAGATGTAACTCCATTATCTTGAAACTCAATAATTTATCACTATTTTTATTCTACGATTTAACTTTTCAATAACTAGACATTGAATTTCATATAAATGAAACATAAACGGATGTGATTATCTACAGGATGTTGCATAATGAGCTCTCTAGTACTCCGTCATCCGCCCTATGGTATTATTATTGCCTTTGATAACTTTTGTATCGAGCTTTCTAGACTATAGAAGTACATATATAAAATAGTGATATATTTATTAAATTTATACTAGCGATCGCCCAATGATCGAAATTCGAACAACGACTTTTTAATCATAGACTATTCTCTGTTTGATATTTGCAGTATGAACCTAAACAATTAATATTAAACCACTTTCTGTCACTTTTCATTGAGTGACAATGTCAATATTTTGGGGGATCTAAGTTCAATGACACTGGTCGCTTTAAGATTTGCAGTATTAATTAATTTAATTTAATATGCTAGTAACAGATATTATACATGAATTTTTGCTTCTCCATATAACTTTAACCGTGCCAAATCTCACAGTCTTTTCGTGTACGCAATATGCATAAAAAGGGATACAAAGTTTTTGTTTCACGTATTAATATAATGATTATACCTAAGTAATTACTATCTAAGTAGTACATAATTATACTCGACGTGCACCTAACTTTATTTTCATTAAATTAATTTCCGATCGGAACCTTTTTTGTATGATTTTCTATCATAGGATACATCAATCGTTTGACATTGAAATGTTTTGAAGTGTTGGTAAATTGACAACGTGCTTCGTTGTTGTGACCTGTTGAATAATCATGTTGTTCTTTTCGTTCGATTTTTTGTCGCCCAATTATCGAAATTCGACCAGCGACTTTTTAATATTTTTTTTCTATAGAACTGACTATACTGTGTTAGCCTTAGGGGCCTTGGAGCCTCTGACGGCTATTACAGCTTCACCGGACTTGATTACATAGTTGTGTAACGCGCGCTGCATTTTATCGACGCTGGCGCAAGCCTACCTACTCCATTTCCCCTCGTCCCTTCCCTAACCAAGTGACCGCGCATCGCGACCTTCACTCCGCCAGCCACCGTCATTGCGTGCGCTCACGTTAAATTTATCCTCAGAGTTGTTTATTACATTTATTTTATTTCTTATCTTAAGGGTCATTGGGTGTCATGACACTTTTAAAGATTTTAAAATTACTGTGATTTTGTGGCACCGTTTTCCGGCTATTGTGTTCCCTCTCTCTTTCCCACGACATGTGGTCGATCGAACTTAACATAAAGCAACATTTAGGCAGACCGGCATGGCCAAACGCTAAAAATTAAGAATAAATTAACATACCTTACTCGGGCAAGGTACCATACTTTCGGTACCTTTTTAAGCGTATTGCGTGCACGGAAGACTGTGAGATTTGGCATGGTTAAAGTTTATATCTATCATCAAATAGTTTTATCACGAAGCTTTGTTTCTTATGATGTATATTGTAGTCAATCTCGGTTGCTCACTGGATTACTTAAATAAGGTTAGATCGTAAGGGCGTGTTTATTTCACACGAATTTATTCACGCCTTGTAGATGCTGCTACAGCGCGAAAATTTTCACAGCGTTTAACCTGACCCTAACTACGAGTCCTGCAAGAGCCGAGTGAGCGAAGTGGGCGTGTCGCAGCAGCCGCCGACGAGTACCAGAAACAATTCTCTTTTGCTTCTCAGCTCTATCCCACTTTACGTGGGGTCGACTCTCATAAGTTTTAGGCGCCAGGTCAATCAGTCCTGGGTTGTCGGGTTGGGCAGTTCTTCTTCTTAAAGGAGTTTCCATATGCTAGTCCACCACTTAGCCGAAGGTCACCCTCTACCACTCAGAAACAAGTCAGCGATTGAAAATTCTCATTTTTAGGTAAGCGTATTGATATTGTTTGGTGATTCAATTTTGGTGACACATCTATTATTTTAGGGAAAAATTTTATTATATCACTGAACGTACATTTATTTCACGATAATTAAATTCATACCCTTAGAAAATAGTATCTACGAACAATAAAGCAAACAATAACGAAAATCTTTATTTAAACGTCAGGTATTTAAAAAAAAGAATTATAATAAATTCTCTAGGAAAAACTGAACCGCCACAAGGAAATAGTCCGACCCCAGTTGCAAATATAAAAATAAATACAGTGGAGCACAAAACCTTTGCATTTCCGAAAAAACCGTTCACGTAACGAAATTTCCGACGCGGTGTGTAAAATTAAAGAATTTACGTCCCGGGAGTATCCGGAGTACTACAATATACATGTATAAGCGCACTACAAACAGTCTTTGTGAAGACAATCCAATTTCACTGGCCGAGAGAAGTCCGGCTGCAGGGTCGGATTCAGTTAATATTACGGGCATTTTATTCATTAGTCTATAGTAAATAATAGAGCCGAATGGAAGCACAATAAACTATATATATGAAATTATTTTATATTATTTATTAGCTGTGCCCGCGGCTGCTTGTAGATCGGGCCTTCACTCCCGGTTATTTTAAAGACAAAGATGGTTGTCGTGGATGATCCATAAAAGATAGACATATACTCTCAGTGGCTTGTTTTTAGGTATTTGTAATATCTACAATAATGTCATACAATGATTATGGTTTAGTCAGCGTAAGCCATTTAAGCGCCTGAATTATTTCACCATGACCAGTTTTTTTTTGACATGACAACTTCTTATAATTCGATGGAGCCAACTGCACGCTCGAAAAAACATGACTCATGCGGCGTTACCTCGCTCTGAAGCGTTCCATTTAAGGCTTGAAGTGCAAGCGAGAGCGCGGAACGAGCGACAAAGAAGCACAATCGGCCTCCGTGTTCGGCAGCGTTCGACATCTGTCTCTCTCCTACTTGAGTGAGCGATGCGTCCGCGTGGACAGCTGCTATACAATAATACATTGACATGTTTTCGTCTAGTATGAAGTGCAGTGAAAAGTGAATGTGGTGTCAATGGTTTATGGCAACGATAATTGCGGCGATAAAGGTAATGATTCTTTCGATATTATTTGAAAAATGATACCATTCCATCAGTATTTTCTTATGACGTTGTCACGTTCAACTATCGTCAGTAAACCAACTTTACAGACAACCGATTTTTTTTTTAATTTGCGGGGTGCCCTACTTCTTTTACTAAGATAAAAGTAGCCTAAGTTACTCATGAAGCCTAGTAGCTCATAGTTAAGATCAGTTATCTGCCAGTGAAAGTCCCGTCATATTCCCCGGAACAAACCAACAGACAACAATTTTAAAATTGTATAGATATAGATTAGGGATTACCAAGTATATAATACACCATTATTAATTACTTAATTGTTATATTAACATTATATTAATTATCTTACGATTAAGTTTTAACTACTTAAAGGTAAGGTAAGTTACATACTATGTACTTTATTAATTGCTTAAAATTAATGCACTACTAATAATAATAAATAAAATAATAGTAATAATTATGAAGAAAACTCCTGTTTTAAAAGTTTCTGTACAAAGAGTGGATGAATAATGTCACTAAAACTGTTTAGGATCTTACAGACCCTAGGTGTAAAAGAATATCTCAAACAAAGGGGTAGTAAATGGAAACAGTTAAAGCAGCTGGGGTAGTTAATTTAATGTGTATGTAGTGTTCTAATACAGTCTAGAACTATATAAAAATTTTAGGGTGTAAATTCATTGATGTGGAGTTGGTTCTAGCCGTCTTGCATGATGAATTTAAATGAATGACAATACATTGTTTATTCGTTCATAAACCCTTATGATAACTGAAAAGCTTGTCGTGCGGAGATGATTGATAAGGGTTTAATATTAAATCAATTATTTTAGCTTTTACTAAATGCTTATGTACTAACGATACTGATAATAAAACCAATTTTAATCATTTTTGTCTATCTGTCTGTTTGTTTCGAGAATCTCCGACACGGCTGGACTGGTTTTAAGGGAACTCTCATTGGCAAGTAGCTGATTTTATAAGAAGTAACTTAGGTTACTTTATTTTAGAAAAAAAATAGAGTTCCACGCAAAAAAGTCAATTCGAATAAACGACGATTTTTATGGCGCTTAAATAGCTTACGCTAAATAAACCATAGGAGATATTTCAAATTAATGTACTACGTAATTGTATATCTTAAAAAAACCTATAAAAAGTTAGCAAGAGCATAATTAAGGTAGGACCGCACCAGAGCGGCGCTGCGCGTCAAAATATACTAAGTATCATTTTGTATGGGGCATATTGCACAAGAGCGGCGCTGTACTGCGTGTCGCGTCATATTTACCTCCAAAAAAATCGCGTCGCTGCGCGTCAAAATATTCTTTGGGAAGCAACTATGTCGCGACGCAAAGCGACGCGCAGTGCAGCGCCGCTCTGTGTGACACTCACCGTACAAATTGATACAAACTATATTTTAACGCGCAGCGCCACTCTAGTGCGGCCCGAGAATGTACATGAAATGACGTGAAGCGACGCGCCGCGCAGCACCGCTCTAGTGCAGTCGCATCTTTATGTCCATGATACAAAATATTTATTAAATTAATGTGGTTTTGTTAATTTTCAGAGAAATTCCAGCAAAACTGATTTACAGGTTATAATAAAATTCTGATTTAGTAATAAAGTTTCTTTTGAAATCATGAGGGTTTTAATCCCTAAGTACAAATTCTGAATCCAGGAAAACGATCACCTAAATACACACCTATTTCCAGTTGTATTCAAAAGACTCAACGGGCGGAAACATCTAAAGGGTCATATAATTAAATAGTTGCTCTTTATTTGGTGCCGTGGGACGTGAACAAATCAAGTTTGCATAGACGTTCCACCAATTAAGTAATACATTTTAACAATTTACAAACACTTCTACATATAATTTGAATCTAAAATACTAAAGGGCAATAATTAACAAGGGCTTGGCTGAAGTGTGCAACATAATGTAAAATAATTGGTATTACTACTCGCACTTATATAATCCTAGAATAAATAATCGAGATAGATATATTGAGATATCGGTATGCTTTCATTTATGGTAAGCATTGTTTATATTATATAAATCTTACAATTAATAAAATTGAAGTGTCTGTTTGTAATGACAAAATAACAGGTTTTTACATATGAAAGTATATACGATACTTATAACAAAAAACCCATTTAAAAAAATTATGTCTGTCGGTCTGTTTGTTTCGCTAATCTCTGAAACGGTTGAACCGATTTTGACGGGACTTTCACTGGTAGATAACGAATTAGGGTTCCGCACAAATAAAATAAAAAACTGATTATGGTGAATCAAATCGGGCAATTAAATGGCTTACGCTGAGTAAACCATAAGAGATATAGCAAATTTATGTACTTAATAATTGTATACAAACCTACAAAAAAGTCAGGAGAGTATATATTTATCTTTTAAGGAACACTCACAATAAGCATTTTTATCTTTAAAATTGCCGGGAGCGGGGAAAAAGATTCGCGCGGACATTTTGTAGTACACGTGAGCGAAGCCGCGGGCACAGCTAGTACTACATAAATTAGATAGTTATCAAATAAAAAAATCGTGTAAAAAGAACATAACAAATCACATTGACATATTAACCTCGATTGCATACTTGTACTATGAGAGATTAAGTCAGTACAGTAATTTTAGTTAAATTTAGAAATTATTTTAAAATTATATTTAGGTATATAACGATACCCATGCCGATCTAAAGGTTTCGCCGATTATTTATTTAACAACCGATATCTAAAAATTTGAAAAGCGCGGAAAGCGTCTTTATTAACCTTTCATCGCAGGCCAGAGAGCCGCGCGTGGTGCCAGCGACGACATTGCCGTCTTTACAAAGCGTTGTACAGTTTCGCGCCTATTTTTTATTAATTTTAAAATGAAATATTAAATATCCACTTATCGTTAAAAAAGATTATCGCCAGTTTTGTGTATAATAAAGACAGGTACAATCACCCGAAAAACTTTAAACTCCGCCAGGCGGGTAAATATGTGTAAGAACTTACATTTATTTTATTTATTACTAGTGCCGCTGATGGCTTTTACAGTTTTATAGATAGCCTACATAGCCTCTGTTACTCGCTGATACTGTAGCCTTTATATTCATGAAAAAAAAAATTAAAATCGGTCTAGTATTTTTTTTCATTTATCAATTACAAACAAACAAAAATCCAAAAATAAGCAAATCTTTCCTCTTTATAATTTTGGTATAGAATAAACTTCCAATATCTACCTATATTATTCACTACAATAATCGGTATTTGTAGTATCGGCAAAACTATGTATCATTACATTCCCTAATAATATTATCAAACAACTAATGACTTCCTCTTCTTAGTTCCTGAATGTAACCAATATCCACAATAGTTAAATTACAGCTGAAAAATTTCCAAACTTTTAACTAAAAAACGTAAGGCTCCAAAATTAATCTGAACAATATTTTAATAAAAATAAACATTCCTAAAATAGGTTTATAAAATTCTTTAACGTTTTTTAACGTAACAATGAATTATTATTAAACAAAAGCGACGAAACGTGCACATCGTTTTAATGTATTATTAATTAAATTATCTGAATAGTCGAATATTGTTGTGGGCGTTTTGTGATAAAATTAATTAAAATGCCTAAGACGAAGCGCGGCGGGCGGCGAGGCGGGGCGGCATGGTACGCGGCTGTGCGGTCTAAGCGTTCAGTCTTCGAAATTTATGCAAACATCCTACAATATTCACTAGTTATTCATTGCCTATTTCATGATCAGGCCTCACTCCTAACTAGACTTGAAGAAAATTACTACAAGTAAAATGATAAGTACATTACAATATTTATAACCTAAGAGCTAAGTCGACCGCTGAGAGATGAATATGAGCTGTTGACACTGTTAACCGAGCTGCAAACGCTGCGGCTAAACCAACATTTGCTGATCGCAACTAACGAGGATTTTAGTCCATTTGTTCATTCTATGTAGCCTGTTTTAGTACCTGTGTAATTTATAGTTCGATAACATACTTGTATGTTTAAGTAGCTATATAATATTTATCTACATATAAATTCCATATCTAATACCTATCTATATAAGATTATTTAATCTTAATTGACTTCGAACATAAAAAATAAACAATTTGTGTTTTTCTGTAATTAAAGTAAACGTTTATATTAACTGTGGACTCATACAATAACTCTTAAAACAATTTTAGTTTGACCTCCCCTGTAATCAAAGAAACGACATTAAAGTTTATTATACAGTGCTTACATTTTACGGTAACTTTAAAAAACGAAATAACTTGTAAAAACTCTTTACAATAATCAAACGACTTCTTTCATATAGAAACCTTCATAACTGTCAAAGTTGTCACAGACTAGAGAAGTTACGTTTAGAAAGTGGAACATTTCCTTTATTTCCGTGCCGTAGGGTTTCACCCGTTTTTTTATCCGACAAACACCGCAACGCCAACGCTTCCGAGTAGTCTATCATAATTGTTCTTCCCGCAAGTACAAATTATTTAAATTTTTCATTATCTACTAATCTGTGTCCAAATAGCATACTCTAAAGAGCAAAATTTAACTTGATAAAATTGTTTTTATGATGATTTAACGTTTGTTCGTAAAGATTAATAGGCTATACCTAAAAGTAATGCTCATAAATCACTTTTAATTTTCAACAATTCTTTGTCACAAAATACCTTATTGTGACTTATGGATAAGCGATAGGCATTTGCTGTCCCGGTCTTTTTTTCATATAAACTAAGAACCAACATTTTTATATAACATTGTATTTCCGTATCATTAATGATTACGCCAGCGCACGCAGTTAAAGCAGTCCGAGAGGGCTTCGACTTTGCGACTTACGTAACAAAAATCTATATTTAAGGCTATCTGAGAGTTGCAGCCTAATGTTAGATAGCGTATAATACTTCTCGTATGTCTGGCTATATATACAAAAAGAATTTTCCGAATCTGATAGGTAGTTTCAGAGATTAGCATGTTTAAACAAACAGACAAAAAACTCTTTCTCTTTTCTATTTAATTTATACCCAACGAAATGAGAATTTGGGAGAATCAGTATGTTGTATAATAGTCTAAGCGACAAATGAAAAAAAACCTACAGTATGAACCGTATCCATATTGCCCGATTAGTCTAATTTTATTTATAATACCCGAGGCATTATGAATAATGAATTTTTTAATCATTTGGTGGGTGTCAAATAAAAAAATAACTATTCAGCGCTGTGATTTTAATTCAAATCGTATAATTATTTTCGGCATAAAGCTAATAACATTATAATTTCAATAGAACCCAACTAAAAGCACACGGCACATTTGATTTTTAACATCTCTGACAGCTGGAACTCCCCCGCTCTCTTCCCGCTTGTCATTTGTTTTAAGACACTTGCTTGATTATACTTGAGTGCATATCAAGATGGAATTTAATTTCTCCATGGAAGTAGCACGGTAGCAATCGCCGGCAAGAGAAATGATTAAGACACAAATCCAAGCTTATCATAATTAACTTTATCCTTCAGATTTACATATCGTCCCGGTTGTGGGTAACTTCCGAAACGAGTTCCTCGAAGTTTCTTATGTATTCGAATTAATTCCGAATGGCAAATGAATGTTTGAATAATCCATAACTGCATTAACATTCACTTACTGGTTTCTTCATGTTACATTTTGTATGTGTGGTTTGTTAAATAACATCTAGAATTGAGGACAATCTCAAAGCGGTATAACCTCTAAGTTTAACAAAAGACCGATGGAAAGAAGGACAGAAGGTGTGGGTTCTACCGTCTATACCATGGGTTGTGTTCCTAGACATTGTTCGATGTGATGCCAGCGGCTGCTCTCATGAACAGGAAACTCATTCTTGCACCTTGGAATCTACATGCTCGAGAACAGCTCCTTTCTTATACGCTCCGGGTGTGGAATTAACTCCTAAGTGAGGTTCCCAGGGGATAGTATGAGGTTCCTTCAAAAGGGTTTAACAGGTTTTTAATCGTCTTCAATTTATTCAATTCGAATGTATATTTTTTCGTATGGATGTTCACCTGTAACTTCTTTTCTTATGAACGGATTTAGATGATTCTGTTTTTGTTCGATAGTGGATACCTCAAGGATGGTCCCATCTTAATTGTATTGGCCTTCAAACTCTTCAAAATCAATTAAGTTGGTTTTCTATTTTGTTAAATATTGTCTTGTTAAATGAACGGCAACGCGCGCATGAGCATCACCTTCTGGTTTTGCAAGCGTTCTTAGACTACGGTAACCGCTTACAATCAGGCGGATCTTGAACTTGTTTGCCAAGTGATTTAAAAAAAACCTAAGCCAGTTTCAGCTTTATGTATATGTATGAAATGTGTGAGAAATGAACTATTAAATTCAATTTAAAAATAAAATTGAATTAACTAAGTTTAATTTCAAATACACAGACAGATCTATCTTTCATTAAATATCTTGTATTTAAAGCAAACAAGAAAAGCTATCTCATAATTTAATATAACGGATTTACATACGATCCCCGCTAAGTTAAGTATAGATAACTTATCAAACGGGATTCCCAAGTTCCTTATGAACTTGTATTAATCTCGGCAGGATTACTAAACTCAGTTACATATATTTTGCTATAAAACAATTAAGTTTTGTTATTAATGGATTTTAATATCGAGTTTAACTTAGAAAATTCATTATTTCAGTTAAATACCTTTAGTATAAGTTTAAATTGTTTTCAGTTTGGATCATATTATGTTTTATTTTCTATATTGTGGCTTTTAGTAACTCTACGCTCCCGTTAGAGGCGCTGCTAGCCTACATTTTCGATTTGACTATACTGTAACCCATGAGGGTTCTGAAGCCTCAGACGGCTTTTAGCTTCACCGGGCTTGGGGCTAGCCTACACCCCCTATATTATAAAGAGGCAAAGTGAATAATATGGTACAAGGTAATCTCTAGAATTACTAATACACTAATATTCATAATACACTATAAAATATACGATCATGTTGATGATTATAGATAATGCTTTATTGTATTATTTTTGTACCTACTCACCGGGTATGTAATATAAAAAAAAAATACTTGTATTCCTCTAAAACCCTTACGTGAAACGGTGGAACCACCTCCCGGCCAACGTGATGAGATATTTATCCTGATTGTCGATCTCTCGGTGGTCACCGTTCTGTTTGGATTGTACTGTACTTACCATCAGAGACAGTACCGTAAATTTTCCAGCAAAAAATAATAATGGCAGAAGCTTTTAACTGATAATAAAATTTTAAAAGTAACCATGTTTACACAGTAATCAATTCTTAATACGGTATCCAATACTACAGTATCTAGGTTTGAAATTACCTCATGGTCAGATACACCTAAACGACTTTAATAAAATATTATAGATACACAAAACCAGTAGAAATATCAAAAAAAAGCATTCCACCAGAGTAAAATTGTCAAATCGAGGGTATATTAGATACCGTCAGTAAACCTTACCAGTCCACTAAGTTCCCTTTCAAAACCATAAAACTACGCGGCCGCTTTCATTTACATACGGCTGGACGTCGCGCGATATCCTATCACCTATAAATTGGGTTTGAAACCTCATCCCGGACCGCGCACCACTCACCGAAAACAACCCAACGACTGTTCTTAATTGTTTCGAATACATTGCTGGTTTCAATCGTTGTGATACAATTTTTTTACCTATTTTATTATTAGGCGGCTGTTGAACTATTTCTGTGCTTATTTTACTTAGACTGATGCTGTGGCCTCTGGAAAGAAAGTTACTAATGTAAACATTTATAAAACATTATACTAATATGAAAAATTTTTACTTTTTTTTTATTTTAATTCCTATCTTAACTGTTCCATCTTAAAAAAAAATCGCAATCAAAAAGTTATTAAAGTATTAAGAAACTACTATTTTCATAAACACTACGCGTTCAGCGATGTATTTTCTCGTTGTGGAGAAGTAAGAATTATGATATTAGTATAAATTAACGCGAAGTCACTGACGGTTGCTAGTATTAAAATGCGAAAGTGAGTTTGTTTGTTTGTTTCTCAATCACGCAAATACGACTTAACTGAGTTGAATGGACACACAGAGGATACTTTGATAACGGTTGAAACAATTCTGAATACCGCGCAGACGAAATCGTGGGAAGAAGCTAGTATAATTACTATTTTCACTGACCATTATGGATATATTTTCTTGTTTTTCCTAACCAGGCAAGCAATCCTCGCTATTGAAAATTATTACTGGTATTAGCAAGTGGGTAAATATTTCATTTTATAAAGTGCCTTGTCAGTGTTTTCATTGTTCTAACAAAATTGTGGCCCGCTTATTAAAACTTTCAGGGAGTTTCATGGCATCTCAGAATGTCCAAATAATTATTTCTAATCCACTCCACGTGTTCACAATAACCAAATTTATGCAAAATGCCACCAAATCGGTTCATAAATGGCAGAGACGACGAAAATTAGATGATATTGAACTATACAACACGATACAATAATATAAATAAAATACGACGGTTCGAAAGCATGTATTGAAAACTGTAAAATATCTAACGATTGAGGAGTGAAAATAGCTAAGTGAAAGGTACTTGGTAGGAAAATTTGATATTTTTTGTCCTTTCTAAAAACCAATTGAAAATTCAAAACAAATTCAACGAAACTTATCAAACACATGCCATTAATAGTTCGCACACACACAAGTCAACATTTTTCATACCACACGTATACACATCAGACTACATACACACTCACCCACTCATTCACTATAATATACATGTATTTAAGCGGGGACATTTAGTTATTTTTGCTTATTATTTTTCATCTATTTTTGTAATTTCGTATATACCTTAATAATAATAATAACAATTTGTAAGAGTAAAATTGATAAGCTGTAGAATTTCCTAATAAATATGTATATAAATAATTAACTATTCTTCTGCGGGTACCAAAGCTCGTTTCCCTGTGGTAATAATCTTTTGTCTGATTGTTATTGCCCCTTGAGATGACCTCCTGCTGCCTACCGCCATTAAGTAATTGTTTATTTTATTTACACATCACACATTTATTAGAATCATTATATTAAAAGGAAAACAGCATTGTACGTGAATCCGTTGTAAAGAGACACAAAGTGAATGCTTTACGATCGGGTACGATTGTAAATCGGACCCTACGGATTTTATCGGCCGTTTGAAAGAAACAATATGAAGGGAAAAACTCCCGGGTCATGCCCGGTCGACTTACTGATCGGTGACATCATACACAATGCACGGGCGGGTAAGCAGAGAACATTAAAATAATGCACGGTGCAAATATTCTTCACTGGTTCCCTGGATTTGTTGCCGCGGAATAGAGCTGTATAATCCGGTAGTTGATAACTTTTCGAAAATTGTTTTAAAAAATTTATTTGTTGAAAATAATACCTATTAATTATTATTTTTTCATTAATACGGTATGAAAAGTGATTTTAAAATATTTTTTAATGTAAATAAAATGGTTCCGTGACGTCATCATTCATTCTATATATGTAATTTTGTAAGATAACAGTGACAAGTTCTACAACTCACGCGAGAGTCTAACGTTCATATTTCCTTGAATGGTGACGTCACGTTTTCTAGTCGGTGTTTCAAATCACGTGACTCACAGACAAAAAAAAATATTTTTCCAAAAGCAAAATTAAATAAATACACAATTACTTTTGCCAGTTTGTATGGTTTTAGGCTTTTTATCTATATACCAATATTACTCAATAATTTATTTTAATTTTTAAACATACAGTCAACTCGCGGATTATCGTCAACAAGATACTTGACCTGACGTTTAGTTAAAACCGCAGGAATGATTGTAGTTAAAGCCAGCTACATTTTTTGTCAGTCTCAATTAAAAAGGAATTTTCAATTCTCAGAGAAAATGGTAGTTAGCGTTATTTATAATGTAATGTGATGTTGTATAATATAATGTGTTATTTTAAATAGATACTTGTAAGCATCGGTGGTTCAGTGGTAGAATGCTCGCCTGCCACGCGGGCGGCCCGGGTTCGATTCCCGGCCGATGCAGTTAATTTTTTCTCAGAAATAATATTCATTTTATAAAAATTGGTTTTATTTCTGTTAAATTAATTTAATTTGTTTCAATAAATACCATTGAAGTATTAAATACTTCATATAAAACGTTTACCAACAAATTATGATAGCGAAGTTTGACAACCATCAAAACTAGATGGAGCTACGATCACAGAATGTTTAGAAATGTTACTATTTAATAATTTTTTTGAAGTTTTTAATTTTTAAATAATAATTATGTACAAACTTTTTATTTTTAATTCATAAAAAAATAAATTAATAATTATTTTTTATAATATTTTATCTTAATATTTTTATTACTAATCTATAATAAGATAACACCGAATACAATAAATGTCAAAATCACAATTATTATAGTTTTATTTTTGGACTACTTATACTTAAAGGGCACTGAAAGTTATTAGCCTCTGTATCCAGGGGCAGCCCTGGGATAGAGCGTAGAGCAAGAGGTGCGGTCGCTCAAGGCGCCAGATAGCAAGAGTCGACAAATGCAAGACAATCACGAAATATTTTTTAACTAAATTTTTTTTTTTTTTCGAAAAATGCAATATATTTGTATATAAATGTTTAATTAATATGTATTTTCAACGTTTTGAGCAACGTTGAAAAATCTTTTGTTGCAGGACCAGAATGGTAGCTTACCGTGATCTTAATAAAGGTGTGAACTCTCCTCACTCTCCCTCTTACACAGTTTTAATTGCTCTTTATCTTAATAATTTTTTGTACATTGTTATTATGTAGCATATTTATTAATTTTCTATTTACTATTTGTTTTTTGTTTTTTATTTTTATTGATGTCCGTGATGTCTGTTAATATGGCTTAGTCAGAATACCAGCGCTGCACTGCTTTAGTGTAGTAATTATGCTGAGACTGGGACCTGTTTATTCCCGCACGGCGCGTTACTTATTATTAATGGAAGTATTTTAATTTATTTTTTAGTTGTTTTGATTTTATGTTTTTATAATATTGGTTTTTGATGTGTTGTGTGGTGAATAAATAAACTTTTCTTTCTTTCTTCTTTCTTTCTTTATTTCGAAAAAAGCACTACGTAAATTTTTGAATTATTTAGTTTTTGGAAAATAAATAAAGCATAATCAATACCTAACGTGATCAAAATTTTTTTCTCACCCTCCTAATTTTTACTTCCTATACTTATGTCTAGATTAATTTAAATTAAGATCGATAGAACTAACGCGGTTTCATGTTTTCCTTTAATTCTATTACTAGCAATCGCCCTAAGCGAAATTCGACCAGCGACTTTTTGATCATAGACTATTTTCTGTTTGACATTAGCAGTATTCATGAACCTAAACAATGAGTATTATCTACACCACTTGCTGTCACTTTTCATTGAGTGACAATATCAATATTTTGGGGGGTCTAAGTTTAATGGCACTGGTCGGGTTAGGATTCGAAGTATTAATTTATTTTATTTAATATATTAAGTCACAGTTATTATAGATAAATTATAGCTTTCTGCACCCCTGCTCCATATAAACTTTAACCATGCCAAATTTCACAGTCTTCCGTGCACGCAATACGCATGGTACCGAAAGCTTTTGTTTCACGTATTAATATATATAGATTAAAATATCGGTAATTTCATTATTACCTGATTGACTGTAATTAACCCCAAATACTAATATCATTGTGTAGTAATAAGTAAGGTATATATTTATGACAAAATTTAATTTAATTTGAATGCAATAGTGATGATTTTTAAAACAAATGTAAATTTTTGATAAAGTTGATAATTAGTATTTATTTGACATAAACTGAAATACATTTTACGTTCTCAAAGCGTCCACCAAAGGGCGCCGAAAGACAATTTCACTCCACTTTGTTAAGGGCTACAGAGCAGAGATAAACCTTTGTCCCATGAAACGATGTAGCTTGGGCTGATGAAATCACCACAAAATTAATTTATAACAAATTTTTAGTTCCATACAAACTAATCACATCAAAAGAATCAGTTCAAATTATTAAATAAATACTCAGACATGACTGAGTGTTTAATTAAAAAGGACTTAATTCATAGATTTAATTCATCTTCACAATAGTCACGCAGCGTAGGTACGTCGCTGTAGAAACTAGAAACAATAGAATTCATTCGATTCATAAGAGAGCGGTCGCCCAGGTTATAACTGATTTATCGTGCCGCGCTGTGAGTTGAAAGCGCATAAAGCGCTTTTAATCTATTCACAATTGCTTTTGGAACATAAAACATTTTGTACGATAAACGTTTGTGGGAATATCTCAATAGATATATTAAAATGTGTAATAATTGTGAAACTAATCGCGCATAGACTATTATAAATGATTTCAAACCGAAAGCTTAACTTTTGTCTATAACAATATTCTAATGAATCGTTATACAAATTACTAGCTGTGCCCCAAGGTTTCACCCGTGTTAATTTTATCCGACAAACAGCGCCGCCGGTGCACCTGTGGCGTGTAGTCTATTATAACTATGCTCACTTCCCGCAAGTACAAATTATTTTAATTTTGCATTATCTCCTATAGTATGTGTCCAAATATAACATGCTATAAAGGGCAAAGTTTAACTTCATAAAATTATCTTTATGATGAAGTAACTTTTGTTCACAAAGATTAATTATGCCACGCCTAAAAATATAATGTTCATAAATCACTTTTTAATATTCAAGAAATTTTTGTCACAAAATACCTTAAAAGAGATAGGCATAATATATGCTATCGCGGACTTTTTTTAGAAATACTAAGGACTAATATTTTTGTAGAACATTGTATTTATATAACATTAATTAACCATTAGGAAAGCGCACGCGGATAAAGCAGTTACCGACTTAACTAAAATCAATATTTAAAGTTAACCGAGAGTTATAGTCTAATGTTACAATTTCTCGTAAAATAGGCTACCATATATACAAAAAGAATTTTTGACCATAATATCACCTGATATTAAGTGACGATGATGATGGCTGAAGTTGATGACATGCTAAGCATATAATGGGGAAACTAGCTCTCAAGTACAGATGCTGGAACACACCCATAGATGCTTGACGACAGATTTTCAGCTTGAGGGTGGTAGCTAGCCAGGTGGGCATTGGAAAATACCCTACCACCATGTTATGGTTTCATCACGGTGTTTTCCTTTACCGAAAACTCCGTCTCATTGCTGGGATTTGAACTCGCGTCCATCAATACGATGTGCGTACACGCTACCATTAAAGCAGCATTGCTTCTAGAAGCAACAACGATAGCGAAATCGTTCTAAATTCTCCGATGATGAGTGATGATGTGATTAAAAATAGTACCATGTCAAACATAGAATAGGAACTGCTTTGGAAAGCAGTAATATCAACTTACATGGGTTGGTAAAGTCTTTCAGTTATTCTTCCTGTTAACTACCACATATAATTTAAAACTAACTATATTACAACACTAAAGTTCTCTCCAGTCTTAACTTGTTTTTAGAAGTATATAATTTACTCCAGCGATAAACAATGATTAAACGAGAGAAAAAAAAAGAACAAGACAACTTTAAAAATATTACAACCTTCAAGTATTAAAATTCAAGTTAGTGTAAAATAATTATACAACCGAAAATGCTTTTTAGAAATTATAATAATTTATGAAATAATGTGTCTCGTTAAAGAAAAGCACTTTTCAAAAAGTACTTGAATAATAGATTCATTTGAAAATAAAGCGCTCGCAAACTTTTGAAGTGCGAATTATAATATTTTTAAATGCAGCTAAAATAAGATTTTGCGGTTTGACTTTTCAAAATTTAATGGAATAAATGATATTGGACTTTTAAAAGCTTTTAAAATAATACATTTTAAGGGATTGTTCCCTGTCATCACGATGTATAGAAGATTTTGAAATTTAAAGGGTATAGAATTACATATTTAAAGCTGAGACGCCCAAGTTAACCTCACCTGCACGTGGTAAATACTACTGAGCAACGAGCGAGGAAATGGCGACAGCGGGGAGGTAGGGGTGTTTTGCCCGACGGGGTCGCTACCACCATGCTTGTGGTGAAAAGTCCGTCATAGTGACTCACATTTGCTTGTCACGTTTCGGAATCCCCAGTTAAAATAATGCAGGCTGGCATGACAGCGGCGACCGCCGATGGATTAGGATCTCTCGATGGTCGCCGTCGTGTTAGGATTGTGCTTAACATCAAGGACGTTGCCGTCAATTTACCGGGCTAATATTTAAAAACTCTGAATTTCAATTCAGGTCTCCTTATGACGCTGCTCTTCACCGTCAACCGATTAGTAATTAAACATAAATTTGTTAATAATAATATTTAAAAAAAAAGATGTTATATAGATTTCTGTGGACGTCCATTTATGCTATAAAAATTGAAAACTTCGAGAAAGCAACGTATTTAAATTCGAAATTTACTATTTCGTAACTCGGTAGGTACAATACATTTTACGTGGAATTAAAATGATGAATTCCTTCTTTAATTTATTTAACCAATGTCTAAATAACAAAAGTTACCGCAAATCTTGACACTTGTATTTTTGTACTCGCCTTTTGTTTTTACAAATTAACTTTAACACAAAGAAATGTGAAGCCTTTGAAAAACATCTGCACAAAATAGGACACGCATTCAAATATACTTCGTATTTCATATTTTCTCAGCCATTACATATGAAAGCTAACATAATATCTATTATGATGAATGTAGTTCAATCTTTACAACCTTAGAGACATTTTTCAATGAAATTGTATTGTAGTGTACTGGATATTGCTAGATGTATTAACGTAAAAAAAATAGAAACATTTTCAAGATAAATCTTTTTATTTTCGATCATTCTTGGGTTTGTACACTTCGCTTTCTAACTTCTGGGAGAGGAAATTGAACGTGTTTATACGAGAACGTCTACCTGTCTCTATTAATTAGTGTACAATAATAATTATAAGGGCGTACTTAAGGATTTTTACCTGACTGCGAAACAGGAGAGTTAAGTTTTTCGAGCGTATGTAGGTTTGTTTGTCTTCTTTGGCACGCTTTGTAGCCTAAACGGCTTAATGCATTTTGACATACGAGCTGTCATTAAATTCGTCTTTATTGTGGGGGTGAAATAGGCTATATAAAATTTAAGTACGACGGCTGGAAATTAAATAAAAAGCAAAAATAGAAAAAAAAATTGCCAAGTGTCTTTTGTTTAATTTTTTAAAATTTAGCTTAATATAAAAACTTCTTTCAAATGAAAATAATGATAAAAGATTGTTTATGGGAATTCAGTTAGTTTTAAAAATCGGAAAAATAAAATTGTTTTCAATCTGAATCAAAGAAATACATTTTACCGAATTTAGAAAATCATCGTTAAATAGCTGAAAAAGGAAATTAAATAACTTGCTAAGCAAAAACGAAATTGTGTATAATTACACGCACGTAAAACTTTATAAACTTCTTTAACATAACAAAACTAAAGTAACTGTAAAGATTTTATCCCACTTGTTCTACTATTTATTACATGAAACTTAAAAACATACCTATCGAAATGTAGGTGTACATTAGTACACCTCTGCCTAACCCTTCGGGGATACAAGCATAGTGCTATGTTATGTTTATGTATTAATTTCTAAAAATGAAATCAGTTGTATGTATAAATAACTTACTATGGATAGTATCATCATAGAATTCAAATGGTAAGTGTGTACTAATCAGAAGCCGAACCGGGGCTCATCGATTCTACTTCGAGCAGAAATTCCGGCTCTGCGCCTAAGTGCCTACAAAGCTCTGTACAAGAGGTGTTATCTCCACTAATATTCCGTTGAGTACATAGATTAAATTTTTCGTAGAAGCGATACACCGTCCTTACCATTTTTTTTTTAATGGTTACACGTTAAACGCTGTGGCCATAACCTCACCTATTCTTAAATGCCAATGTGGTTCAAGATGGTAACACACTAAGCCTAGTGGAAGATTGGCTCTCAAGTGGAGCGGCCGGAACACACCTTGACAGTTTGGCGACAGATTTTTTACTTTAGGGTGGTAGCTAAATAAGCGAGCAGTGAATTTTTTCCCCATTACTTGGACCCAAGTCAGTTCATATATTTAGCTTATCTATTTTTTATTAGGGTCGCAAGATACATAATAGTCAAGGCGTAACTAAACCGACTAAAACTTAAGTCAGCCCTTATACTGGCTACATGGAATAGATTATTATCGTTACATGGCTGATTCCTATTGTAAAAGGATCCTTGTGTGTAGCCGAGTTTAAATAGTTCTCTCTGCCAGTGTGATCTGGTTTTAATTGAGAGCGATTTATCAAATTGGTCAAAACTTGATATTGTAATTTACCTAAGATATTTGGGTTATAATTACTTTTAATATGAAGTTATAATTATGAAATGTTATGTATAAGAAGAATCGCGGAAAATTGTTGGCAGTCTGGCAGAAATTTTTTAGACTACTTTCGCTCAGTCAGCCGCCGCTTTAACCACTAACAAATTGTCTCTCAACGATTTTCCATGTTTAGTTTATTAAGGTCACATAAAAGCAATTATCATAATTCTCTGCATAGAAATTTGACCTATTTGAACTATTTGATCAGCCACTCGTGTAGCGAAAAACAAGTATTTTTATGTAAACCGCTCTCGGTATATAACGGAAATCGAATCTGATACCGTTGATATCGTTATATCATGTACATTCGATCTCAAAATGTATTATTACTAAAATATTTTAAATACAGTTCTTATACAGCGCGTCTTTGTGTAAGGTCCGGACAAACTCACTATGGAAATGGTATATTTACCCGTACCTGCAGACATTAGTTTATACAGGCCTATCTATTTTTTCAAGGGTTGATAACACAAGGTTTTTAGAAACAAGCTACAAACTTATACACGACTATCCAACTATATCCAAAAACTATCCAACTATATGAACAGGACCTTAGACACGCTTGATCAAAGTGTCGCCTCTATACATAGCTTAATCAGGCCATTGAAAACGCTTATCTCTCATTAGACGATACAGCTCCGTCGTTAAGCCCAGTTATGGATTAATAAAATTCACGATAACTTTTATTGAACAACCCGAGCCTTTCTGATACGGCCGCGCCGCGATGCCGGTCGGCGGGGGCACGGGGGCGCGGGGCACTACGCAAGACGCGTCGTCACGCGGCGCGGCGCGGCGCGGCGGTGTACCGAGAATCCAATGAGTTTCGTAGATTATTTAACTTTAGTATTACTTGATGGTTTGTAAATAAAGTTAAGCGATTGTATGCTCGAGGGTATCTTACAACTTGGAAGCATAGCGATTTGCGAGGTTAATATTAATTAAACTCACCTTATCTACTCTTGTATTTCATCTGTCTACACAATTAATAAAATCGAAGTGTATGTTTGTAATGTCAAAATAACAGCTTTTTACAAAATGCTTACCTGTGATACCTATAACAAAAAACCCATTTTTTAAATTTTTGTCTGCCTGTCTGTCTCTTTGTTCCGGGTAATCTCCGAAACGGTTGAACCAATTTTGACGGGATTTTCACTGGTAGATAGCTGATGTTATAAGGTGGAGTACTTACTACTACTACTACTTAGGCTACTTTAATTTTAGAAAAAAGCGTTAGGGTTACTTACAAATAAAAAATAACGTTATGGTAAATCAATTCAGGGACTTGAATGGCTTACGCTGAGTAAACCATAAGAGATAAATAACAAATTAATATTATTATTATTTGGTAAGACATACTAGCAGCTAATTAGCTGATGCGTGCGTATCAAATAGCTTGGAGATATCTTCCTTGTCCAATCTGCTCTTAAAGGAGGTTATGGTAGGAGCCATCACAACTTTTTCTGGAAGTTTGTTCCATGCTGTGATCACTCTGTTAGGCAAGAAATGCTTCATTGGGTTTCTTTTTGCTGGGAATTCCCAAAGTTTCAAGGGATGACCTCGTAGGTGTTTATTTTCATTTGACTTAAACATATCTTTAAGGCTGGGCACATCGTAATAATTAGTGAGGATTTTATAAGTTTCGATTCTTTCGTTTCTGTTCTAGTGTGGTAAGGCCAAGGTTTATGAGTCGCAGTTCAAAGGGTAAGTTACGCATTGCATACATCATCTTAGTAGCCCTTCTCTGTACATTAACAATCAGCTTAATGTCTTTTTTGAAGTAGGGATCCCAGATAATATAAGCATGTTCAAGAAGTGGTCTTATATAGGTCTTGTATAACTTTATAAAAGTTTTAGCTGTTAGGAATTTAAATGCCTTGCGAATGATATAAAGGATCGAATTAGTTTTCTTCACAACCCCAAGCACATGAGCTCCCCATTTAAGATCTTTGGATACTTTAATTCCCAAGTCCCTTTGTGTTTCAACTGCGGTTAATTGTTCACCACCAAGATAGTATATCTGACAAGGATTATTACTACCAATGTGTAGCAAGGAGCACTTATTCACATTTAAAGTTAGAAGCCACTTAAAAATCGCATTAAGGTCATTCTGTATAGCTTGCCAGTTGCTTCAAGGGTTAGAAAAAAATTTGGTATCATCAGCAAAAAGCGAAAAAGATAGTTGCAGAGTATTTTTCAAGTCTGAGAGATACAAGATAAAGAGCAATGGACCAAGCACCGAACCTTGAGGAACGCCACTGAGGACACTTCGCGGATCGGACATGACTTCGCCAATGCGCACCCGAAACGTTCTACCAGAAAGGAAGTCGCATATCCAGGCTAAAATGCTTCCACGTATGCCAAAGTGTTCCAATTTGTGTATGAGGCGTTTCAGAGGAACACGGTCAAATGCCTTCTCATAATCCAAGTAAATGATATCTGTTGGCTGTCCATTACTATGGTTCCGTGTCCACTCGTTTAAGCAATTTAGTAAATTGGTTGTAACAGATCGTTTTGGGATGAAACCATGCTGCTCATCCAGGGTAATCTTTTGATGTATTAGAAATTCTCTTATGTGGCAAGCTATCATTTCTCCATGGTTTTACACAATACACTGGTCAAACTTATGGTCAACTTAATGTACTAGATAATTGTAGATCTTAAAAAGACCTACAAAAAAGTAGGCAAGAGTTTATGTGTATCTTCTAAGGGCCACTCACAATAAGCATTTTCAATGTCACTCAATGAAAAGTGAGAGCAAGTGATATAATATTCATTGTTTAGGTTCATACTGCAAATGTCAAACAGAAAATAGTCTATGATTAAAAAGTCGCTGTCGAATTTCGGTCATTGGGCGGCCGCTAGTATAAATAAATATTGAAACACCAAAACACACAACGGTCCGCGCCGCTCGTAAACACCTGGCGATCGAGACCTCCTACCTCGCGACTGAGGTGAGGTGAGGGTGTAATACTGCGATAGATGGCGATGTACATACGCATCCAAAAGGCCGACAACGAAGGCAAGAAGCTCAACATCAAAGACAAGGATGCATTTTCAGATCAGATCAGATCGGATCGGAATCAGACCCGCCACTGCTGAGTGAAACCTTACCCCCGCTGCGGCAGGCTGTGGAAAAGCCGAAGCCACCGGTCGAGGCGCCCACAACCACAGCGGCTGGATCCACGCCCAAGCCGCCTTTCAAGCCATCGTCCAAGATGACAGCCCAGTTGGTGGACTATGATGCGGCAGTAGCAATGGCCTCCGCTTCCCGTCTACCTACCTGTTCAAACGAAGAATGCCGGTAAAACAGCTGACGCGTCACCTACTAAACCTCCCAGGAAGACTAGATATCCACCCGTGGTAGTCGAGAGACTGCCAAATTGGCCGTACCACTTCTGAGCCATCACAATGGAACTCGGACATAGACCCTATTCGCACCCGTATGGACAGGGAGTACGCTTTATGCCAGCTGACGCTGAGGAATATTTCAACTTCGTCCGGTACCTGACCGAACTAGGTAAGCAAGAGGACCGACTCATCATGGGAAGACGCGGAAGGCTGGTGTGGATTTATTATTGCACCCTAAGACGCACACTGAACCTCACACTGCTCATTTACCAAGTAAATGAGCTTTTGTGTATGGCAGGAGTGATGATTGAGAGTTGGAGGGGGAAGAAGGATCCTGCCCAGTGTCATTGCTGCCAGCAGTTTCAGCACTCCTCCCAAAACTGCCACCGACCGATTGTCTGCATTCGCAGCGGGGAGGTGCACCTCAACTACCTGTGCGACCGCCCTAGGGACAAACCAGCAACCTGCGCTAACTGTGGAGGCCCTCACCGCGCCAACAACCAGCTGCAGTGCCCGGTGTATATACGGGATGCGCGCAACCGTCGCGCCGTCACCGTGGCCCGGTCGAGCGGTACTTCGGACACCCAAACAACAGCAAGATCAATTAACCAGTGGCCAAATCCCTCCCAAGACGATGGTTCAGGAAGCCGCGGAGTCAAATCTTATGGCACCCGCTAACGACGCGACGCCATTCCTACCAAAAAGTCGCGAACTAAAACTAAATCCACAAAGAGAACTACACCCTTCGTTACTCCCACCGCGGCAGGACAGGATGGCGGGGACTCGCTGGTGCGGAACATCCGCATACTACAGGATTTTGCCGCCAGCATGCCAGGTGGCACGGAGGTCAAGGACGCCTACCTTGAACGGCTAGAGGTCCTCCTAAACAATGCTAAGCACTAGCAACACCAGAGAACCGTCCATCCGTCGATGGACGCGATGAAATCCACTTAAGAGGGTTCCAAACCTTGTGCAGTTTCCTCACCACCTCAACTGAGGCGGGCGGGATGTTCTCTCAGAAAGACACACAACTTACAGTTAATGCTCGTCACACAAAAGTCAGTTATGGGCGGGGATCGAACCTGCGACCTCTCGACTCAATAGTAGAGTTTACTACCACTGCAACACGAGGCCTAATTATTATTAGGCCTATTGTAATAATAAAAAAAAACAATCACTGAACTTGAGGCTACAATATAAAACTTTCTTATTAACGGTATTTGAATTAGAAATTAAATCTCTTATTTCAAAATAATATAATTAAAGGATTTATATAATCTTTTACTATTTACAAGCAATCAAGAAAAAGCAATTTAAAAAGCTTATTTTATTTTATGACAGAAATAAGATAATAAAAAGAAACATTAAGTTGTTAAACGAACCTACGAACGAATGTATATGGAGATAATAAAACAAAACACGAAAAACTACGAAAATAAACGAAAAATTCCAAGGGGGAAACATATTATTTTCCGAGACGGGTAAAAAACGGTAATTAGCGACACAGCGCTACTCGTTTCACCGGTTATTTTTAACGTTTCACCATGCCATAATGGCCTTAGGTTATAAAACGGGTAAATTATAGTCAGATAAATTTAAGGTTTCGATTATTTAGCATATTTATATGAAGAGACGAGTTTATAGAGCGGTTTATATCTTTTGCTTATCACCTCCCCTACATATCTCGTATAAGAATTCTGAACAGAAATGTCGTATTTGTGTATTAATGTTTTAATTTATGTTAATTAGGATTGAATTAAAAAATAATTCAATACATAATATTTCATTTTTAAATAGTAATTTTATAATAATATTTTTACACTATAATGTTTTGAATGCCCTATTTACTTAATAATGTACTTCAGAACAAGAGACCTCGTAATGGCACGATAATCTATATATTAATTAATCTGTAGATCTGTTTGTACATGTATTTTTTCTCCTGTATATGTCCAAGAAAAAATATTGATTAACGAATATAACATTTAAAAAATCTATCTGCGATTTTTATGAAATTTTGTACACGGGAAGCTTTGTACATGTCGTTGATAATTCATAGGCTTTAAGAATTTAAGTTAATACTTTAGAAAGCTTAAAGTTTTTTTTTAATTCTCAACCGATTTTGCTGAGATTTTGTTAACAGGAGGCATAAGTCATTTCTTATCTGATAGTCCGTAAGAATAAAATTGTCAATAATACTCTTAAAAATTGTAAAATAATATTGCAAAAATTCAAATTTTATTAGTTGTCAACCGATTTTGACGAAATTTTGAACGCGAGAAGTGTATGCCATTCCTCGATTGAGATAGGTAGGCTACAAGAATTGTCAATAATATGAGTAAAAACAAACTTACAAGACGAAACTAATTACTGCGTAATCAAAACGTGGAGTTACGTGCAATATAGTTTATTTTCGTGTATCTTTTACCGTCAACACCACAATTCACCTTTAATTGAAATTAATTTTTTGACACCAATTTATGACGGTGAAGAAAAAATAGAGAGGTAACCTAAACGTTTAAGAAATTAGCTCGTATCTGTAATCAATTAGAAAAGTATAGTTAAAAAATTAAATCATAGTAACAGCAGTACCTAACTGCGAGATGTAATTAAGTACGACGTAAAAGAAAATGTTTAAACACACCATTTTAGCGAAGAAACTCCGTTAAAATCTGCGAGAAGGGAGGCTAAATAAGTGCATTTCCTGCAAGACTTACTGCCGCAAAGTTCCATTGAGACAGACGCCCGGCACTGCCAGCGAGAACCATGTCGCTGTTACAACGATATATAAAAAACAGTATGTCAACTTTACAAGCTTTTCAATATTATGTTTGTTGTTGCAATCTGTAAACACTTTATGGCAAAATTAATTAAGGCCGACAGAAATAACACGGAATGTATATATGTTTATATGTTAATGGCGGTACACGCGGCACCGCACGCGTTTGCTATCATTAAAAGTAGCTTAAGTTACTCCTTATAACATCAGCTATCTTTATTAAAAGCCCCGTCACAATAGGGCCAACCGTTTCGGAGATTAACCGAAACAAACAGACATTTTTTTTATAAGTACGATATGTACTTTTATACGCATTTATTCTAGATTTTGTCAAAGATCAGTACAATACATTAACATTATACTACTACTATACTAGTATTATACTAGAAATAGAAATAAGTTGAAGGACTATGTCAAGCAAGTTTTACTGTGAAAAGGTTATTATAGGATGGATCATTATGTGTATGATAGTGATGTCTGGAAGTGATTCCCTCTCTGTGCATCCACTAAATTATTATTGTTGTAACTGTTATATTAACAATTTTGTACAGTTGAAAGAAAGATAAACCCGATCGAGTTTCTTACCGGTTCTTCTCGATGTCTGGGATATTTTCCGAACCGGCTGTAGTATTTTGACGCTCATAAGTGCCTTCTTAGGGCCTAAATTGAATAAAGATTATTTTGATTTAATAAAAAGCTATTATTTTGATTTTTTTTTAATTGGGTTACGGCCCTTTAGGCTTCACGCCACCTAGACCACTGTTGAGGGTTTCCCTGTGTATTTTGCAGGGACCTTGTATTGGTGACACCATACCAATGCTTTTGGGTTTTTATTGGTGCGCAGGCTTATATGCTAGTTTTCATTCCTTCTTATTTGTTACATATTTTTGTTTAATATCTTTAATTTACCGTTAAAACCTTATTACGTTTGGTTTCTCTTAAAATTCTGCGTTTCGACTTTTATCCTTTTTGTTCTCGATCAAGATTTCTTACGTATTTGGATTATGTTACTTTAAAGCTAACTTGTTCGTCATTATTTGTTATCGCTTTTATTCCTTGTTTTTTTTTGTATACCTATATTTATGCTCTAATGAGGTTTCCTATAATGAAATGAATATGTATGTCTTAAAATTAGAATATTTTATTATTAGGTATTTAGATATGTATTATACACAATTTTTTTTTCGAATAGTTCCATTTATACATAATAATTTTTTTTTAAACATACCATCACGCCTGTTTTCCCCAAAGGGTTAGGCATAGGTGTACTAATGTACACCCACAGTTCGCCGAGTATGTTTTTAGGTCCCATGTAATAGGGGACGGGCCTATTGCCATTAATCGGGCATGAAACCAAACTCTGAGCTGCTACTGAGAATTTCATAGAAAAAACCCAATAACACTTTGCTCGACCTGGGATTCGAACCCAGAACCTCGCTCATAACAGTCGCGCTTACGACCACTAAGCTAGCGTGGCAGTACATAATATTATATTTACTATTTTATTTACCTATTTGTGGTATCAATTACATCATGTTATTTATTTATAAATTATATATATTTATTCTTGTTTTATTGCTAATGTATGTCTTCCGTTTGTTCAATTTTTTACGCATGTTTTATTAATCATATTTTTCGCATTGTTGTTATTGTTTATTTCTAAGTGAATTTGTATTTTATTTTAAGTTTAGAGTTTCCTATTATCCTGTTTATTGCTAACCCATCTATGTCCAATTTTATTCTCTAGGAATCTAATTAGACATTTTCTTTATTGAATTTAATTGCTAATGTTTTCATATTTTATCTATGTAACTTTTATTATGCCTGAAGGTCTTATGAATTTAATGTTCTATATCTATTTTTTTTATTAACTGTACCCCCTACTACTTTGTCAATTTCTTTATCATCCATACGCCAAACTGGACCTCGCGATAGCGTCCCATTTTTCCTTGTGGGGCATTCATTGTGGAAGGCATTATGGTCCGTCTGTTCCACCTTCGCTTGCACGCAGTTTTGGCAAACGGGCATTCCGCCTTCCCTTCATGATCGACATTCAGTCCTGTGGTGTTTACCACCACAGTGGCTGCATGCGTTCGTCTCTTCTTTGCAAGACTTCTTGCTCATGCTCATAGTTTAAGGCAGCGGGTGCACTGCACCAGCGGCGACTGGTCCTGCACCGCTAGCCTTTCGATGTCCACGTAAATTTGTTCCGCCTTTATAATCTGGCACCAGACCTTTGGGGACACGCTTAGCACGATGTGACTGAATTGGTTATTTCTGGCTCTGCGTCTGTACTTCACGAAAATCCTGTAGTCATTTTCCGGAATGTCCCGAAACAGGTGTTCGTTTTGGTTCCGTACAGCCTCAATTATGTCTTCGTCGGTATTGGATGTCAATAGGTCTTTTATGATGATCCTTGTTATGTGCTTCTTCTACGTCCAGAGTGTGGGCTCTCTCTCTCTCAGACGCTGAGCTATCTTAGACACTTCTTCCTTCGAGCTACAGCCCTGTATAACTTTTTGGTCCTTGGCCTTACGGAGGTGTTCAACCCTCAGGCCAGTTTTCTTGATTATTTTTTTTTGTGAGAGTAATGACCCCTACCCCCCCAAAAAAGGCCTCTAACATAAACAGAGAATGTAGTCACGATTTATGTTTATTCCTATTATCCCACACACTCTCTCCTCCGACTTTATATCTCTGAGCTCCCTAAACCTAGTTACCACATTTATTTATTCATAATAAATCGACAATACAATAATTAATATTTACAATTAGTCAATTAACAAACAATTTTGGACGCATACAAATATATAAAAATTAAAAACTTTAAAAATAATTTAAAGTATAAATAAAAGAATCAACAATAACAGAATTACTAAATTTAACAAATTAACATACGATTAAGAAAAAACAATCCAATAATCAATAATGTAATGTAATTAAAAAATAGTGTATGAATATAACAAAATAACATTAAAATCAACTTGTAAAAATATTTGCATTAAACTGTAAATTTCCTGTTCTATTTATTTCTACTGTTTACAGTTTAAAACAATTTTGCTATATACTCCAACAGGAAATTTCTACTGGCTTCTTCGTTTAAAAGGGCATACAGGTTGCCTTCTTCGAGTATTACGCCAAGTCTAGTTTCGAGATTAAAACTGGTTTGATATTACAAACAGACACTTCAATTTTAATTATTTGTTTAAAAAAGATGTAACTTCTAGGTCGATAGTAGGTCAGTGGCACGCTTAGGCTAGACGTATCTCGTTCCGGGAAACCAGTGTATACATATATTCATTAGTCACGTGGGGTAGTAGGAATCTATACCCGAGAGGGTAACAGTGAGTAGTCAGTAATTGAATACTGAGCATCACAACACAAAAGTTATATTACATAGCTGTACTGTAGCTCTCTATATAACGGCACGAGTAAGACACAAATACACAATGAACCGAATGGGGACGACAAGAAAAATGTACAGAAGGAATTAAAATAAATCGAATCGACATTGAATAGCAGCCTTTCAGAGCTTGTAATGGATCCACTGAGGCGGACTCAGTGTCTGGTATACTTCAGCGCTGTCAATTATAATATAATTTGTCAGAAAATTTTCTTTAAAAGGCATCGGAGTTCCCGCGCTAGTAGAACAATAATGAATGTACTTCGACTGGTTTGTTCCATTTCTAATTACTACTGAATTTAGTTCTAGATTATTTCCAGCGAATACATCTAATATTCCTGAGTCATACTATCTTGTCAATCAGTTGTTCTCGTCGTCTGTTTTATATTCCTTGTTTATAGCACTCGTACTGGTCTTGATCGTTTTTGTGGCATTTATCATAAATATATTCAAACAAAGTATACACATTCAATTCTCGGTTCGTCTTATGTATGGCCTTTAGTATTACCTTTATATTATCTTATTGTTTTAGCTGTGAGTTTTCCTTTTACTTGTAAAATAAAATAAATAAAAATATTTAGTAAATAAGTCTAGTGTAAAATTATATAAAGAAATAAAATAAGTTTTTCATTATAAATGATGCCTTTTAAACTATGAATATTTGACACTTCAAAAATAAATACTAAATTTCTGAAGGTATTCAATTTTATTGCACAAAAATAGCGTCTTATTTTATGCGCCCAAAAAATTTGGAAAACATAAGGAAGTTGCGCGGATATAAACACTAAGCTGTAAAAAGTATATAGTTGGATCAATAACAAAATCCTGCGTTTACTACGACTGAATTATTTCTTTAATTATGACCTACAAAATATCTTCTAAAAATACCTCTCTCATTCTTTGTCGTTCTGTTTCCTTCGCGCTGATCATATTCAACGTATTTTAGGGCCGGACCCGTTGGTATAAATTAAGTAAATTGTAACATTTGTAACCATTCGATTAAGATTATTCAATAGTAGCTGACCCGCGCAGCTTTGTCTGCGTCACATAAGAATGAGCTGGTTAGAGAGAGTGGGACGTAGGCAGAGACAAATAACAATTGTCGTAGGCACTTACAATACAATTTATAGGTACCGCCCGCCTGCCACATCATTCCGATAAAATGCACTCGCGGTACATGATTATTATTTTGTTGCGGAGTTATTTTAAAACTGTGATATCTGCTAAGATATTCATTGAAATCGAATGATGTAAAGGATAATTTTGTCTAAAATTAAATACTTTTTTCGATAAGGGTTAACACCTTCGCAAATAATGCATTATTTTAGAACAATATTTTATTATCTTAAAAACGGTTATATTGCGTGAACCTTAAAATATAGATATATACTATTTCGGACTTTTTTTAGAACTTTTTAAGAGAACAATTCTGTCACACAATATTGTTGCGTAACTTTAACCATTTACGCAGCGCACGCAATGGATAAATTCTAAAAAGAATAAATTTTCCCCGATTTTGCAATATTTTTTATTTATGCTCCGCGCCTATAGGTCGTAGTGTGATGTTATATAGCCTATAACCATCCTTGATAAATGGGCTATCCAATACTAAAATAATTTTTCCATTCCAATCAGTACTTCTTGAGATTAGCGCGTTCAATCGAAAAAACAAAGTCTTCAGCTTTATAATATTAGTATAGATTATAATATGTCGACCAACAACATACTGAAACACAAACACGTTTCGAAAGCAATAATTTCAAAACAGTAGGTACACATCGAAACAAGGCAAAAATCATATTTCCCACAGAAAAGTCAATAAGTCTCGGTGGCCGGCCAGCTCTCTAGTGTGCTGTAAACAACTGTGCATCTGTGACAACGACTTCCTTATTCCGATAAATATATACTTTACATCAAAATAAAATTATAAATAGAAACGAATGACTACTATGGACGTCATGTTAATCAGTACACACTACGTCGAAACTTTTCAAACTATTAAAAATTGGTTGATCATGAAATCAAAAGAAAATTATAATGTGGATTTAGTATATCTTAACCATAATATAATAGGTATTTACCTATGAAATTGCCGTTCTGCAGTACTGGCTATTTCAAATGAAAATAGTTTTTGTTTGGCTAAGAATTCTAATTTCAAATTCGAACTCAATGATCGCCAGCGCGAAGGACGCGTCGAGACGTGCCTTGCACTGCTCAACAGACACACAAATGAAGGAATTTTGAACCGCATTGTTACCTGCGATGAAAAATAGATTCTGTTTGATAACCGCAAGTACTCAGCAAGTTGGTTGGATCCTAGTTCAGCACCTAAACAATGCCCTAAACGAAAACTTTCCCCTAGAAAAGTGATGGTCACTGTTTGGTGGTCTAGCGCCGGTGTGATTCATCACAGCTTCTTACCAAACGGGGTGAGCATTACTGCAGATGTGTACTGTGAAGAACTGAACACAATGATGGAGAAGCTGGCACATCTTCAATCAGCATTGGTCAATCGCTCGTCTCCGCTGCTCCTGCACGACAACGCGCGACCTCATACTGCACAGCAGACGGTCTCCAAGTTGCAAGAACTGGGATTGGAAGTTCTCCGTCATCCACCCTACTCACCAGACTTTTCGCCTACAGACTACTACTTTTTCCAGAATTTGGATAACTCCTTGGCGGGAAAAAAATTCAATATCCGAGAGGCAGTACAAAATGCCTTTGAAGAATTTGTTGCCTCCCGTCCAGCTGATTTCTATAAGAAAGGCATCAATAAACTGCCACTGCGCTGGCAAAAATGCATTGATTGCATGGGTGATTACTTTGATAAATACAAATAAAAAATACTTAAAAAAAATTCGTTTAAATTTTTTCATACAAAACGGCAATTTCATAGGTAAAGACCTAATATTAATTGCAGACAAGTATTAATTCCCTTACCCATACGATGATGAGTCGTCTACGGTTTGTAGACGATGTTGCCAAATTCAAGGTATGTCAGAAGAACTACTATTTTTTCATCTGTAATTTTATTTTATTTTCAACTTTAGTTATCCTTCGGATTTCTGCATTTGGTACACGACCCACGAGGGTAATGTGTCTAACATGGCAAGTTCTATGGTTCTTTGTGCTACTTTAAACTTTTTTGTGAGGGTCCATGTTTTGGCACCATATATTGGGATGAGCAAGATCCGCGAGACACGTTTGATTCTAAGACCTCTTCTAGTTTATCTTTGAATGAATTTGTCTCGAGATGCCGTTCTCCCGAGGTAATATTTTTAAATACTAAACATTGTGAATGTTAGGTATGTTTATTGTTATCTCAGTTTTGGACCTATTTATTTTCATGTCCACTCTCAAGGATGCTTCATGCATTTCTGCGAGCATATACTGAAGATCTGAAGCGCTCGTAGAAATGAGAACTACGTCGTCGGTAAAACGCAGGTGCGACAATTTGACACCATTCATATTAAATACTTTCTGGTGCCAATGTATGGTATTAATTACATCTTTATTAACAACTGTGAGTAGTTGATGAGTATGAGGAAATTTATGTTGTGCATTCATACTTGCATAGTCGCTGAACTACACAGTTCTCGAAGTAACTACATATATCTATTAGATTTCAGTTTATTTGTCTAACTTAATTACTCCCTACCGGTTCACCACTGATGCTTCTCTCCTTCTCCAATGAGGAGCGTGTTCTAATGAACCTTTACAGTTAATAGTATCGCGGATGTTTACTATTCATGAAACAGAATAAGACAGCGCGGTGCGGCGCGGTGGCGCACTTCGTAAACATGATATGTGATAATGTTGTAAAGCTCGGCTCACAACGACACCAGCTTCGTGCCATACATATTTATTGAACATTTGCACCTTTAAAATAAATTTAATTCTCGGATGTGTCGCACACACTTTTTACCACATACCATTATTATAATACCTATATTCATTTATATATACTTGTAATAAAAAGATACTGTTCGAAATTATGGTTTGGCAATTTTCACTCGGTCGGTGATGAAATGGGCTCGGTTTCCCCTATCAACAAATTATAATGAATAAGACACTATTCACTATAAGTCGGAGAATTGTGTCGATGTGATTATATAATCCATGCTAATGACTTAATATTCATACTATTGACCCGCACTAGAGATTGGGCGCGACATCGACAGGTTCTCTATGACCGCACGCATCTTATAAGCAGGCACCAACCGGCTTGAAGATATTCTCACACGAACTGTTGGATAAAACTAAAATAAACACTCTTACTAAGTGCCGTCTTGCTGCGTATTTACTCTACCTCGCATATTAACCAATTATCTTGCGCCTTGAGTAATTAGCAATATTATTGTATGATTATGATTATATAATATTTAAAATGGGCATAATTTACTCCACTGGATATTAAAAACTAACGCTGCAGGTTGCTTTAAGTTTAGACGACTCGTGTAAAAATGAAACCACACAATACAAGGTACCAGGATCTCGCTGGCACGCAAAAAGAAAAAAATATAATATTTAACAAAATTATTGAAAATTCTAATTCATGCAGTGTTTAGATGTAGCTTGATCTTATTTTACTGAAGATTTTAATTTTTTAAGTTATTCTTTCTACCCTTTTACATTATTATAACACTCCGTGCAATTCATATTCATTCCATATTTGGGCAAGTCAATAGCACTAAATTCTCTAAAGTCTTCGGTAGCATGCGAATTCTTTCATTGGTTCGATATGAATTAAATATACTTTCCACAGCACGGTCAAGTAGTTTAGCATAAGTTTTTGAAATGCCGTGATCTCGTGGTAGGATTTGGCGTAATAGTGCTTTATCGGGACGCGGACGTCCTCGTCAAACGGTGACAGTCTCGATATATTGAGCGCATGGCAACCCTACTTAAGACATTACTTCTATGAGAAATATTATTTTTGTTCGAATTTACGATTACTGTACCTACGTTTGTTAACATGTTTAAACACAATATTTAGATTATTTGTGAACATAGTTATAGCCTTTTAGCCAAAAGAGTACTAGATAAAGTCCTAACTTCATACTAGGTTATCATTACGGTATTCTTCCCAGGTACATTGTTACGTTTTTTTTTTTTCTTCAGAAAGCTTAAACTTATTCAAATATTCAAACCCTGAGCAATAAACGCCTCAATAAAAATAATATGACAAAGAATATGGCAATATTTCGTCACTCGAATAATTCATAGTGGAACATATTCCCTTGTCAAGGTACACAATACAAATAAAAACCCTGCGATCGCAAACTATGTGTCCCGCGGCGCCTCTGACATGTTTGATCAGGGCAGAACTTGCTTCGACTTGTTTTGATTAAATGTAAAGGTATAACAACTCGCACAAAGTTATAACAAGTTACGAATACTTTCATCTTTATCCCGGCTACAGAATTAAACCTTTAGCCCTTTGGAGAAATCATCCCACTGTATATCATATTTTCTCTAACTTGTACACAAAAGTAGTACCAGTGGCGTGTACATGACGTAATAATTTTTTTTAAATATCAATTACAATTTTAATGGAAAAGTTTCAAACTATTATACAAGCTGAAAGCACCAACAACACCACACAACAAACCAGGCATCACAAAATTAGGAAACACATTTGAGTTATATTGATAGTTTATTGAGTGATTATTTGAATGTAAGACTTATTTAACTTAGCGATCGCCCTAAGCTCGAAATTCGACCAGCGACTTTTTGATCATAGACTATTTTCTGTTTGACATTTGCAGTATTCATTAACCTAAACAATGAGTATTATCTACATCACTTACTGTCACAATGTGCTTTTGGGGGGGTTTAATTTCAATGGCACTAGTCAGGTTAGGATTCGCAGTATTCATTTATTTTATTTTAATATATTAATTACATAAATATTATAGATAACCATGCCAAATCTCACAGTGTTCCGTGCACGCAATACGCTTAAAAATGGGTAGAAAGATTTTACTTCACGTAATAATATATAGATAGATAGGTTAACCATCTATCCATGAATAATGCCTCATCACAGTAACCACCACGTTATATGGCTGAGTCTTATACTCAGGTATTTATGTACCTAAAATAATTCAAACAGCATAAAATATTTTCTTTTACATACTTATTAAGTTATTCATAGTAATCGAATTCAAGCAGTCAAATCCAAAGGTAAAAGTAAGTTAAGTTAATTAACATGAATCGTCACAGCTCAACGTAAATGCATTCACTTTACAATCGCATTTATTGCGAACAGAAGAAAGCAAAAAAAATACAAAAATGAAATGCAAAGACGTGACTGTTTTGACGTGAAATAAATCCGCGTTTCATATTTATGGAAACTGGAGAGATGAACCGAAAGTCGTCAAGATAAATCATGTCGATGTGCAAACACACCGCAAATACCACGTATACAGCGTGTTTGTGATTTTAGGATATTAATTTAAAATGCAAATGATTTAAAACTGAATGTTATTATTATTGGCGAATATTCATAGTGAAAGAGGAGGGAATTGGGAGGCTTTGTTGATGTTAAACACTTTGAGTTCTCAAGGACGAGTTTCGTTGGAGCTGTACGTATAAGGGTACTGATTATGCCAAGGCTATCTCAATCATAACAAGGATATATTGGTGGACCGAGTTCAAACATTTACCAAGTTCGGTGAAGCTGTAAAAGCCGCAGCGGCTCTGTTTTTGGATAGGGCACCTAAGGCTTAACAGTGTAGTCAGTTGAAAAAAAAAATCAAACAATTACCATTTGTCTATCTTATGGTAAATACTTGAAGCAGTCAAGAGCAGGAGGGCAGCAACTAATTGATTAGTGGTGACCGAGATACGATGAGTTATCTAATATTCACTTCAATATTTTGACACATGTCATAAAAAAAATCTCAATATTAAGATTTTCTATACAGTAAAGGCTCCTTATTCGCGCTCTCTTCATTCGCGATTTCACTATTCGCGGATTTAAAAAATGTGACCCAATTCCTATATACGCGGCTAAAGATTTATTTATTCGTGGATCTAATCGGTACATTGACTACTTTGAATGCAAAAATAGCCGAAATTGCGAATGGAATAGGACGAGATGTGGTCGAACAGATAGAATCAAGCGACTTTCAGAAGTTGCTTGAATCATAAGATGAATATTTGACTGAAACCGACTTGGAGGAAATATTAAATTCACAACCCAATGAAGTAAAAGCTTCAGCAAGCACGGGAAACGTGACATTTAATGTAAGAATGGCAAATGAGCTTTGTGATTTCTTTATGAAAATTGTTCCGTCTATGGAACGAAGTCTTATTTCTATGAGACAAATTGCTAATGGCAGTGCTGAGTATCAGTCTGAATTAAAGGAGATTTTAAAAACTGCCAAGCAAAATAAAATTACAAAATTCTTTAAACCATTGCCTAAGCCTGAATATAATAATTAATCAATATGGTCAAACACTTCAATGAAATTCATTTTTATAATATACTTGTTTTTTTTATTTTGTCGCCTAGGAATGTATCCCCTATACTCCCATATAAATTTACCATTCCATATTCACTGTTATTGTATTCGCGGCATATATTTACGGAACATATACCCCGCCAATAAAGACCTGTTACTGTCCTGAAATACCAAGTCCGATCTCATTTCATGGCATGAAAGCAGAAAACATGTTGTGCCAGCCCTATTTAGGTATGAGACAAGAATAAGAAAAGGTAGAATTTAAAATACAATTTCGACGTCACATTGTCATATTTTATAGATAAGTTTTATCGAGAAACCAACACTTTTCTATAAGTTTATTTTAGAACAATATGTCGATAAAAACCAGCTACGGAAAGGTCAATGGCGGCATCACGGACGATACGAGGTTTCAATGAAGCTGATAGTGAAAAAAACAGATATTAACTTACACGCTTTAGAAAAAACCTTCAGTTTTCAGTAATACATACAGAATGTTTTATTAATTTGCTTTTATTGTAGAATATGCATTATTTACACTACACGCTGTATAACTAGAAAAAGCGCCCTACCACACTTTCCCCATTTCTGTGGGGATCGCGAAGCGCGACCCGGCCCGTAAACGCAAGAGTTTAAAATGTTTTAACACCATAACCAGCAAACTAAGGGGCGGTCACATTTATTAAATTGTTCTAGTAACAGCAACAAGTTATTTAAAATTAAGTTAACCGTGTCGGATTGGCACAAGTTACGAACGGACCCCGTCTACCCATGAATTATTCATCCTGAGCCATATTAGAACAGTTAATACGCTTGTAGTCGGGTAACTGCTTTACAAACTTTGTCTTCCAGTTCTTTGGATAATTATTCTTTATTGCTAACTAGATTTTTCCCGCAACTTTGTCTATATGTTATATTGTATGAGCTTCCCCAGATCCTCTATTCCTCATTCATTCCAGGTTTATACGTGAAAAGAGTTATTTTTGCCTACTATTGTATGTTGCTAAAGATGACTTATGCTACTGAGACATGATAATCATAGGCATAGCCAGATACCGGCAAGGGGGTAGCTTTCCCCCCTCCTATGAAGGTAATCAGGGAAGTGTAAGAATATGGAAGGGTCTTCCAATAAACGTTTTCAGAACCCTGTACAGTCACTCAAACGGGACCTGAGCAGGTATTTCAGCAGTTTAACGATTAAGACTTTTGAAGGAATCTGTCACTAACGTTCGCCTTTGTTTTTGGACTGCGCCATACTTACTACCAGATATAGTAGTCATATTGCTTAATATATAAAATTAGCATCATGTTCCTTTAACTGCCTTCCCTGGTCAAAATAATGGGTACGCCCACGGTGGTATCTAACTATCGGCGTGTTATAACAACACAAAAGCAATGGGCAAGTACTAAAGTCACTGGTGGAACGTTAAGAATTGTAGACTTAAGTGGCAGTGACACGTAGAACGGGTTGCCGATGAGGGACGAATAGTTCTCGAGACCTGCTACAAGGTGAACCGACCACCTGGTAAACACAGCACAAGACTGGTCATTATGGTGATCATTGGGGGAGAATTATATCCAGCAGTTAATGTTTTTCAGCTGAGATGATTATGATTATGCTAAAAACCCTTCAAGGTATTTTTAATTTCCCTGTAAATAACTTTATATGGACAGGAAGAATGACAGAGAAAAAGAATATATGGATAAAATTTGGGTGACGTACGTATAGACAAGCAACTATTTCTATGTGCATATGTGTAGGCTCAATAGAGAACGTTATCGATTATTCCAAGGACACATTCAATCTTCATTTAGATAAGCAGTAATAAAAAATATTAATAAAAAAAATATATTTTTGAAACAAGCTTTTATCCAATACTTCAGATAAACTAAAACTATAATAGTCATTTTATGCAAGAACTTTTTTCTTTTTTTTTCGTATTATTCTCAGCAAACCCCATCACTTGATACCTATCTCTTGAGGGTGTATAAAAATTACTAATCCACCATCATTGGGAGTCTGCCATATTGTATTTAGAATGACGCTAACCATGCATTTTCACCTAAACTAAACGTGTAGGTATGTAAAACAGCTCAATCGGTTGAAAATAACTATCTTAGAATTCAGTTACAAAATTTAACCCACACTCTGTTAATTCAGAGCATTATACTCCACACGCGGTTAACACCCCCTAACCCTTTAACAATGCATGTTTTAATCTGGAATACTTTATTTTTTCTATACCCTTACTTTTTTTAGATCGAATAACTGTTTTCGTGTATCTTTCTAACAAGTCACAAGAGTGTAATCTAATTTTCTTACATATCAGATTGTGAACGTACAAAAATCGGATGTATTAAAATGAAACTGAAAAAAGAAAATATATATATCTCTGTTAAGATATTAAAATTTAGTCCGGAGAACGCACCTGAGACTTTCAATGCTATACAATGATAATTATTAACATAGCGGTACAATGTGTCTAAATAAAATACAATGTACATAGACACAAAAGTATCATCTACGGTCTAAAAATAATGCCACTACTGTCCAACTATTTTATTAGTCAAAAATTTAGGCACAAAATCAGAATCCAAAAATCTTTATTCAATTTAGGCCTAAAAAGGCACTTATGAAGGTCAAAACGCTATCGGTTCGGAGAATATCCCAGACATCGAGGAGAACCGGTAAGAAACTCGAACGAGCCTTTTTTTTTGTCAACTGTACAAGTGTTAATTTATGAGGTACAATAATAGTAATTTAGTGAATGCACAGAGAGGGAGTCACTTCCAGACATCACTATTATTCACATAATGATCCACCCTATAATAACCTTTTGAAAGTAAAGCCCGCTTGACATGGTCCTTGAACTTCTTGTCCGGCAAAGCAGTAATATGCTTCCAAATTCTATTATAGAACCTAACTGTTGAATTTTATTAAAAATATTAAATGAAATATGTTTTAATGGTTAGACAGTTTTAATTGAAGTAAGTAATATTCTATATGACATAGAACATTTAAAATACAAATTTCAATAAAATAGCCAGTACCACAACATTAACACTATTACCTAAAAAACTTGTGCTGAACCTACTTAGTCTAAAACACGGTATGACTAATTTATCTCTATTTCTAATTTTCTTTCTGTTCATTGTACTAATTTTTGACAAAATTTAACTTGAGTAAGTTTTACAGGTAGACATAATAGTAAGTAGCACGAAAGCATGCTATTATTGAGCAAGTGCTGCTTAGTGGCATGTGTATTGCAACTATTGCTTTAACGAGCATGCTTATATTAATAAGCAGTTGAAGAGCTTGGCATGTCTATCAATACCTTATCTATACTAATATAATAAAGCGGAATAGTTTTTTGTTTGTTTGTTTAAACACGCTAATCTCTGGAACTACCCGTCGGGTTCGAATTTTTTTTATATATGATAGCCAGACTCACGAAGAATAGTATAGAATACCTAACATTAGGCTACAACTCTCAGCTAGCCTTAAATATTGATTTTTGATTTTTGTTACGTAAGCCGGAAGTCGAGGCCCTCTCGAACTGCTTTATCGGCGTGGGCTGGCGTAATCGTTAATGATACGGATATACAATTTTCTATGAAAATTTTGTTCCTTAGTATACCTAAAAACAGTCAGCGATTGTTTATACCTATCACTTATACATAAGCCACAATAAGTTCTTTTGTGGCAAAGATTTGTTGAACATTAAAAAGTGATTTACAAGCATAATTTTTTGACATGGAATGTTAATCCTTACGAACAAAAGTTACTTCTTCATAAAGACAGTTTTATGAAGTTAAATTTTGCTCTTTACAGCATGTTATTTGGACACAGTTTAGGTGATAATAAAAAAAAATTCGAAATAATTTGTACTTGCGGGAAGACCTATTATGATAGAAGACTCGAGTGCGTTGACGGTGCGGAGTTTTTCTGATAAAATAAACACGGAAGAAACCGTGGGGCACAGCTAGTGCTTTTATAATATGTTTGGTTTTAATCGAGTACCCTGAACTTGTATCGGAGTAATCCATGTAAGTACGGGTAACAGCAGCCATAGGGGACATTTTAACAGGGATCTGTAAACCGTTTTCAACTCTACAGAAATTCCATAATTAACTATATTCATATGATAACTGAAGGAATAAAAGTACACTCATTGATGACATTCAGACGCGAAACGGCGACCTATTTGTAACCGTAGCTCGTAAAAACAGTGACCCATAGGCCTCAACACACGTTTTCACTCGTTTTAAATTTAGTTTTATATTTCTACAGCTTTGTCATTTTGCTTGACTTTCATAGTTATTGCTTCCTTTCTTTGAATCCTATCATGGAGTATTTATAGCTCAGTATCGATCGCCCTAAGGTCGAAATTCGACCAGCGACTTTTTGATCATAGACTATTTATTTTCTGTTTGACATTAGCAGTAATTATGAACCTAAACAATGAGTATTATTTACATCACTTGTTGTCACTTCTCGTTGAGTGACAATGTCAATATTTTGGGGGGTCTAAGTTCAGCGGCACTGGTCCTTTAGGATTCCCAGTATTAATTAATTAAATATAATTTATTTAAAAACAGACATTATAAATAAATTTTAGCTTTCTGCACTCATTCTCCATATAAACTTTAACCATGCCAAATCTTACAGTTTTCCGTGCACGCAATACGCGTAAAAAGGGGTAGAAGCTTTTTCTTCACCTATTAATATATAGATAACCTTCCTCAATAAATAGACTAATTTATAAACAAAAAAAAAACACTTCTATTTTATAATATTAGTAAAGTAGTTATATGTTAAACACACATATTCAGAGCACAAAGTGAAAATGACGTTAAAGTAACACTCCATAGTCCATCCAGATACCACGATAAAATCATCGAACGCGTTGACAGAAACGAAATAAATATTCATATCGCCATTGTAAAAAGTTAAAAGTCGCAGATTGCTGCGAACGCTATGCATTATTCATTTAATTCTCGCCGCGAACTGCCAGTTGCCGCTCGCACGGACCAAACCCTGCAAAGCTGCGAACTGCTGCGAACCAGCCGTTTGTCATCTATGCTAATGCACGTTTAATGTTATGAATAATAGATGGCGTTGTCTTAAATTTCTATTACGCCGCCTAGGATTTACGTTTTCTCATCAAAATACAAAACCGATGACGTCTGTTACAAGAGAGACGCTTTTCCACGTTATAAAAGTTGCTACCTACAATCTAAATACATAAAATAGTCTAAAACTCAATCATTTGTACCTACGTGTGCAACAAGGAACTTCCATGCTTTATTTATTACTAGCTGTGCCCGCGACTCGACTCACGTGGACAACAAAATACCGTCGGTATTATGATGACATTAACATCAACAAGAAACAAAGTTCTATTTCAGAACGGGTATCTAAACCAGCATTAACAGGCTCTTACCAAATCTGGCTTGGCAGGGAGGGTATCGCGGGCAGTCAAAGTGAGCGCTGATGTGCATCATAAGGGGCCCCTTAAACCTACACCTGGGTCGCAAGTCTTGGGGACTGCTCGTGTTCCCTCTGCCTGCTACACGATGGACCCAGCACCCGCACGGTGAATCCATGGAATGTTAAGATGTTTGTCTCATATATTCCATTATATAACGTGGCGATGCGTCGCCACGGCCTTTATCGCCACGCCAACAATCAGGTTTACCCCTCGCCTTTAGATGTTTCATATCAATAAAAAAAAAATTGTATACCAAATTATGGGCCCAAACAAATGTCGTTGATTTTAATTATTTTCTACGAAGTTTAACCTACTAAGATGCCCTTTCAAATTTTAACAACATGTCAGTTGCAAATCTGAGAAATTTATACACAGGATATGTTTAAATTTAGGTGCCCACGTGTATAATTATGTACCTACGCATATAGAATTATTTGCAAATTCGTGTGGATTTAGGTTTGTTTGAATCGTTTATTTATTAAACAAACTTTGTTAATGAAGTGAAATCAGTTTACGAAAGTAATAAAATATTCTCGTAGGTGTATAGTTTAAAATGTTTGCGAGTTACCGTCAACTTTTGTGCCGTAAATGTTTAAATAATAATTTTAGTACAGTTTAAGTTTACTAAATATATTCAACAAGGAGTTTGGAGCCGTTGAATGAAATGACTTTATTCAAATTAAATGAAGATTTCAGACGAAAATAATTAATTGAACTAGTTTACCTATAATAAGATATTATCCGCGTTTATAGTTAAATTCAAGCTGTTGTTACAACTTATATCGTCCGTGGTCATGAATCAACTGAAGTGGCGTCAGTCGCCGTTTATTGTGTGTATAATTTCTGAAAGTACCCGCCTCTGGTGCTGACAAAAATAAAGATTGGTTTAGTATTTCGTTAGTTATTTGTTACTTCGATCATTTCTGGTCTGTCATAAGAACTATTAAACAAAATATAAGTTGTGTATTATGCGAAATAACTAAGCAATGTACGTTAGATATGAGTTGGTAGCCCTCAATACTAATTTAAATCCGCACCGACCCGATAATGAAGCGAAATGTATTTTAAACGCGATAAATTATACTGTAATGTTTTAAACCTTCATTACATTAATGAATACTAAGTAAGTAATGTGATAAAAACAACCACGTATTGGTTGATCATTCAATAAACCCTAGACCACTCTAAAAACAGAATATTTCTATGTTTTTTATCATATTTATTGTTTTTTTTTATTGTTTACTTTGCAAGCTCACTGAACTTCACCTGTTGGTCAGTAAAGGACGATATTGATGTTCTTTGCCATTATACCAAACCCTTGGCTCGCCAAACTATTGTACTCTGTAACTAGATAGATAGATGTGTCCTGGCTGGTCACTATAACGGGTTTCTTACGGGTCTCTTTTTAAACACAGAGAAGTTATAACAATCCCGCTTTCATTATTTTCCGGGTTGATGTGTAGCAAAGTGTACAAAGTGCAGTTAAAACTGAATTAGATCTATCAAGCTATTTTCTACTTTCCGTTATATCCCAAATATAATACGTACTAGCGATCGCCCTAATGTCGAAATTCGACCAGCGACTTTTTGATCGTAGATTATTTTCTATTTGTCATTTGCAGTATTCAAACAATGAGTATTATCTACATCATTTGCTGTCACTTTTAGTTGAGTGACAATGACAATATTTTGGGGAGTCTTAGTTCAATGGCATGGTCGGTTTAGGATTCGCAATATTAATTAATTTAATCTATAAAATTAGTAACGGATGTTATAGATAAATTTTAGCTTTCTGCACTCCTTCTCCATATAAACTTTACGCAATACACTTAAAAATGTACCGAAAGCTTTGCTTCTCGTATTAATATATAGATTAAACGTATATTAAATGCATCTTTATTTATTTTATTAGTATCAGTATTAATTTCTAATAAAAAACGACTTAATTTACGACCAAATAGAGATTAAATTATACGACCAACAGCTTTCCAACCAATTATACCATTTCCATTTCTTTATTTTCTCGAGCACAGCTCCTGTGAAAACTTGATCGAGCGTCTTTTTTACATTATGTATGCATTATTTTATAAAAATATGACGTTTACACACGTACAAGGTTATACCAGATTCGGAGAAACTGATAAGGGAGGAGCTATATCGATAAACGTAACAAGATAACAGACCCGATATTTTTTTACAAAATGTAATAAAGTAAACTACAACCGGATACTTTTATACAAATTTATTAACTAATATTATATTTCATTACAAGATGTTACACGTATTAATCCTTGATTGATAATGGCAATTTCTTCAAAAATTTCGAAACTATTGTAAAATAAGTAGGTATAGGTAGGTACTCGACAATTAAAATAAATAATTATAACGACAGGTAATCTTTATTTATTTATTTTAATCAAAATCTAATATAAAATATATAAATCAAAATATAATAAATATATGCGATCGATATCATTTACTTATTTGGTTACAATACTACAACTATCAAATTAGAACTGTCATCGAGAAAATAAATGGAAATGGTATATAGGCTTAGTAAATAAAATAGATCGACAGTATCAGGAAGACATAGCCAACGTGGACCTCGTGGCGCAGCGGTAGTAAAGCCTACTATTGAGCCGAGAGGTCGCGGGTTCAATCCCCACCCATGAATGACTTTTGTGTGATGAGCATAATTGTCAGTTGTGTGGCTGGGTGTTAAGTATCTACATATCTGTATAGCTGTTTATTTGCCATAGTACAAGCTTTGCTTAGTTTGAAATTAAATGGCCGTGTGTGAAAATGTGTCCTCATATTAAATATTTACTTAATTAGATTTTCAAATGGCAAATATATCTATAATCTGTCTCTCACCACAAGAATCTCAAATAACACAGATTCTTTCTTTATATTTTACTTACTAAAATTCTTCAGATTGATTGACCCACGATGTACAGCTTCAATCGGTGGACAATGACATTTTGCACAGTAGTTACTCATTTATCGTAAGTAGGTCTAAAAAGGGATTTTCGATAATTCGTTACCTAAGTTAGTTGAATCGGGAGTTAAAATAGAGTGACTTCTGAAATTTTGCCGAAGGGCCATCGGGCAGACCGGCTAGCTCTGCTATAAATTCATTATGTCTTCAGATATTTAACTTATCATCATATCATATCTATCTTCATAGTTTATAAGTCATTTTTAGTATAGACTGCCTCGTTAGCCTAGTGGTCGTAAGCGCGACTGCTGTAAGCGAGGTTCTGAGTTCGAATCCCAGGTCGAGCAAAATGTTATTGGGTTTTTCTCATTAGCAGCTCGGAGTTTGGTTTCGTGCCCGATTAATGGCAATAGGCTCGCCCCCTATTACATGGGACCTAAAAACATACTCGGTGAACTGTGGGTGTACATTAGTACACCTCTGCCAAACCCTTCAGGGAATACAGGCGTGATGGTATGATTTTAGTATATTACTACTACCAGTACTTAAAGTGTAATAATAGTGTGAGGCTTTATAATAAGATCCCGAAGCACATTACCAAGTTCAAAACCATGTCTAGCAGGTTTTACTGTGAAAAGGTTATTATAGGATGGATCATTATGTGAATGATAGTGATGTATGGAAGTGACTCCCTCTCTGTGCATCCACTAAATGATTATTATGATATTATGTAAATACTATTGTACAGTTGAAGATAAACCCGATCGGGTTTCTTGTCGGTTCTTCTCGATGACGGATGTTTTCCGGACCGGTGGTAGTGTTTTAACATTTATAAAAGAAACATTTTGAGTATAATGTTTTTCAAACACCTGTGTAATCAAATATGTATTAGCTAAGTACCCTCGACGCCGCCCTGATTGGACTGTCAGTTATGAAGCTTGCAAAAGCGTTAAAGCAATAAAACTTAACATAAAAAGTTGATCTCTCGTGTGACGTTGAAACCACTTTCATATATCAAGTCATACCCATCAGCGAGCGGTGACGCGTAAAAAATAGGTATATACTGCAGTATTCGATCATCGACCGAATGTTGTCGAAAACACTACGCATAACACGGTGCCGTTTATAGCTCCCACCGCTATAAACCTAAGAGTAAACAAATTACCAGAGTGGACACTTTGACTTGTTCTTCTTATTCTAACGTTTTCTCATGTTAAAATCTGTACAAAGTTTTATTTATTTCTCAAGTTAGAAATAAGATATTTATGAATGTGAAGAAAGCGACAGAGGTTTATGAGAATAGAGAAATTCAACTTACTTTGTGATAGGTTTACTTGAACGATTCTAATGTATCCTCTATTTAATAATAATAAAATTAAAATAATATAAATATAATAATAGTAATAATAAGTAATATTTTCGCCATTTCGGTTTTGGAATCAGTATATTTGTCGCCTGCGTTATCAATCTGCGCATTCAGATGGGGTAGACTGATGGGTCAGTAACGGCTTTTTTGGTTCCATTCCAATATTGTATAACTCTAATTAAATGTGAAAAAAGAAACCAAGAAAAGGTTTCCATTCTAATTTATATACTGTCGCTTGTTATATAAATTTTGCAAAATTTAATTCAATATTATATAATATAATAATCCAATAATAGAACCACATTTTCACTGATATTACAAACATGAAAATTGCATGTACAGTGCAAGGAATATTAGCATAAATAGATTTCACTAATGCCAATGAAAGTAAAATCAATGATTTCTAGAATATTAATTAAAAAATTTATTTGATTTCAAATAGTATATGTAACTTTCGCGCAACTTCCCTTCTCGGTAAACCTTACATATTTTAACTGACTTCAAAAAAGGAAGGCTCTTTATTTCTTCTACTACGAAGCGCAATTTGTTTAGTTAGTAAACAAGCAATTTTTATGATCGTTTTACTTGTATAATTTTTACACTTATGATATTTACACGATTAAACTTACTTTCCCATCTCGTTCTGAAAAAGTACTACAAGAGAGGAAATTTCCAAAACATGGCTGTACAGGTATCAGAGAGAGGCACAAGAACAACATAATTCGCACTTAGTGTAGTTAAAAAACACTTTTCAGTTGCACGCCTATGTTAAATATTTAAAGCAAAATCAATAAAATTAATAAAAAAATTATATATACATATTTGAACAGAAATTTAAAACGCATTTGATGAATAAATCTTTCTACTCAATAACAGACTTTACGAATGAATGTCATAACCACATAGGACAATTTTGAAGAATAATTTTGAGATTAGTATAAATAATATGAAAAGTAATAAGTTATGTAATAAATATTTGACATGATGATTATAGAGATAAATGACCAATATAAATAAATGTATAACAATAACACAAACAAATTTTATGTATAAATTAATAAATAATTAGTAAGTTAGATAAATAAAAATGTATAAAATGTATGTTTGAAAAACAAATGTAATAATTTGCCATACCTTATTCAGGGCCCATGTATTCAGATACTTTATTATAGGGTATTAGGACACCGTTCCCGAAAACGAAGACAGACGATAGTACTAATGACACCTTTGATAATGGGTCAGAAAAAAAACCGATCCTGATGAAAAAAAAAATTTTTTTTAACGTTTATTAGCATTGTTCACCCTTCATCATGCTAGTACAGCCAAATGAAACGATAATTAAACAAAAAAAATACATTACTTTACTAAAAAAAACCAGCAATGAAACACAAAATAAAAAACAGCTGACGTCGAGTCAATGGACGCCCGAGCGCAGCCGGCAGCTAGCGATCGCACGAATATTATTCTACTTTGCCACTGTGCTAGTCTCTACCTAGCCGCTTTCAATCCGATCAAAGTACCGGGTTCGATTTCCCGCTAATGAAAAAATTACATAAATTAAATTTAAATTAAATTTTGTATTTTTATTAGTATTCTGATGTATTTTGTATGAATGAGATCAGTTCAGTACTAAGTGATTTATAAAAAAATTAGGTATGAAACAGCTTACCGATTTAAATCCTCCGTGGCCTTATGAAATATGGTTCAAATTGAACCTTGTGAAGTAGAATCTGCACATACTAAATTAATTATTGTCACTACTGTGTTTTGTTTTGTAAGATTCAGAAATACACCTGTACCTACCTAAAATGAGCGCGTGGCCGGCCGCCTATTATACAATGTGCTACGTCAATCTATACAGAGCGGGACCGCGCACCGAGGGCGCGAACGCGACGGAAACGATTCCCTCGTACTCTGTATATAACCGACGGCGGATAACACGCTACGGTAACCAGCTGTCTGGAAACCAGTGCGTGCGAGCCCCTCTCACTACGTGCGACCAACCCTGTTCACACCCGAAACTACTAGGCGTGAAGAGGGCGAAACATCAAGGTACACACACGCAGTGAGGTGCCTGCTGGTAGGCGCGGCGATGACGTAGCACGGAGCGGAATGGACTGGGTCGCTGGCGGGTTGAACTTAGTGAAGATGCGAAGAAATGACACACAGGCACCACAATAAAATTTGCTGTATTCTTCAAGACAATACACTTTGTTAATACTATATCTTCTGGGTACGGTTTCTTCCAGTTTCTTGAGTCTTGATTCTTCAGCTTGTGGTACCCGTGTGCGCTCGTTTGCCCCGGTAGAACGCCTTTTATATGGTTTGCCGGAGAGCGAGACGGACGATGGCGTCTCTATCCGTACTGCTCATTACCAAACTTGGGTGTGGTCCGTTAACCGCGGTAATGCGCAGTGGTTGCAATATTGCTGTCTCTGTCTATTATTATTATTACTTGTATACAGAATACAATAAATTGTTAATATCTCTAATTACAGTTATTCAATTACAATAAAAACTATTTCACATCAATGTAGACACAAATACCTATTCAAAAACACTAACTTTAACATTATAGGTTAATAAACACGGGAGATATAAAGCATTAAACATTGCAACCTTAAAACGTCTTGTGACTCGTTATATACGCACTATTTGAGCTTACAAACATTATAAAACACATACAGAAGGCTATTTTACTTATATAACACAAAACATTACGTATAACTTTTACAAAATATGAATTATTGACAATATATGATTTTAGTACTTTAAGTGATTATTTTTATTAGATTACACACATTTTCATGACTTATATACTGTTCTTACATACCTACACGCTATAGTAACATATTCAAAACATTAGAAACATTTAATTATTGATCGTTCGTGCAAATTATTCATCCTTACAACTTATATTTACAATCGTTATTATCGTATCATTACGCTTAGGCCTATGCGTCGCTAACACTACCTGTTTTCAAATTAAAGTATTGGCCGGACCAAAAACGAAAAGTCTGTTAACATAAAGTACAACAATTCTGTTGAAATCATTTGAAATGTCGCCTCTGCGTTTAAACATCACCTGTGTAGTTGTTAAACTGCTAGAAGCAGGCGGGTGAGTTTTTACGATGATTTGCGGCGAGTCGGGCAAGTTACGATCTCTACAGAGCCATCTATTGTCTCAGTTGTGTCACTAGTAACAACTCAGGGCTTTCGTACTTTTTAATCATTGACGTCAACATAATAATTTAAGGACTACAGAACAGGCCCACTCTAAAATGCATTCGAACTAAAAGCAATATAAAACAAGAAGTTACAGTTGTCTATCAAATAATTTACCCCTTTACTAGCTCCTTCCTCCTGCAACAGAGTAATAGCTGTTTAAACGTTTTAATATTAAGGCAAATAAATAAATGATATTACTTAAAAATACCACATTTTTATGTATAATTAAAAAAATATTAATAATAAAAATTAATAATTCGAATATATAATATTTCAAAAATAAATTAATGAATTAATTAAAAACTAGTTGTAGATGAGACGTGAAACAAGCACAACCAATGACACGTGTTTCGCTTCTCAACGAGCCAAATACTAATCAAATCACAAAATATAATGTTCAATGAACATTTGTTGTCATCAATCAATAACCGAACAAGAACAAAACAAGGAACAGGCACAGATGACATTATTCTTTATTTATTTTCTGAATTCGTAATTACGTTATTATTATTAATATACAATTATTTTCAAAATTATAATTCGAATATACTTATTCCATATTACAATATTCTAATAAATAAATTACTACAATTATGAATTTAAAATGTTCCCTGTCTTGACACAATTACGTAATTTCCATAAAAATCCGTGTCAAACAAACGAGACGAGATTGTTTTCTTATAATTTGCATATATGAGGGTAGATACGAATAGATAGCTCCCTCCGCTTATTTAGGACGATCAGTTCCCGAGCGGAATGGCTCAATCCGATCCCGGCTTATGGAGCGAGGCGGTGGATTTTTTTAAACAGTACCTATAATAACAAAGATTTATGTACTACCAACTACTGACAGCTGCGGATCTTTTCGTATAGTATTGACCAACCTTTGTAAATGACTTCGCATGGGGCAACACGACCAATAATGTTTATCAAATCTATACTAATATAATAAAGGGGAAAAGATTTTTTGTTTTTAAACACGCTAATCTCTGGAACTACTTGTCGGATTCAAAAAATTATTTTTTACATGATAACCAGACTTTCGACGTATAGTATAGTATACTATAGTATAGAGTAGTAGGTATATTATAGTAGTGAAATCAGGTTACAACTCTCGGATAACCTTAAATATTGATTTTTGTTACGTAAGTCTGAAGTCGAGGCCCTCCCGAACGGCTTTAACCGTGTGCGCTGGCTCAATCGTTAATGATACGGAAATGCAATGTTCCACAATTATATTACCCTTTAGTATATCTAAAAAAAATCATCGACAGTATATGACTATCTCTTATACATAAGCTACAATAAGGTATTTTGTGACAAAGATTTGTTGAAAATGAAAAAGTGATATATAAGCACTATTTTTAGACATGGCATATTAATCCATACAAACAAAATTAACTTCATCATATATATAATTTTATGAAGTTCAATTTTTCTCTTTAGAGTATGCTATTTGAACACATAGTATAGGACATAATGGAAAATTAAAATAATTTGTACTTACGGGAGGAACAATTATGATAGACTGCATGGGTGCATTGGCGGCGTGGTGGTTGTTGGATAAAATTAATACAGGTGAAACCGTGAGGGATAGCTAGTAGTTTTAAGTAGTAGTAAGAAAAAAAAAAACAAAGTAGTTACGGCTGAACATCCATAAAAAATACATTCAGTAAACTTCCAGCTTTTGTTGAAGTCGGTAAAAAAAATAATTATAAGCTACCTCAATACCTCTAATTGTACCGAAGAATTTTCTTGAATAACATTATTAGGGATTATATTTTAATTAGTGGGCTATCAATATTCTTTATTTACAAAATGTTGTACGTTCTTGTTTTAGTTTTTTATTTGATTAGTATGTCTATTTCTTTGGCACGCTCTGTAGCTTAAACGGATTAATGGATTTTAGCATACGAGGTGTCGTTAGATTCGTCTTAACTGTGGGAGAGATATAGACTATATACTATTTAAGTACGAGGCCTGGAAATCAAATAAAAAGAAAAATAGATAAAAATATACATAGTCAAGTGTTTTTGTTGCAGTCGGGATTTTTGTTTCCTTTTTAATAATCTAGCTTGTTATAATGATAATTATATTATCTATTTATGTATTCATTGAAAAGTAAACTAATATCAGAACTTTACATTTTACGAACCTTTTTTCGAGTGTTCCCAAAATTTAATAGTGTTCACTTAGTTTGGACTCACCCAGACTAACTTGATCGATTAATATAAAAAAAAGTTTTAAAACATAAATTCTCTGAATATAAAATCACTAAGCCAAAATTTTTCATTCAAAACTATTTAATAGAAGAAAAGATTCCGGCAAATTGTATTTGATGGGTAAAGTCCACATCGCTCCAGCCGGTACCGTGCCGCGTCGGCCTAAGCAAACAACTCGATAAAGCAAGCAATAGCTTTGCATAGTTTCCCATTTCTCTTAAGCGATGTTCAGAAGTCTTACAATAGTCGTACTCCAATCCAACAAAAATTATCAAGGTTTATCTCAAGTACAAAGTTTACGATCGAGTTTGCTTTTATTTAAATTAGTTCGTAATAGGACTTTGCTACATAATCATTTTTAGATTTTATACTATCTGTTCGGAACTGGGGTCTCGCAACCCAAGTTGTCTATAGTTTTCTCCCTTTATGTAACATCGGGCTCAATGTGTCACATTGTTTGTTTCAGTATTTATGCGTTTTGACCGGCTCGCGATATAACTTTTTCATTACCTTGTTTATTATTATCACTTGATTAAATACGCGTGTTTTGAGGCCACGGGACGAGATATTCCACTTGTGAGTGTCTTGACTGTTACGTAAGTTTTATTGTCGAAAGGGTATTTTATAGGGTGGCTGATTACGTGAATGATGGTGATGTCTGGATGTGATTTCCTCTCTGTACATCTACATTTTGATATTTATAATAAGTTGAATTAAAAAAAAAATGGTTTGTTTTTGTTCACTTTGAATTGATACCGGCGTGAGCGCGAAGAAACTATTATCCTTCTTTTACAATAAAGTTTCCGCCTCACGCTTTGATTTCCTATCTCTTTTGTTTCAACATGCTGATAACAAAATTTGTAACCTTTTCAAATTGCTTTCAGTGAGAGTATAATGCGTTTATTTATAAAACTTCATTAATGGCGGGTGTTAACATGGTAGTCGCGAACCAGTTGAACAAAATAAAATAATCGTGTCCTACTAAACAGTATATAATATATAAATAGTAATTTGACAATAACATGGACAGTGGACATTCAGAATTCTGCTTTATAAAACATGTATAACGTATTGGAATATTAAAACATGGTTCCTTCTGGCACAAGATACTTATTATCCCTCTTTTCACTTCTCGTACTTGCTTAAAGCTATTCAGATGGTGTAGCGTCCGCACCGAACCGAAATAGCGGTGGCTTATCAGCTACCCCGGGTAAATTCTAGAAAAACCATGTACAAAAACTCGATAGTGCCCAAACAATAACAATACACTCACGTACCTTGGATTGCTCCAACACTTAAGCTCCAATATTCGATGAGTACATAAAGTATGACAGCTGTCAGCTGCGTTTGCCAGTCACATCGGGTATTGTAACGAGTTTTTATGTGATTATGAAACAGATGGCTTCCAGCTTTCCAGCTTTGCATGTTTCAACGTTCATGATAACTGCTTAGCTACTTAGAGTCATAGCTTAAAGTTATATTGTATAACCTTCCGCAATAAAAAGGCTATAAAATGCAAAAATAATTTTATAAATCTGACTGGTAGGTCCAGAGATTATCAGGTTCAAACAAACAAACAATCTCATGAGCTTATATTAGAGGTTGAGATATTAGTATATATTTATTGAGGAAGGTTATACGCTTTATGACTTTATAGCCATGATCCTAAGGACTAAGCAGTAACGGGAAGTGAGAATAACAATAGACGCTACATGACTATACGAGCGCATTGAGGATAAAACCGTAGGGCACAGCTAGTTGTTTATAAAACTACTAGCTATCCCTCACGGTTTCACCTGTATTAATTTTATCCAACAACCACCACGCCGCCAATGCACCCATGCAGTCTATCATAATTGTTCCTCCCGTAAGTACAAATTATTTTAAAAAAGGTTCGTAAAATGTAAAGTTCTGATATTAGTTTACTTTTCAATGAATACATAAATAGATAATATAATTATCATTATAACAAGCTAGATTATTAAAAAGGAAACAAAAATCCCGACTGCAACAAAAACACTTGACTATGTATATTTTTATCTATTTTTACTTTTTATTTGATTTCCAGGCCTCGTACTTAAATTGTATATAGTCTATATCTCTCCCACAATTAAGACGAATCTAACGACACCTCGTATGCTAAAATCCATTAATCCGTTTAGGCTACAGAGCGTGCCAAAGAAATAGACATACTAATCAAATAAAAAACTAAAACAAGAACGTACAACATTTTGTAAATAAAGAATATTGATAGCCCACTAATTAAAATATAATCCCTAATAATGTTATTCAAGAAAATTCTTCGGTACAATTAGAGGTATTGAGGTAGCTTATAATTATTTTTTTTACCGACTTCAACAAAAGCTGGAAGTTTACTGAATGTATTTTTTATGGATGTTCAGCCGTAACTACTTTGTTTTTTTTTCTTGAATAGGGTATACTTCAAGGGTGGATCGACCCGACCACCTTTTAATTTCATTAGCATTGGAATTTGAACTTTAAAAATACACCAAGGACCTCTTCAAAATCATTGCAATTTTTTCCTTTTTTGTTAAAAATTGAGTTACATAAGAAATACAAAAATAAATAAGCTTAAGTATAACAAAAAATTAAAATCCCATATACTGTAATAAAAATTCCAAGTCTCGCAACGCAGCTCTTTCACTACAAAAAGTTGTGAGATCTCATGTAAAACCAAGTAATTTATTTTAATCAGTGTCTATGGAATCACCTATTCAACAACTTTGTTATAAATTGTTATTTAATCAGTTACCTATCAACATTTATAGTGACCGTATCAATATTAGACACCTTTATTTTCATAATCTATATATTAATACGCGAAGCAAAAGCTTTCTACCCCTTTTCAAGCATATTGCGTGCACGGAAGACTGTCATATTTGGCATGGTTAATGTTTACATGGAGAAGGAGTGCAGAAAGCTAAAATTTATCTATAATAACTGTGACTAATATATTAAAAAAAATAAATTAATACTTCGAATCCTAAAACGACCAGTGCCATGGAACTTAGACCCCCCCAAAATATTGACATTGTCACTCAACGAAAAGTGACAGCAAGTGATGTAGATAATACTCATTGTTTAGTTTCATGAATACTGTAAATGTCAAACAGAAAATAGCCTATGATCAAAAAGTCGCTGGTCGAATTTCGACCTTAGGGCGATCGCTAGTAATTATAATAACTTGGCAACTGAACAGCAACATAATTATAAAATAAATAATCTACTATTTCGATTACTAAGTAAATCTAAACAATGCACCTAAAAATAAAGTATTTTAATTTGTAGAATGTGTTGCCGTTCAATTGTCAAATCATTATAGAAATAAAGGTGGTCTAATATTAGGGGTTCTTATATATGAAATTGGCATTTTGTTGAACCACTTTAGAATATAATTTATTATATCACAAGCATTTAGTAAAAGCCGTATGTAGTTTATCTTAATTTTTGTCCCCTTTCTTCAGTTAATACCGCCGCGTTGTTATAGCATTAGCTAGTGTCATTTATGTAATTGCTTTATTTTCATTAAATTATTCACTCAATATCGTTCCTATGTTCTTCCATGACTGAGCCATTATATATGTAAATAGAATGTATTTCGCTAAAATCGTTTATAGAGCTTTAGAAGCAATTTAAAATGCATGTTCCGAATTCTCGTTTCAGATTCACTTCATCCGACCACAATAACCAAAGCGTATCTCGCAAAATACCTTTACTTGCAAAAAGTAGAAAATAACTCCGGTTAATAATAAAAATAAAAACATAATTAATCTGGTTCCTGCTAGAAAACCTCGAATTTTCAGGTATTCTGCACCTCAAGAACACAACACTGGAAAATGCTTTATGCAATAATAGAACATCAATGAACTTGAATGATAAGCAATTAAAGTGGTGTCAATGGTCAAATACAGAGCATAAACTTTGGCTTATTCCAAGTTCCGGGTCAGTTTAAGTTCACCAGTTCTGTTTGTACAGTCCTAAGTAATCAATGATAAGTAAGTCAGGCCCGACCATAATGAATTTCCTTCCGGCGCGTCTAACACCAAAACTTGGTATTAAAATGTATAAAAATATTTTCTTTTCCTTGTGATAGCTTTATATACAAACAATCAGAATATTAAAAAAAAATTTATAGTCGCTCAGCTTATTGACCGTACTGTCTCTTGTGGTAAGCACAGTTCAATCCAAACACAACGGCGACCACCGAGAGATCTTAATTTACCGGCAGTCGCTGCTGTCATGCAGGCCTGAATGAATATCTGATCACGTTACGCTTAAAGGACCCGATATCGTAAGAAGGAGGGAACACAATGGCCGGGAGATGATTCTACAGCTTCACGGTACGACAACGATAAGTCATGAAGAAGTTTTTAATTAAAGCCCAGCGCGAAACAAACAAAAACATAAGAATATGACCATAAAAAGGTACTATTGCAGTTATGATTATATTATTAGCGAATAGACAGTAGTACTAGTAGTAATAATATCGTTCCATTTTTATTTTATTGAATGGCAACTTATTCGTCCACAACTCTGCCAGCGTCAAGTGTGGTGGCCCGGCAGTAGTAGCTGGGCCTGCCACCGGGGCGACGTGGTTGAATGCAACCGCGTGCCCATGTCGCCCCACTAAGGCGGCTGAGGTACACCGTGGAGTTTTAGTGAGTAAGAGTCTCACATAACCACTCGTCCCCCCCCCCGGGCGGGTGTGTACCCATGACGGGTTTCTCCACGTTAAAAAAAAAAAAAGAAAAAAAAAAGGTTTTGTATGAAAAAATTTAAACGAAATTTTTTCATCTACTTTTTATTTGTATTAATCGAAGTAATCACCCATGCAATCAATGCATCATTGCCAGCGCAGTGGCAGTTTATTGATGCCCTTCTTAAAGAAATCAGCTGGACGAGAGGTAACAAATTCTTCAAAGGCATTTTGTACTGTCTCTCGGGTATTGAATTTTTTTCCCGCCAAGGAGTTATCCAAATTCTGGAAAATGTAGTAGTCTATAGGCGCAGGGTCTGGTGAGTAGGGCGGATGACGGAGAACTTCCAACCCCAGTTCTTGCAACTTGGAGACCGTCTGCTGTGCAGTATGAGGTCGCGCGTTGTCGTGCAGGACCAGCGGAAACGAGCGATTGACCAATGCTGGTTGGAGATGTACCAGCTTCTCCATCATTGTGTTCAGTTCTTCACAGTACACAGCTGCAGTAATGCTCACCCCTTTTGGTAAGAAGCTGTGATGAATCACACCGGCGCTAGACCACCAAACAGTGACCATCACTTTTCTAGGGGTAAGTTTTCGTTTAGGACATTGTTTAGGTGCTGAACCAGAATCCAACCAACTTGCTAAGCACTTGCGGTTATCAAACAGAATCCATTTTTCATCGCAGGTAACAATGCGGTTCAAAATTACTTCATTTGTGTGTCTGTTGAGGAGTGCAAGGCACGTCTCGACGCGTACTTCGCGCTGGCGATCATTGAGTTCGTGGGGCACCCATTTGTCAAGTTTTTTTACCTTGGCAATTTGACGCAAATGGACCAATATTGTTTTGACGCTTACATCGAAAGCTGCTGCTAATTCAGCCGTAGATTGTGCATCATCAGCTTCCACAGTCGCCTTTAATTCGTCATTGTCGACTAAAGTCTTCGGACGACCGCGAGGTTCATTTTTCAGGTCGAAATTCACAGAACGGAAGCGAGTAAAAACCAATAACAGGTGGTGCCTTGGTCTGTAGTGTCAGCTCCGTAAACGTCGTTGATGTTGCGTGCCGCTTGTGCCGCGTTGCTGCCACGACGGTACTCATATTCCATAATTACTCGAATTTTTAACGTATCCATGATGACAATAAAATTGAAATGCGATGAAAATGTAACACTAATCAATAAACAAATAACTATTTTTGGAAAAAGAATTCCATGTTTTTATAATGAAATTAATTTGAAATTAGAATTCTAAACCAAACAAAAATTATTTTGATTTGAAATGGCCAGTACTGCAGAACGGCAATTTCATAGGTAAAGACCTATTATAATATTTTTGTAATTATTCTTAAACATGCTATAACAAGATGTCGGTTCCATTATTAAAACTGCCCAGGGAGTTATTGTAGCAAATTAAAATGCATTTTCCTGGTTATTGGTGGCGTTTTATATAGTTTGGCTGTTGTACGTACGTGAAGTGGACTATAAATATAAACTAGAAACGTGAATTATGAGATGTAATAAAAACTCCTTGGATAGTTCTGACAAGGGAGCAACCATCTTGTTGGACCTCTTATTTAAATATTACAAAATACTGCGAAGGCTACACATTGACACTGGCCAGTGCTTTTTGCGGCGCCAAATCAATAAGAAGAAGCTTTTTATATGTATTCTACCGGGCTTGTAACCTTGTGGAACTATAAAAGTAAACAATATAGATATACTGAAATATCGCTGTAGTGGACCCAGATCTTTATTTATTTACCAAAAACATTAATTTGTAAGAAAATAGTACAGAAAGTAAACACAACTAAATGAAAAAGAAATAAAATGTAATTTATTTTATTAGGTTTATCGATGATTATACCAGACTAGCTGACCCGCGCAACTTCGTCTGTATCTCGTAACAGAGAGAGAGAGAGAGAGAGAAAGGGTTAGAGAGAGTTGGTTGTAGGCACTGTATTATTAGGTGCCGCCCGCCTGCCATTTTATTCTGCATAATAAAAATGCGCTTGCGGTACTTTATCATTATTTTGCTACCGAGTTATTTTAAAACTGTGAAATTTCCTAAAATATCTATATATTAATACGTGAAGCAAAAGCTTTCGGTACGTTTTTAAGCGTATTGCGTGCATGTCTAATATTAGATTTGGCATTCTTATCGTTTATATGGAGAAGGAGTGCTTTTAAAATAGTGCTAGCTAAAATTTATTTATAATACATATCTGTTACTAATACATATTATAATAAATAAAATAAATTAACACTGCGAATCCTAACACGATAAGTGCCATTGAACTTACCAAAATATTGACATTGTCACTCAACGAAAAGTGACAGCAAGTGATGTAGATAATACTCATTGTTTATGAATACTGTAAATGTCAAACAGAATATAGTCTGTGATCAAAAAGTCGTTGGTCAAATTTCGACCTTAGGGCGATTGCTAGTTCATTTAAATCAATTACTGTAAAGGGCAATTTTGTTCAAAATTAAATACTTGTGATGAATTACGTATTTATTTTGATAAGGATTAATACCATGTAAAACACTTTCGCAAGTAGTTCATTATTTTAGAACAAAGTTTATTACCATAAAAAAGTTTATATTGATGAAACCTTAAAAGATAGCCATATGTCATCGCGTTTTTTTTTTTTTTAACTTTTAAGTGAAACAATTCCATCACATACGATTTTGCCTAACTTTAATCGTTTACTGAGTACAAATTATCAAATCTTTCATCGTATCTCAAATATTAGTTTAGTTATTCGCAAACAAACCTTCAGTGATGTCACCGCCACCAAATTTTTAAAGCAACTCAAAAATAAAATCAGCCACCCGAATATTAATCTATCAGATTAATTGATCGAGCAAAGCATCAATTATTCATGGAATCATTTTATTTGAACGTTTAAAAGTCTGCGGCGGTCGCTCGCGGACGTGTGCTGTATTTTTTCATTAATTTATTTTGCGTTGATTGACTTCGTCCGATGTTTTACATATCGGTAAATTATGGCGATCTTTAAAAATGACTCCGTTATATGTCAATATGGCTTTGTAGCAAGCTTTATGATTGATGGACTCACAATTAAAAAACAGAAACAAAAAATAGCATGTGATTGGTTAACTGTGAAAGCTGTAATCTTTCCCGCTCACCTCTCCCGTGACACCTGTACTACGAGTTATTGGAAAATGGGTGTTGTAGCATCAGATCTAACATTTTACTTTCCAAATGTTTTGTTTTTATAAGAACCTTCGGGAAAGTGCCGGAACTGATGATAAACACAATATAAACCAAAAAAAGTTGCGAGAAATCAAGAATTTATCCTCAGTCGACACTTTCATGACGGGTTGCGTAAATATAAACTAATTATGCACCGGCTGATTACAAATTGAAGGCATTATTACATTAAAAAAGCGGTTAGTTCGAGCCATTTACAATATGAGACCCCGCGAATCACTAAAGAACAAGATCCAGGAATTTAGTATTTTAACTGTGCGCTCCCAACACATCTTTGATTTCTTAATGTATGTTCGTAAAACTTTTTGTCAATGATCAGCATAATATTAATTATGTACTAGAAATAGAGATAAATCAGTCGTACCGTGTTTTAGACTTAGTAAGGTAATAGTGTTAGGTTCTTTATCAAGATCCCGAAGCACATTATTGATTTGCAGGACAACAAGTTCAAGGACCATGTCAAGCGGACTTTACTTTCAAAAGGTTATTATAGGTTATTATATATTATAGGTTATTCATTATGTTAATGATAGTGATGTCTGTAAGTGACTCCCTCTCTGTGCATCCACTAAATTATTATTATTGTAACTGGTATATTAACATTTGTCTAATTAACAACAACAAAAAGATAAACCCGATCGAGTTTCTTACCGGTTCTTCTCGATGTCTGGGATATTTTCCGAACCGGCAGTAGTGTTCTGACGTTCATAAGTGCCTTCTTAGGACCTAAATTGAATAAAGATCATTTTGATTTTGATTTTGATTATTGCTTAAATCACTGTATGATTGCATTAATTCGAAGCTTAGTGGTTGTGCTTGGATGCCACGTCCATCTACGTGGGTTCGAATCTGACAATGACCCTGAGAGTCAGGTGAAAGGAAACTTTGTGATGACAGTGGAGCAGGGTGGTTAGTTAGAAGAGCATTTTTAAATGCTCACTTATTTTACATAGCAAGGTTAAGCGTCTACCAGTGTTTCCGTTCTTACAGTCACACGGGATAAGCATATCTACCTAATAGTTCACAAATATCAGTAAGTCTATCTAATTGTTCACAAATATCAGTAAGTCTATCTAATAGTTCACTAACATCAGTAAGTCTATTTAATAGGTCACAAATATCAGTAAGTCTATTTAATAGGTCACAAATATCAGTAAGTCTATTTAATAGGTCACAAATATCAGTAAGCCTGCCTCGTTAGCCTAGTGGTCGTTAGCGCGACTGCTATGAGCGAGGTCGTGGGTTCAATCCCAGGTCGAGCAAAGTGTTATTGGGTTTTTCCTATGAAATTCTCAGTAGCCGCTTGGAGTTTGGTTTCGTGCCCGATTAATGGCAATAGGCTCGCCCCCTATTACATGGGACATAAAAAAAACATACTCAGCGAATTGTGGGTGCACATTAGTTCACGTCTGCCTAACCCTTCGGGGAATATAGGCGTTATGGTATGTAAGTCTATCTAATAGTTCACAAATATCAGTAAGTTTATCTAATAGATCTCACTTATCAGTAAGTTTATCAATAGTTCACAAATATCAGTAAGTCTATCCAATAGTTCACAAATATCAGGAAGTCTATCCAATAGTTCACAAATATCAGGAAGTCTATCTAATAGTTAACAAATATAAACAGAAGTTTCATTCTCTGATAAAATAATTTCAATTCTTCCGCCTTTAGGGAACGCTGCCTTTAGATGTAAAAAGGAAACACAAAACATTTGATCCATTTTCGAAAATTATCAAAATACACAATTTATTAGACCGTGATAATTGTGGTAAAAATTTCGACCAACTAATACTAGAGTAAAACTAAAGACACTTAGTTATTGTGAAATAAAAGAGCATGCGCCATTTACCTCGTATCGTGTTCTTTATATCTCAATAAACAGGGAAGCTTATTTTTTTTTTCTCAAAGATACTACAAGTTTTTGTATGACCGTAACATTATTTATTTAACCGTAAACAACACTGGAGTTAAGTACACTTACCTACGTAGAGCAGAGCTGTGGGGTTGCAAGCGTATTAAAGGTTTCATCCGAAAATTTTCAATACAATTTAAAAGATTACAGAAAACAATTTATTAATCATAATTTTACTTATATTTTTGTTTTTACTTATTATGTGTTACGTGTATAAGATTTAGAATAACGATAGAATAGATAAGATTTATAGAATAAGTTTATATGGAAAAATGTACGACATTGAATGTACGAACAATACGCGGTAAAACCGCCCGTAATTTCTATTGTTTTTGCATTTGTAGGGAATACGTGCTTAATGTATATAGTTCGTTGAAGTTTAATGGATAAGGAATAGAATAATGAACAGTTTGATATATAACTTATATATGTAACTTATATATTTAAATAAATATAGAGCGGGAAACAGGGCAACCAAAGTGAAAATAGATACAAAAAATAGACAAAAGGTAAAGGCTCTCCTTAAGGTAACTCTTTGTAGTACTTAAGCTTGGCAAAAATCGCGTCGGGCACGCCAAGTCCGGTGAAGCTGTAAAAGCCGTCAGAGGCTCCAGGGCACCTAAGGCTAACAGTCAGTTCTAAAAAAAAAGTGTCGTGCACGGTCGAGTCATCGGGTACACAGTGACATAAGGAAGAAAAACAAGATAGGTCGTCCTGCGAAACGCCTCAAGTACAAGAAGATTGAGTTTTATTCGACAGCATCATTATCACCATCACGGTACGTATAATGAAGAACTCGCCGTAGTGTTTCGCTTTACAGCAGCACAATCCGGGATAGACTAGTTAAATATTCATCTTACTAGTCACTTTCGTTATGATAGGTACCTACCTCTAAAAGCCTGTCATCTTGACCTATGCTATTTATAATGTAACTGGTGCTTTTAAGACCACACGTCGTATTAGACATCTGATAAGCAGATTAATAATGTAAAAATGGAATGGGCAACTACCTTGTTTTGAGGCTGAACGGTGACGGTGCTTGTTTGAGCTGATATATGTTGATCGCGCTTATTTTCTGGTGATTGGCAATGAGCCGATCATGACCAAGGTAAACACTTCACTTTTACACTGCACAGAGCCGGCGCTGGCTTACTTATTATTTGTTAACTTCGTAAAAACTTTATCACTCTTTTTCAATTTACGGTATTGTCAGTTGTCACAGACAAGAAGGATGAACCACAACTATTGCGGTGACAGTGTTGCTGTTTTCACTTTGAGCCGACTCACGTTACGATATTCTGGCGTGATCAGTAACCATAGTAAATGAAAGGATGGAATTACTATTTACAGGAATATAATTCCTTTTCAACCTGTCTCGACATCTCACAGTTTGGTAACAATAATTTTCTAATAGATTTTTTACACAAAAATTTTTGTATATCCCAGGAATATTGAAGTGGTTGCAACCCCGACTGCGACGTCGCACCGTGCGGGTCCGGCCCAGCGCATTATTTAGTGGAGCAGTTTACGCGGTAATGGCGACTGTTGTGCCGTAACGAGGCTCGTTGCCGGGCAACATGTGTTATATAACAATGTTATTGAGATGGACCCGTTATAAAATGAGCCAAATATCTGGACTACAACATATACTTCAAACGGTTAATAGTACACAACGCCGACATGCAGACAAGGTTCAATTCTGGAGTAGTAAATGAATTCTTACTTCATAATTTATTATTGGAACTTATTCATAACTACCCTACTGTTCGACCGAAAAAAAAGAGCGACGCATTCTCGCTTGGATCGTCGAACCGTTCACATAGCCTAGTATGTGATTCGTAGCCAAGACATTATTCTCTTAACACTATACGGTTATTAGATTAGGATTAAAACAACTAATAGCTATAACGTATAAAGATGAAATATTTTCGAAGTTAACTTTTTTGTCGCATTTAGTTGAGCTTAAAATTGAGAGATCTGCGCGCTCATCATGCGACGAAAGTGTGACGTAGTGAAGTTAGCTATCAATAAGAGCTATCGATCGCCCTAAGGTCGAAATTCGACCAGCGATTTTTTGTTCATAGGCTATTTTCTGTTTGACATTTGCAGTATTCATGAACCTAAACAATGAGTATTATCTACATCACTTGACAATATTTTAGATGGTCTAAGTTCAATGGCACTGTTTGGATTAGGATGTGCAGTATTAATTTATTTAATTTAATATATTAGTAACAGATATTATAGATAAATTTTAGCTTTCTGCACTCCTTCTCCATATAAACTTTAACAATGCCAAATCTCACAGTCTTCCGTGCACGCAATACCGCTTAAAAAGGGGTAGAAAGATTTTGCTTCACGTAATAATATATAGATAACATGAGTTTATTTTAAAGGCTTTTTAAATTGTGTTAAAATCATTTAATAATAATAATAATATCAGCCTATGAGTGCCGTACTGCTCGACAAATACCACTCACTATAAAGGAAAAATATAGAACTGTAGATTTTCGTATTTTATATCGCGTAAAATAATTTAACATTGTATAAATAATAGATAGATAATAATATTAATTTACATTGTTTATAATAATTTGGACAACTTCATCATGCTGTTGGCATGCGAGATAAAAGAATTTGGAGATATATTTTTTACATCAAAGATGTATATCATAACTTCATACACACATTAAAAAAAAATCTAAAACCCTTTTGAAGCCGTAAAGAATGTTTTGGATCCAAATTATAGCAGCGCTATGAGAACAAAGCTCATCCGCTGATATTCACTTTCATAATAACATAAAATGGTTAGGAGATAAAAACCTATATAAAAATAACAATTTTATAGCAATACGAAATTACACGTGACAATGAGCAAATTGAAATATGAAATTAAAAAATATAATGTTATTAAACTCAAAAGATTCTTTGTTTGTTTGAACGTGCTATTCTCTGAAACTACCACTTTGATTGGAAAATTATTGTTGCCTTTTAAATCTTATTTATTGGGGATGGTTATCTGTACAATTAAAAAAGTTTACGTGTCTGTTTGTAATGAAGAAGAAGAAGAATTAGGGTTCCGCACAAAAAAAACTGGTCATGGTGAATCAATTCGGGTGCTTAAATGGCTTATGCTGAGTAAACCATAAGAGATATAGCATATTAATGTACTACATAATTATAGGCATTAAAAAGACCTACAAAAAAGTTCGGCAGAGTATACATCTATCTTATCTAAAATAAGCGTTTTTGTCTTTAAAATAGTTGGGAGCGGAGGAGCAAGTTTCGCGCGGGCATTCTGTAATCCACTGAGCGAAGCCACGGGCACAGCTAATAGGCTATATAATGTAACGCTACAATCATGAACGGGAAGTGAAGGCAACGATACTGAAACTGCAGGGTGTAGAAGTTTCATAAGTAAAAATAAATTTACGACACGAAAGTAATTACGGCACGAGTTGTTCAGAACCGCGACACACCGCTATATGCATACGTATAAAATCACAAGTACATTGTCATTGAAATAGCGTCTCTCGAAGTCCAAAACAAAGAATGGTTTTGTCTCAGTATAACATTCAACAGATCTTGAATAAGTTATTTTATTACTTAACAAATTGTCGGTAAACTTTAACTTCATTAATCTTTAAAACTGTGGTCTTTCTTATACTTGCGCCCATTACCAAAGTTAGCCGGTGACGTATAGAATTAATAGTCGTAATTTTAATTTATTTTTCGTAGCTTTTTTTAGACAAGTTAGATGGCAAACAAACATATGACCCGCCTGATGGTAAGCGGTTACTATCGCCCTACTCACCGCAGGAACACAACACAAGGTTATTTCGCTGCGATCTTCTGTACGGTGGAGGCATTCCAACAGTCAGTCGGACTGAACCAAGTAGAAAGAAACCTCAAAAAAATCTTTGTGCCTCCCTATCTTAGTAGTATTTTTTTTATATTCATATTTAACGATTTTTATTATATATACCTGCTTTTCTCATAGGGATAATTATGTTAGTTCTGTCGTATCTTGCTACATTAAAAAACACCGCGTTAATCGACGTGGGTTCGACACAATGAGTCTGAGCTTTCGGTGAAGAAAAACACCGTGATGAAGCAATAGTAATATGGCGGTAGGGTATTTTCTTTTGCTCACCTGACTGACTCCCACTCGCAAGAAGAAAATCCAAAAGAGATTCCAGGTTTCATAACTGTTTTCGAAAAACTTCAAAACTCATTGCAGATCTGGATAAACCGTGGTAATATATTATAAAACAAAACTAAAAATTATGCAAAAAGAAATTCATTCGCAAACTAAACTGAATACCAACACAAAGATTCATAATTCATAATATTATATCACCTGGCATACAACACCGAAATTATCTAATCCGTGTTCTATTGTAAAGCAGGGTAAAGTAATAATTATTGGCAAGCAACCCCCCAACCCCCGCTCAGATGACAACGGTCGGGATCTCGGGAGTGCCTCGGCACCGCGCCGCGCCGCGCTGCGTGCAAGCTCATTGTACGCGAAAATCTAATTTATTTCTATGAATAGAGTGAGCCCTTTTATGTGATATGCTCATTATGGGCCCCGCGAGTATATTTAACAGGGTTGCCAAACAATGAAACTGTTATGCGCAAGTTTATGTTTTCTATTTACGTGTCTATTCATTTGGAACGATCACAAAATGCTACGTGATAATTGTGTGTTTTGTTTAGAAAAGGTTCACTTTTGGGAATCGTATATTATTTTATATTATGTTGCCTTTTCGTACAGATAATAAGTTTTTCAAGCTGTATGCCAAGAGTTGAGTTTATTTATATAGTACGCATATTAAAAAAAATTAAAATTACAAAAATATATCGTACAACGTAACGTATCGTGTGTTCGGATCAATCACTCCGTTTCATTTGAAACACCTCCATCCTACAAAAGATCGCAGCCAAATAAGCGTGTATTATGTTCATACTCATATGGTTTCCAGAGCACCTTGGAGAGGGGTGTGTTCAAAGACAGGTAGGTAATAGAGAGATTTCTTTGGAAGACTGTTTGATTTGGCATGGTTAAAGTTTATATATACAAGGAGTGCAGAAATCTAAAATTTATCTATAATATCTGTTACTAATATATTAAATAAAATAAATTAATATTGCGAATCCTAACCCGACAAGTGCCATTGAACTTAGACCCCCAAAATATCGATATTGTCACTCAATGAAAAGTGACAGCAAATGATATAATATTCATTGTTTAGGTTCATACTGAAAATGTCAAGCAAAAAATAGTCTATGATTAAAAAATCGTTGGGCCAATTTTGATCGTTGGGCCAATTTTGATCATTGGGCGACGGCTAGTTAAAATAAACAAGTTTATCCCCGAATGATGTAAACATGACAAATTGTTAACCAGCTCCTTATGTCACATGTTAAAGTATATTAGTTTATTATGTAAAATATTTTAAAGCAACAATGGCTCAGTAGTAACACAACCGTAGTAGCGTGTACGGGACACTGCATCGATCGACAAGAGTTTGAATCCCTGCAATGATCCTGATCTTTCGGTGAAGGGTGAAAAACCATAGAATGGTGGTAGGGCATTTTATAATCTCCACCTGGCTAGCTACCACCTTCAACTTGAAAAATGTTCCAGCAGCTGCACTTGAGAGCCAGTCTTCTTACTAGGCTTATCGTGTTACCAACCTTCATCATTTGAGATTGTGGTCAAACGTCAATCCTAAACAGAATAAAAAAATATTTACATCGAAGTTCACACAATTTTGTATCTCTTCTATGAATTACGAATATAAGGATATAATACTGTGTCCCTAAAGTATCCGAACTGTACTTGTAACTTCGCACTGGCACTATTTTTCGTCATCTAGCTCATGACATCCTGGGAAGTAGTCCCCCTTCGACTGAACAAGACCCTTATATCTGTTCTTCCACGTCGTGATGCAGTTCTGCTAATCGGTTTTCGGAATGGCCATGAGTGCACGTGTCGTATTCGTTTCAACACACGTGTTGGTACACGTGTCCAACTGAAACAGAGTCACTGCGATTAGTTTTATCTATATGCATGGTGGTCGAACCAATACCAACCTACAAATAAGACTGGCGGGAATAGTATCATTCAGTGACAAATGTTCAGGATAATATAAGTGGTATTTGACAACCCTGAAGGGAGGTGAAAAGGCCGGCCGCGGCCGCGCATTAGCGACGAGCGACGAGCGACGAGCGACGAGAGCCAGCAATGAGACGCTGCGGTAATACGTGACAGACTTCAACAACTTCAATTTTTTAAAAATATTACATTTGGAATTTTTTAAATATTACATTTAGAAAAGTCCTCTGGGTCACTTCTATTATGATCACGATAATAAGATTAACGCCCGGTTTCCGAAAGGTTGATCATCACAAAAATTAACTAATCAACTGTCAAATCTCTTGTTAAGTGTATATTGAGTTGCTAAAAGCATGGTTAACTACTTTAATTTGATCAACAGTTCAGTTGACAGTTAAGTCAAAATTTAGACTAAAATCGCTTGTCAAACGCCATTTTGGGTTTCTCGAAAGCTAGTTAAGTCATGATCATAGATTAATGTACTGTCAAACGCGTTGTCAAGTAATCAGTGCTTCTTGACGAGTTAACTATTGATTTAAGTTGATTTAAGTTTGTTTAAAACTAAAATTTTGTTATAAAATGATCATGTCTCTCACGGTTGCCAACTTGAGCATTTCTAGCAGTGAAGATATTTAACTGTTTCATAGTTCTTGGCACTTAAGCGGTACTATTAAACTCTAATGCTATGACCTCCCAAGTTTCGTTTTTTTTTGTTGTAAAAACTGCATTAGTGCTCTTATTTTCTATAACATCTTTGTAGCTGCAAACAAAGTCTATTGTAATATAAACGCACAATATACTGTATCTACATAAACAAAACAAATATTTTCAATTATCAAGCCGTCAAACCTTTGTACAGTTATTCCATATGTAGGAACTTACCTTTGAATTAGTTCCAAAAGCTTACACTTTTCTTTTTCGGTGAAATTTTTTCTCTGTGAACTCATTTTATAATTTTTGTAGTAAAATCGCAATAATATAAACAAAGAATAGTAGGTATGTAATACTCCTAGCGTCTGGACGCACAACTCATAAACAGCTGTTCGTTTAACAACCGATTTAACAGTTACGAATGAGCTATTGAATGTAAAGTTGAACGGTATCCGCAATGTGACCATAATAAAAAAATAATATCAATGTCAAATCAAAATGATCATAGATTAGTAAATTTAACACTAATCAACGTTTCAGAAACTCGAACTAATTTGACAACGATGTTAAGTTAACAGCTGTGTCAGTTGAACGATAGTTTGATCAACCTTTCAGAAACCGGGTGTTAGTAACGGAAATTAAAAAAAAACAACATTGAACGTTCAGTTTCACAATGGAATCTGGTGATAGGAAAACCAATAAACTACAGATGCAAACATTTTAGTGACAATGAGGAGATGAAGGTAGTCACTAGAAAATGTTATCGAACACGAAGACACCGCAAAATATTAGTCGGTTCGTGACCATGACTTTGTATCCCCAGTTCGAAACGTTGGTTAATTAAAAATTGAATCGCGTTCTAGACCCGCATTAAAATAATATGTTCAAATATATAATTCCAATTAGTTAAAGCTTAGAGAAAATAGAAACGTCAAGAATTAGATCTATCTAAGAAATATGACGACAATTTTATTACTATAGATATATACAGCTTTGTAGTTTAGCACTACATTGGTTTATTTTCTTACAGTCATCCGACTTGTTATCAGAATCTAATCTAATATCGAACGAACAACTCAAATGATACATCTTAATTCATTTTTAATATTCCAATTTAAAATACGATAATCTGACTTAGTTGGTTATCGGTTGGAAGCGCCGAGCGTCGAGGCTTCCCGCGACTTTATCCAACTAACATTGCTTTTGTTTAATGACGAACGAGCGAACTGTTTGTATCTATTGTACTCGCTCCCACACACAGCCACTGCTTCAACGTAGATACTTTGTTCCTAATTTATCTTTTGTTTCTATTTGGAATATGAATATTATAATTCAAATTTCAGAGTGTAATGGACGTGGATAGACGAGTTACGTGAGTTATACTATACTATATTTTCCCTAGATCGTGACTACCACGTATAATCACGTAAATCACGTGAAAAATCACCTTACAGAATCCCGTCAGTATCTATCTATAATATCTCTAGTTAATTTTCCTTCTAGTTAGGTAATAATTCTCTAATGCATGGATGTGCTGATGTCAGTGCTGTAAAAAAACTGTACTTTTTATTGACTCAATAGGTAATGGCTTAGGTTTGATGTTGTGACAGAATCTAAATGAAGAAACTATTAATTAATGTATGCCAGGTGCCACTTATAACCAAATAAAAGATAAGGTTTTGAACACAGACTTCAATAGGAATTGTAATATTGTAATTTTAATAGGGAACAGTTTAGATGTAAAAAAATTATATAATTAAGTTATCTAAAAAACTATTAAAATTGGATGTAGGGCACATTATGTTGTGTGCTTTTCCATATTCTGTATTCCTACAAGAGAAAAATAATAACATTCATATGTTAAATAATTGTATATAAAATCTGACATATTGTCATAATTACAAATTTATATTTTTAGATATTAATAAGTTTATTAATAATTTTACATTAACTCGGGAAAGGACGTACCTTCCCAAAAAATATAGATATGACATAGCTAGACTGTGATGGCTTATAATATAAACAAATTAAATGACGCAGCAGTGTCATATAGTTTGACTAATGATACCGCTATAATTTTTTTAAACCAGTAAATATGACAAAGGAGCAGGGCAACATAAAAGTATACCATCAAAATATCAATCGCTTCTCCGGCAAAATATTAGATATATAATTATTATTAAATACAGAGAGACTAGATATATTATGTTTTACAGAAACTTGGCTTTAACCTGATAAGATGTAGTTTGATGTACCACACTTTTCAGTTGCTAGTGTTTATAATCGATCTATCGCTGTTAGTGGTGATGTATCCATACTATTAAATAATAATTTAAAATTTAAAGATCGAAAAGATATATGTAGTCTCTCAATTGACCGTGTTTGTGAAGTGGCTTGTGCAGAGAGTGACGGATTAACTATAATAATTATTATGTGTTTACAGACCTCCAGCATCAAATATTTTGCTTATTCATACAAACAATGGAGGAAATTTTATTAAGAATAATTAATGTCAATAAGTCAGTTTTAGTTTGTAATGACTTTAATATAAATATTTTAAGTTCGTCGCCGAGGTCACTACATTGACGTCGCTATTTAAGTCATTTAACTTAGATCCGCTTTTTAATGGGCCAACCAGAACTACGTACTTCATCTTGTATAGGTAATATTTTTAGCAACTTTAAAATCATTAGTAATAGTATTATTACTGGGATAAGGTCTGACCATAAAGGCCTAATTGTTGAAATAAAGTATGACAGGCCTAGCGGTGATTGTAAGAGAACAGTTAGATTCATACCAGAAACTAGATTAGATCGTTTTAATATGAACATTAAACAGTAATTATCTACCGAGGTTTTAAGTAATACAGATCCTCATATCAACTATTGGAGCTCGTTTAATATCATAAGCACTGAATTTAGTAACCATTGTCCAATAAAGGTTATTAATGTTGGTAAAAGAATAGCTTTTAGTGAATGGTCAACCAAAGGTATTACAAAAATAAAAACCGATTATATGACTTATAGAAAATCAATGACAACTAGTGATTCGTTTCATGCTTATGTTAGACATTATTCAAAAAAATTTAAACGTGTTTGTGCTGCAGCAAAAGCGATTTTCTTAAGAAATAAAGTTCTTAAATCTAGTAATAAGACCAAAACTGTTTGGCAAATAATAAATAAGGAAACAGGAAAAATGACGAAAAATGATAATTCACTTAGTCTGAACGTCGAGGGAGTACATATCTCAAACAGTTCAGGGGTAGCAAATGTTTTCCAAGATTATTTTACAAATATACCTTTAGAAGTAACCAAAAATATAATATCGTTATCCCATGGTGCCGCATCACTTTTGGAAAAGTTGATTGCTCCTTTAAATTCTACATTTAATTTTACATCCATTAGTGCAGGTGAAGTAATAAGAGCTTTAAAACAATTAAATTGAAAAAATACTGAGGACATTTGGGGAATGTCAGTAGTAATAGTTCAATCCTTAGTCATATATTTGGGGCATGGGAAGAGTTGCAGGATGCAATCGGTGTATTCTGCGATCTCTCAAAATCGTTCGACTGCGTTGATCACACCACGCTAATACTTAAACTAAAACATTATGGTATTTGTGGACCTTCTCACGTTTTTCTAATCTCTTATTTAGCAGACCGCTGTCTAGAAGTAAGTGTAAATGGGACAACGTCTACTGGATCATTGGAAATAATCGGTGTCCCAAAGGGCGATCCCATATCGACATCAAAATCGATATTTTGGGACCATTTTTGTTTCTCGTTTATATAAACGATCTACCGCTAGTAGTTGAAAACGGCGCTGACATGGTTCTTTTTGCGGACGACACTTCACTTACATTCAAAGTGAAAATAATAGATTCGGAGTTTAGGCAATTAAACAATATTTCAGTTACAATCTCGGAATGGTTTCTTTTAAATAATTTACTGCTAAATGCAAACAAAACCAAATGTATGAGATTTGCCTTGCCCAGTGTCCGGCGTGTTGATAGTAGTATCAAGATAGAAGGGAATTTAGTAGGCTTAGTTGATAGTACTGTCTTCTTGTGCATTACTCTTGATTCAAAATTACAGTGGGGTCCGCACATTAAAACCTTGGCAGGAAAATTAAGCTCTGCTGCATTTGCAGTACGTAACTTATATTATATTATATTACCACTGCTAGATTAGTCTACTTTGCTTACATCCATAGCTTTTAGTCTTACGGTATTTTACTGTGGAGTTCAGCAGCTGAGGTAGATACTATTTAATATAAATATATTACAAAAACGGGCAATTCGTGCAATTTATAACCTAAAACCACTAAAATCACTAAAGAACAAATTTCACGAATATAATATCTTAACTTTGCCCTCCCAATACATCCTTGATAACTCTATGTATATTCGCAAAAACTTAGTCAAGTTAGATTTTGTCAAAGATCAGCACAATGTTAATACTAGAAATAGACATAAATTAGTCGTAGTGTTTTAGACTAAGTAGGTCTAATAAAAGTTTTTTAGGTAATAGTGTCAGGTTTTATAATAAGATCCCGACGCATATTACTGATTTACCGGACAACATACGAAAAGGTTATTATAGGGTGGACAATTATGTGAATGATAGTGATGTCTGGAAGTGACTCCCTCTCTGTGCATCCACTAAATTATTATTATTGTACCTGTTATATTAACATTTGTACAGTTGACAAAAAAAGATAAACCAGATCGAGTTTCTTACCGATTCTTCTCGATGTCTGGGACGTTTTCCGAACCGGCAGTAGTGTTTTGACATTCTTAAGTGCCTCCTTAGGGCCTAAATTGAATAAAAATCATTTTTATTTTGATTTTTTGATTAAGCTCAGTTAGCTGCGTGGTGGATAAATTATATAAATATAGCGATGGTCAATTTGGACAGATCTTTTTCTCTCGGTAATCTTAACTTATATAATATCAGTCTCATTATTATTGATGTTTTAAAGCTCAAGTGATTGTTTGTTTGTTTGAACGCCCTAAACTCCTGAAACTACTACTCAAGTTTGAAAAAATCTTTTGGCATTTTATAACCTTTTTTTCAAAGGTTATAAAGCTATATGACTTTACGCTGTGATCCTAAGGAAGCTGCATGCAAGTATGGAAAAATGAGCACAAAGACAGGCAACAAATGTGTGCATTATCGACGCCGAGGTGGAGAGTAGATTGTATATATAAAAACCTGTCATTAGAATTTGTGTGAACGTAACAATGAAAATCCTATAAAATTTTACAAAACAGAGCAAATCCTCTTACGAATGCGAATTCTAACAATAATACATTAATTGGAGTACGTAATGATACGGGCCTAGCCTCCACACGGTATTGTCTAAGACCTCCTTGAACTACAATATATGGAGATATCGAATGCGCACGAAACTCAAATATATAAAGCGAAACGTATTCAGAAGGCTCATTCTGCCGTCCTAAAGAAAACTACATTAACCGTATGACACATTTTCAAGAAATACGAGTTTAAAATTAGCCATACATATATAAATATGGATAAATGATATCATTTTAGAGTGAGTGCCAGTTTGATATTGTATGTAAATGGTGATATATTTTTTATACCACGATGATGGCGAACAAGCTTGATGGTAATCGGCTACCGCAGCCTACAGATGCTTGCAATACTAAAAGCTTAACATATTTGCTAGCTGATCCTTTATAAAACCTATTCACTTCCCTTCTGTATTCCTTCATACTGTACTCACCTGGGAAAACCTCAGCTGGGACCTTCTTCCACAACCGCAGTGATTACGAAAGAAAACACCAATGAAACCGGACTATCCACGGCCACTTAAGTTTCAAGGTATGACGATAAACTCCCTGCTGATTGCGAGTAGTGCGATGATGGAAGATAGCCATTGGATCACGACGAACAATTCATCTGAAAACAACCCATTATATAATTCTAACTCAGTAAATATACATCAATAAGCGCAAATACAAGTCGCTAGGATACCGCGCCGATACACTTAAACTGGAATCTTGCAATAAGCCAAAGCTTTCAATGAACATAATCATCCCAAATAAATCATTTGAACATTTTAATAGATAACCGCTTCCAAGATTTCAAGCGCGATAAACTATCTAGCGACCTAGCTATTCATGCTTAGTGAATCTACCAATATTTCTGCGCTACTATTGAAAGTGTAGTAAAAATAAAAGTATGATTTGCACCCCCAAATAAGATTGTGGATTAATATTAACTTAATAAAAATTAAACTGAATTTGTTATGAAATAACTATACATTTCCTACAGGTATTCGCCCGTAGAGCTCGCTCCCGCGCTTTCAATGCGAATGGAGCCTTTCGGTAGATACGCATTCTGTTACCTCCGTTTCTGTGGTTAACGGATATGGGAACCCGGAATCAATTGCCGGCCGTATTGAGGGGTTAACGCATACCAACATTCCTGTACCGTGTTATTGTTGGATATTTCAGTGCATATATACTGCTTGTGTTGCTTTATCTTCACCCATATATTCTATAAGGGTAAACGTACATTAATAGGACCTTTATAAAAATAAAATTTCCTGAGCATAACAATAATATAATAGTTAATAATACTAGTTTGTAAAAGACCTCTTTTTAAGACAAGACACGGGTCTAATCACAGCGTCAACATATTGTATATTAGGCATTTTCTAACTTTGAGAACTTTGAAACATTTTTCAAGCGTTCAGGTTTCTCTTTCATACTGTCAGCACCAACAGTGTTATTTCTTGAAATTATAATAAATAATAATTACCTATTATTAAAATAAAATAATTTAGGCCTTAAGAAGGCACTTATGAATAATGAAACATTTCAAGAGCAAGTCAGTTCAGAAAACATCCCAGTTATATATCTCATATATATCCCAGTAGCAAATCTATCAGATTTATGAGTTTTTTTAACTGCTTAACGAATTAGTAAATTCTTGAAAATTCACCGATGCTCGAAAAGATGAACATCGGACCATATTCCGCGTATCTTAATTACTAATCCGTCACCACTTAACTAAAATAAATATACTGCATATATTATGTACAATCGAAAGATAAACTTTAAAGAGCCTATTAAAAATTCTCACCGAAATCGTAAATAAAGTAAGTCGTAAATAATAAATGTAGTCGAGACGGAGTTAGAACGACCCGCAATTGGACATAAATGTCCCAATATTAGGGGCTTATCGGCGGGGCGCGGCGAAACCACCACACTGTTCACTCTAATATACTATTAACAGCGAATGTTGATAAAAAGGTTTAAATTATTTATAAGTGTACTCTAAACGGAAATAATAGCTAATCGGGCTAAGGTTTCAACTCTATTTCTACGGTTCAGACGAACAGGTAGATGTTTATCGTAGTACTAAATTCCTGATAACTAAAGTGACTCTCAGGAAATCATTTTGTTTATTAAACCCATTTTAATATAAATGAAATTGTTCTTCGAAATTATTATCTATATATAACGCTTAGAGAGTAAGCTCTGGGCGGCCCGCCCAACGCAGGACTATTGTGGGGTGGAAAAACCTCACAATAAATACTCAATAATAAATTTTAACTATTTCATATCATATTATTGTTGAATTCAATAATTCGGGTCGAATATAAGTTTTTATTATTTAATCTGTGACGTGTGCGGGGAATTCCCTTTTTCTCTAACGACTAGCCACACCGTCTGTATTAACCAGTCGCATTAAGGTAAATTCCGCTGTTTTATTTTGTGCTTGAATTATTCACGACATATAATATTCAATAAGAATGAATCCTTTCGTATAAAAATTTTCAAGAATTTTATATTTGAAACCTAATTATGGGGACGGTGAATTTGGTCTACAGACCAATGCGTCTGGAACCCACTCTACGACACTGCGCAATCGTGTCTGGGATTATCGTTGCTCAATATTAGCAAATGCGTGTTTAATCAGAATCTAACGAGGATTAGTCAGCGGTTACCAAGTTTGAACAAAGACTTATAGTTACTGTTTAGATTCTGTGTAATTATATAAATAGAGTCGCACTTTTAAAAGATGTGCACAGCAATGGCGGACACGTAAGTTTGTGACAGTTTTAGTGTATTGCCATGAGAAGAAAATTTCACAATTTTTGGTACATAAAATTAGACTAAAGTTTTTGAACTCTCTAAGACCCAGACTGAGAATATTACTTCGTCTGCGCAGCCATATTTCAGTCGGTGCACAGAGGGATGTGTTTAATAAAAGAAAGATTTATTTTATTAATTATTTCAAAGGTAAATAATTACAATGAAAAGAAAAAATCAATTTAAAGATTAATTATGATTTGTTATATCCGTCTACGGATCTGACGTGTATTGTTGATAGTTCAAACAAATATATGGGACGTATGCCTTCCGATAGTCGGATCAGACTGTCGGATGAAAAACTCTGACGTATATATTCCCAACCTAAGCCAGTTGACTAACTTTATCTTAGTGAACATTCCTTCCGCTCTTTTTATATGCGTCCGTGCCTAGCGGCTACAACATTTATACAACAAACATACGCGTTTATTAAGCAGTAATTATTTTCGCTGCGTAACTTTTCTTGTAATCATATTTAATAGCAAGTCTGTTAGCCTATGAATTGAGGAATGATATATTATATTTCCTGTCTACAAAATTTTATCAAAATCGATCAAGCCGCTTTTGAGTTAAATAAGACAAAAAAATAATGGCATACTCTTTATATGTCCCTACCTATAGGATGTCTATCAGGAAATTTGGAAAAAATAAATCACTACTACAGATCTAGTTTTACCCGTGTTAAAATTCTAGATAGGGACCCAAGTTTCACCTCTTTAAGGATATTTTTTTTTTAATATCCGTTCTTTGTCTACGTCGTAATAACTATATGTTCGAGAAGGTTCGCGTAATATGTGCTGGGCCCTTAATTCAATCAATCGCGAATCAATCCCTCTCGAAGCCATTGCTGCGATACACAGTAATTATTCTAATAACAAACAAAAGAGATTCACCTCGTCAGGTGCGGGCGGTGACCTTGACTTGCCCCGTCGACCTAGACTGCAGATTGTGAATTATGTGTGTGTAGAGTGAACGGTGTGTCAGTGTGTGTGCAGCCTCAAATCCCACAGGACACTATCTCGCAAGCAATCTGTTCATCAAAACCCTCCTGGTAAACAAACTCAGTTATCAATGCAAAAACTTCAACCACCGTAAATCACATATCTCAGCGCTAGGCGAACGTCCGGAACGACGTAGCGCGTACAAAACAAAACAAACGCGAGTTCATGGCTAAAGCACGAAGCAGTCTGGCCTACGTGCGAGCACGATCCGTGAACGAAGGTAAAGGAGTGGGGCGGCGCAGTGCCTGCGCAGAACGATTGCCCCCGCGCATACAATACATTTCTAACACTATTTAACTGTCAAATTTCAGGTCAATCCGTTCCGGGGATTGAGCTGTGTGTTGATAGATCAGTTAGTTATTCATGGTTTCCTTTTATATATGTTTAGATTATATATTATCATAATTATATAGTTACAAATCTCTAATGTCCGGAGAGACGAATATAATCTTCACGGACGAGTAAACAATGTGAAGGGTTCGACATCATAATCCTCGCTATCTTCATTGGTGATCACAAGTCACAGGTCTCGTGGGCGTCATCTCTCCAATGGCGAGGCTCGGGAACCTTTCTGACTAAACTGGAACTGATCCGGACGCCCACCTGGATGTTTAGCACGAGATAGAGAGAATGACCCTCTCAGGATCCAGACTCCTGACACAGTAGGTAGGTTCCATCAAGACTGTCTCTCTCTTGGGATTGCGATGTAGTAAGTTGCACCAAGCAACACTATCCCCGCGTGCATTTTTTTTATGACTATCTACACTATTAGCCATAGGGGCCCTATTCAAACCAGAGCCGCTGATGGCTTTTAGAGCTTCTCTGAACTTGGCCCCGCGTGCACATGCGCTACGTCTTCACTCGGTCCGAGCAGTAGGGTAAAAATTAGGGTAGTTGTCGTAATCCAATTATGAATATACCCCAACTACCTGACGAAGGTAGCCATGAACACCTAAAATGCCTAACAATATTATAATTTTGAAATTTTTTAAGAGGCGTTGAAGTAAAAATTCTATTTGTTGTTCACGTATATAATTGTCCAAACTCATGGTCTCTCTAATCCTTGCAGGCTTGTAATTATATTATTATATTATAATAACAATAACCAATAATGAAATAATCTGCGCCTGTCTCTAAACAAACTGGTTTCGATGAAACAGCAGCGACGCGCCAGTCTAATACTATTAATTAATGTAAATAATTGATTTAATCCACCAATTAATAGGATTATTATAGAACATATTCCGTAATCATAACGCCTATATCGTGTTATTGTTCTAAATATACTTCATTTTGTTGACATGGTTCGCATCCGGGTGTCGTTTTCCAAGTAAAGCCGATCTATATCCAGAAAAAAAGCTGGGTGGTAGAAACCTGCACCACATACAAGGTATTTGACAGGGCCCTCTTTACCCAGGGCGTTCAAGGGGTGCGAGGAACCCGAGCGCAGAGGCCTAGGGAACGCAAGCCGACCTCCATAAGTCTTGATAGGTATCTAAAAGCCTACCACAACAACACTGTGTAACACTATAGTCCACGAAAGCAGAGCCGCGAGCACAGCATATTTAAGATCAACCATAGGTCCAAGACTCAAGATAGATTCACAAACTCGACCATTATAAGTAGGTATAGAACGAAGAGATAATAATAAAAATATGATATTATTCAAAAATATTCCAACTCAAAAGCCCGATAAATTGTGTCAGATGTATGATATTATCAGTATTTTAGGGAAATATTGCTTAGTGCTTAATGCTCTGATGACAAATTCGACACAATGACTTCCTCTTGGTTTGTCACGTGTCGTATTCAGCCATTTTCAAATAGGGGTTCCCAACAAATATGATCAGGACTTCACAAGTCTACCATACAAAAGACCACCGCGAGTATCGTATTAATACGTGAAGCAAAAACTTTCTACCCCTCTTTAAGCGTATTGCGTGCTCGGAAGACTATGAGGTTTGGCATTGTTAAAGTTTATATGGAGGAGTGCAGAAAGTTAAAATTTATCTATAATATCTGTTACTAATATATTAAATTAAATAAATTAATTCATACTGCGAATCCTGACCTGACCCCCCAAAATATTGACATTGTCACACAATGAAAAGTGACAGCAAGTGATATAATATTCATTGTTTAGGTTCATACTGCAAATGTCAAACAGAAAATAGTCTATGATTAAAAAGTCGCTGGTTGAATTTCGATCATTGGGCGACCTCTAGTATTAATTATTTGTCTTAATTTGTTGAGTAAAATACCATAATGCAACAATGCTTGCTCAGTTGGTAGCGTGTACGTACTCCGCGTCGATCGACGTGAGTTCGAATCCCTGCAATGAATCTGAGCAAACAGTGAAGGATAACTAGTGATGAAACCATAGCATGGTGGTACAGCTTTTCTTAATGCCCACCTGACTAGCTACCACCCTCAGGTTGAAAATCGGACGCCAAGCACCGGTGTGTTCCGGCAGCTGCACTTTAAGCTAATCCTCCTCTAGGCACGCTATGCTTACCATCTTGAGCCACATCGTCACTTAAGATCAGGTGAGATTGTGGCCACAACGCTAAATGATAGAAAAAAATAATAATAATTACGAAAGTTAAAATAATTCCATTTCTTATGTACATACTAAAAAAATTCGAGTAAAACGTTCTAATTTCCAGCAACGTGAATGTGTTTGTATTGTTATTATTCGAAATGTGTTTTAGACTTAGTAAGACTAACAAAAGTTTTTTAGGTAGTAGTGTCAGGTTCTTTAATAAGATCCCGAAGCACATTACTGATTTGCAGGACAACAATTTTAAGGACCATGTCAAGCGGGCTTTACTGTCAAAAGGTTATTATAGGGTGGATCATTATGCGAATGACAGTGATGTCTGGAAGTGACTCCCTCTCTGTGCATCCACTAAATTATTATTATTGTACCTGTTATATTAACATTTGTACAGTTGGAAAGAAAGATAAGCCCGATCGAGTTTCTTACCGGTTCTTCTCGATGTCTGGGATATTTTCCGAACCGGCAGTAGTGTTTTGACTTTCATAAGTGCCTTCTTATATATTAGCTATAATCTCTAAACACATATAAAACTGTTTTAATTTGCAGTAATTATCGAACTAAACGCAAAAGCAGCGTACAAGCTTCGGTGGGATTCAGCGATCACAGTAATTGGGCTACCGTTGATTGCAGACGCTCCGACTGAGACAGATTGAAGCCGTGGGCGGCGAACGACGATCACAATTAAACGATAAGGGCGAACGCATATATAGTCAAATATATGTTCTGTATACTAAGGCCACGTATTTACACGCCGGGATAATCATTTTATCAATGGTGTTAGGTTTGCGAGTTATTAAATGCCGTTTATGTACGCAGAAGCAGTCTTTATTCCCATTCAAGACCAACAGAGATCATCGAAATGCTGGATGGCTCCTCCAGAAAATTATTACTCACAGAAACCGCCGCGCTGGTAAGTATAAATTACGTTTTTTTATTATTTTTCAACGCGTTAACTGTATCAGTTAATAGTATAAATAATTGAATATTTCACTTGTACTAAAATTATATTTTTATATACTTCTCAGCAAAACCTTTGCAAGCAATGACATTTTATATATAGACGCGTCCATACGCAAACATCATTGGAATAAAAAACAGTTTATTTAAAATATATATGCAAACTATAAATAATGCTTCCAATTATATAGTTTTGAAAAAAGAGAACGAATATGAAAAATAGTGTATGTTATTTTTGTTGTTAGAACGAAATGAATATATATTTTGACTTGTAATACTTGTAATGACGTGAAACCGCGAAACTGGATAATACGTGACTAACGGCCATTTTCAATAACATATTTTAATGAACTAACCCCGATTAGTACATATTTGTAATATGTACTATATCTAATTTAAGACAGATATTAGCTTCCCTCTTATCTATTCAAGCTATAGGATATGGATATATTTTATGTAGATACGAAAAACTATCCATTGATAGGTTATTAAAATAAAGTAAAGACAAAAGAAGATATTTGTCTATCTTTAGTAACTGAAACAACGATAGGTAGGTTATTGGCAGTTAACTGACTTTAATAATGTCCGTATAGATTGAGGGGCCATTCCAGATTTTATAAAAGGAAACTCGCAGTCTTATTTAGTAGCAAAATAGAAAAAAATTGAAGGAAAAATTTTGGAATTTGTAATAAAATATATCAAAAGTTATACGAATGTAAAAGTGGCACCTCACTCTAAAAATCCACCAAGAATTGAACAAAAAAATTACTTAGTGAAGAGAAAACATCTTGTATGATACTTTTATCTATCACCCGCTTATAAATCGGTATAAAACATCACTTACTCCGGAAAATGTCTATAGGTCATAGAATTATGAATTCGACATATAAAGCGAGCGAACTTTATTACTCTATGCTATTGGTTTAGATTAATGAGCCGTGATATTATAATGACAAGTCAAATGGGACTCTCATTGGGCTGTCAAACCTACTGACAGTATTGCGACAAGTTGACATACAATTATAACAGGAGTTTTTGACGGGATTAATTAACCTAGGTTCTGTGACCCTATATTATGCAATATTGGTGGCGTTTTGCGTGATTTAATTTGTTTATCGTGCATACGTGAAGTGGATTATAAATAAACTGGAAACATGCATTTTCATTTGCCAAAAAAACTCCCTTAGATAATTCTAACAAAGAAATCAACATCTTGTTTGAACTCTCTTTGAAAAATTAGAAAAGACTGGGAAGGCTTTAAAACATTGAGAATGAAAAAACAAGAAGAAAACGAATAAAAAAACCAAGGACCTGGCTTCGTCGTTTATATAAATGACTCGCTAACATGGAATAAAAAACAACAACTGACTTGGCTGCATGGTTTAAATACCTTTGCCTTGACTTTTCATGAAGAAAGGGAAAAACTAAACCAAAAAAATTGCAATTTGTTTATTAAGTATCTTATGATTATTGCTCGGAGTCCGTACAAAGAAATGTCACCCGCACGAGGCGATTTGTTGCTGGTCTATTGCCGGCGTGATACGTGAGCGACGACCTTTATTCGACGGATTCGAGCAGCTCTAAACCGCGCTAAACGCTAACGCATCGTTGTTTTCAATTTCCATACTTGCTTACAACTTTTCAGATTCCATTAACACCAGCTGTTTATTAGAGTCTTAGCAAGCAACAGGCTACAAATAAATTATCTATACGATTAATAAAATTGAAGTGTCTGTTTGTAATGTCAAAATAACGGTTTTTTAATAAATGCATATAAAAATATATACGATACCTATAACAAAAAGCCCGTTTTAAAATTTTTTGTCTGTCTGTCTGTTTGTTCCCGGTACTAAAAAGGTACATAGAGTATACGTCTATCTTCTAAGGAACATTACATCCACAATAGGCATTTTTGTCTTTAAAATAGTCGGAAGCGGTGGAGCAAGATTCGCGCGGGCATTCTATAGTCTACGTGAGCGAAGCCACGGGCACAGCTAGTAATAAAATAAATTATAATTTCAAAAAAAAATTTCCAATCTAATTCGTAATTTTACTAAATTCGCGTAAAAACAAAATCGTTCAAACAATCAATCTCTCCAACTTTATTATATTAATATACAACAATATATTAATATGGCGAACAAACATACGGCCCGCCTGATGGTAAGCGGTTGCCATAGCCTATGAACGCTTGTAATATCATAAGTAGAGCATTGTCGACCTTCAAGCCCCAAGGGACTCTGGAAACTTACCGCAGGAACACAACACAAGGTTATTTGGCTGCGATCTTCTGTACGGTGGAGGCATTCCACCAGTCGGACTGCCTCGAGTAGGAAGAAATCTTCCAATAAAATTATATTAAAAACTTGTTAAACAAATCCCATCAATATTCTATTAGGGTTGCCATCCGTACTATATTATATAGTATCGTAATATATTTTAGTAAATTGTACTATAAATTTAGAAAAATAATATAGTAGGAAAAATACTATATTTTCATAGCTAATTCAACTGTCACTCTTATTTTAAATTATTTTGTTAAGAAGAGTAAATCATTATTGAAATTTATTTTAATTTTGTCAGTCATATTTTGCATCACGTCTCACAGACCACAGAATCTTTTCGTCTGAGTTTTACATGTATTAACAAAACTGTGGAGGTATTTTTTTCTTCAAATGTTATCGGGTATTTTAATTTTTTTGCTGGAATAAAGAAACTCACATACATTAACCCTGTAAACATTACACTCTTTTTATGGGCAATTTATTAAAAATATGTAATTTATTTTTTGCCAACTTTCCGAAAAGTAATATATATTATGCAACTTTTTTTAAATATACTATTTTTCTTTCAAAAAAAGGTGGCAACCCTAATTCTATATGTAAATAATAAAATATTAAAACTACATATCAAACAGTAACACGTCGACTCGATATATATTTTACGAGTCTATAAAAATGATATTCATTCAAAATTGACCGCATAATCAGAAACGACCGCGCAACCCTCTCGCTCGGAAATCCCTAAGTACATTAAACAGGAAAGATGGCTTACAATTATACAAAAGTATCTTCGATTAAAACGGTGCTCTAGTATTCAGCACACTGCCGATTGAACTAAACAATTAGGTGAATAGGCCCTCATCTTTAATGTATTTGTAATCACTAACTGGTATACTCCTATATGATATTTATACATTTTTGCGACTAAAATAAAAAATAGTAGGTGCTTATTGCATTGACAAAAATTTTAATCTGCGTGTATTGTTTGATCCAATCTGCTGTTTGTTTATCTTATGAAAATTAACTCAATAAGATATAGTATAATTACTTTTTACTACTCGTTTACTGTGATAATTAAAATTATTTGATAGGTTTTTTTTTTGTAGTAGGTATTGATATGTTATTTATTTAGATCATAAGACTCGAAATAATTAAAATAATATTTTCAAAGTTTCACGTCTTTTTACAATGTAAGTTGTCAAACTGAACGAAGTGTTTAGCATTTTCTTAAGTCCAAATAGAGAGATAGAGATTTGAAAGCGGGAGAATATTTTTAATTGAATTTGACCCATGCAAGCCCCTGAGGGTATGAAAATTGTAAAATCTTAAGATATGGCCCACTTCAGACTGTATGAACTTTAAACTTATAGGTTATGCCGCCTGTAAAATCAATATTTTTTTGAAGTAAAGACTTCATTGGCGGCGTTGTGCACTTTTTTGGGATGGGTAAAAAATGTTAAACTCGCGTCAAGACACATGACCTGATCGAAAATTCGTAAGATGGAGGGAAAGCAAACCACCGCCGTAGGAGAGGAAGTAATATCCCTTCTCTTTCTACCGCACGGCGAAAATGTATGCCTGCTCTTGCTGTTAAATGAGTGAGTACTTTATAAAAATATAAATATGTACCTACACGACCAAGTCCGGTGAAGCTGTAAAAGCCGCAGCGGCTTTAGGGCCCCTAAGGCTAACAGTGTAGTCAGTTCAAAAAAAAAGTCAGTTCAAAATGTACCTACACATTATAGATGTAATATTTGTAATATGTTTATACTTTACAGCATTAACCTATGTTTGTATAACATCACAATAAGCACATAGGTAGTGGAGGTTTTTAATGTGTGTGGCTGCAACAAAAGCATTCGCGCATGACTCATTGGTTCTTTGTATTAGGAGTATCAATTGTGGTACTGACCACATTGACTTATCCATTGCTTTGCTAATCGAGTGTAAAAACGTGTATTCCGTATAAAATCAACAAAAACAACCAAACAAATAATTTTAAATGAAAATAAATGAAATAAAATAATAATAAATAGTCTTCGTTTTTCAGAGAAACAAAAAAAAGGAAAAGTAATCGGGAATATCAAAAGGCATGTTTTCACTTCTGCCGGCACTCCCGGCGTGCAACCCGTTGATTCTTTTTTTTGTGTAACAGAAGTAGTAGACATGCATGCATTCCAAGTAAAGTTAAGCGTATACACTATCTAGGAAAATCTATAACCAACTTCAAACACATAGGTACATCAACCTTGCCGTAGCCCAAACGCTTATAACTTCTACACTTGAGCCCTAAGTTAAAAGGCCCTTGTGTCCGTCTATCCAATTCTACTATACTCTTCAAACAAGACATAAGAACTGGAGCACTGTTGCTTCACGGTGGTAAGATGAACATCTCTTGTAGGTATTTAATCGTGACTGTTGCTGGTGGATTAACAATACAAAATCTTAACGGAAAGTGTGTGAAAGTGACGAATTTTTTAACAATTGAAATAACTTTGTAACCATTTTAAAAAGCATGTAAGTTTTGTGAAACGGCTTCGCGACACAGCGGTATAAAAGATATATCGTCGACACTGTATCAAGGCGACCGCGGCATGGCACCGAAGAAGCGACTAGAATGTACGATTTACATAATACGTCCGCCATCAAGGGGAAGGCATTTTAATAATATTCGCATTCCGCAGGACACGTCCTATTTCTGTATTCCTTAATGCAGACGTTTATATAAGTTTTTATTATAAATAATTTACATAATGTCCATTTATTGATAAAGGAATGGATACTTAAGCCAACCCAAGATATAATATATACACCTTGGATTTTACTAATATAAGTATTATAAGTGTTTTAATAAAATCAATATATTTGCATGCTAAAAAATTAATACGACAAAGTATTTTATGAACTTGTTTTTATGCTTTTATAATTGTACTTTTATTTTATTTTTTTATTTATTTGGCTGAACTATTTGGACTGTTATTTGTGATAGAAATAAGGGACTCGTATTGTATATCGCTAGATTTTGTGGGAACAGGTTTTGGTTTGTGTTTCATTTTTTCTTGTAAATTTATAATAATAAATTGTATCTGTTTGTTTCCCTTGTAAATACAAATTTATAAAACAAAGTGATAATAAACAGTGGGTAAATAAAACAAAGTTTTATTAATAATTTGCAGAGAAAACAGAAATGACTCTTAGCATACTTTACAAGTAGCACAGATATAATAATACAAGATGAACATAGCTGTATACATTTATTTAACCCGAAAGATTTGACCCAGTTGTAACATAATCTCTAAGTTGGTCGCGATTGTCGGAAAATTGTTACATAAGTTGTTAGGAGCAAAGCCCTTGAGTAAAGTAGCTGAATTTCGCAACTAACAAAGATCAGATTAAACGACTTTCGACAAAGACATAATCAACTCGAACGGTTTTTAAAATTTAACCCTCTCAATATAACCTTAACTTTATGAGACAAAGAATATAGTTATTTCTGACAATGTTATTTTATAAGTAGATACGGCATTGATGTTCTTTACATGTTATCGTGAATGTTGGGCAATTGCCCTTAGTTGACTTTCGATTTCATATCGGCGTGAGCGAGAAGAAACTTTTATCCTTTTTTGACAACAGAGTTTCCGCCTTACGCTGTGATTTCCTATCTCTTTTGTTTCAACATGCTGATAACATAATTTGTAACGTTTTTAAATTGCTTTTAGTGAGAGCGATGATAACGCGTCTATTTATAAAACGTCATTGATTTCTGATTACTTTAAAAGCTTTTATATAAATAAATAGTAATTGATTTTAGGATTACTTAATATTTGTATATGCAGCTAATGTGTATTTAGGTGTAAGAAGGGTCAAATAGCATCTTAAGACTTGAGACAATCAATCAAACCTCAAAGCACGTAGTGCACCCTGCTCAGTAACGATAACAAGGTGGTAGGTTTGTAAAGTCTGACTGGGTTGCGACCACCATGCATATAGTGTAAAGCAGACCGGAGTGACAGCGGACAGTGGCGACTACACATGGGTTGTTGGTCTTTCACTAGAATTCACTCTTTTTAACTGACTTAAACAACATATTATACCATCACGCCTGTATCCCCGAAGGATTAGGCAGAGGTGTACTTAATGTCAAACCCACAGTTCGCCGTGTATAGGGAGCGATCCTATTTCCATTAATCGGATACAAAGCCAAACTCCGAGCTGCTACTGAGAATGTCATAGGAAAACTCAATAACACTTTGCTCTTCTTGGAATTTGAACCCAGGATCTCGATCATAGCAGTCACGCTTACGACCACTAGGCTAATGAGGCAGTTACAATTTTTAACAAGAAAGAAAACCAACTTTAATGATTTTAAGGAATTCGCTTAAGCATCTTCGAAGTCGAAGGTCCAATGCCAATCAATGAATTGTTGGATAGGGGATACCTCAAGTGTGGTCCCATTTCAACATAATTAGCATTGAACCTTGAACTTCGAAGATATACCAAATAACTCCTCAAAAACATTGAAGTTATTTTCATGTTAAAAATTGTCTTTTTGTCATAACACTAACGACAAACAAATAAGGGACACAATGGAAAATTTTGAAAATATCAGTTGTTATAGAAATAAAGAACACTCGATTTCTTTTCATTTGAAACGGAATTTGGCGTGATAATTCCCTGTACCTTTTAGCAATGAGATATTAACCGACTAGCATGTTTTTTAC